>VYZM01008021.1:1364161-1481081 GCA_013398915.1 Dromas ardeola
AAAAAAAAAAAAAAAATAAATTAAGTAGTCCCACTCCACTACATGCACAAGGGTGAAAGCATGGCTGGGCTCTAGTAAGCATTGCAGCTGGTTCCTGAGAAACATCAAAAAGATTCATGGGAATCTTGGAAACCACAAACCATTTAGTGACTAGCTAATAAACTGTGCAGCAAAACCCAGTTTTTTCCTTTTTTTTTTTTTTTTTTTAATTGAGACGGCCTATGCTTGTAAGAATGAGAATTGTCCCTTCCAGAATTCATGGCTCTTAAAAATCTTTGTTTTCCTGAACTGTGGATGTTTTACATAAGGTGTGTGAATATTTTGCCTCGACTCCTCAGCACGCTGGTGGTGCGTGCTCCCCCTGCGTGCCCTCTGGTTCACCCACCCGCAGATGTCTCCTCTCTGGGTGCTGCTCACTCAAAGGGGAACAACCGTTTCTGCTGGAGGAGCTCTAATATCTCTAATGTGCTGTCGCACTCAACATGCTGCACAGGTTTTTAATTACCTCGTGGTGATTAGCAGTCTAGAAAATCCCATCAAACCAATTCAATAACGTGCACCTGACTGAAGGCTGCTCCAGGGGTTCTTCAGTGCCACGGTTCTTCTCCAGGGGTTCTTCAGTGCCAAGCCCCATCAGTCCCCCCAGGCTGAGGATTTTCCCTGCCTGAGCAGCTCCCACCAAAGGGAGGAGAAGCCTTTTAGGGTTTTGCACCATGCTCCTCACTTGGCTGAGGAAGAAAGGCAAATTGCTACAGGTGTCAGGTCTTACAGATGGTTTAGTTGTTTCACTGGTTTCAGTTGTTGAATGCGTTTGCATCCCATTATGGCCATATTAAATTTCCATTTAAGGCTGAACTCTTGGGCTAGTGGGGGACAAGCGGCGTGGAAAGGAGAAACCTGCTGGTTTTCACAGCCACCCTGTCACTCTGCTCCCCTGGGAGTGGGTTAGTAAGAAGAAAGCTTCACTGCTCCAGTTCGTATGACTGCAAGCACAGGGAAAACAGGGGTTTGGTGTCTCAGCAGAGCCATGCGATAATTCAGGGCTCAGAAAAGCCATGGCACATTCGTTTTAGGGCCTGAACCCAGAGATGGGGGAGCACTTACAAGGGAAATTATTATTGCTGCTACTACTACTATCTTTACTAAATCCATACAAAGCAATTACTGTTTGAGTTGAAAAATAATTAAGAAGATAAATTATTTACAGTGTGCCTGCAAAATAAAGGGGGGTGGGGGAAAGTGCCTGTGTAAAACCCTGTCAACTGTGACTGCTCTTTCAACCCAGCGGCAAGAGTTCAGCTAGCTCAGCACGTAATTTTTGAAACATCCTTTCAACCTGGGTGACTTAAGTCATTACACTTGACACCAGGTGCCACTTCCCATACAAGCACCGGTGGATGTTCCTAGAGGAGCACGACGGGCTCCTTCATGCTGGAGACTAAACTGGCCTGAACCGGAGCATCCAGAGACCGGTTGGTATTTAGTGCTCCCATGTTCCAGTGCCGCTGTGTTATAGCCATGCTGTCCTCAGTGTATTCACGTCCTCAGAACTGCATCCACAGGAATGGGCCCAGAGAGGAGCAATGCCAGATAAAATGGGAAATATCAGGAAGTTTAAATGCTGGTTTAAGAAGTTCCTCTCCTGGCCGTGTTACCTACCTGATTAGAGCTTGGGTGATTCTTGTAAACATGCTGACATTAAAAATGTCTCGGGGTGACCGTAGCAGTGTGAGGGGACCATGGGGGTGTTCCCTGCTGCAGTGGTCTTTGGGCAAGGGAAAAGCAGAGTTTGGACCTGATGACCTGCCTTTGCAGACCCGTCACTCCATTTCTGATACACCCTCCAGAACAAATCTGCTCATTCCCAGTATGGTGGGCAAGAGCTGTGAGGTTACCTCCTCGCGTGGGATGTCTGGAGGGCTCATAGGGGCCTTATCGAAGCAGGACCGTGAGCTGGGGCTGGACCCAGTGCTGCGTTTGGGGTCATTCCTCAAAGTTTTCTTCACTCGCTTCTGCTCCCAGTGCCGCAGCAGACCCCCAGGAGTGAGGAGCGTCTGATGGGGGCGAAGGGGAGCTGGGGGTCCCCAAGGAGCCCCGGGGGAGGCTGAGCACAGTGGTGAGCCCTGCTCGGGGGTTTGGGGAGGTCCCTCTGCTCCCCCCCTTGCGAGCTCGGGGGTCCCTGGCAGCCCCCAGCCCTGGGGCTCGCTGTCTCGGCGCTGCTCTCCGGTGAAGCAGGATGGCCATCAAGTGGCTGGTGCTGGGACTGGCACAGGAGCCTTTTCTATCCCCAGCTGCTCCAGGAGAAGATGCAAAATCCCAGTCCTGTTCCGCAAGGAGCGGCAGAAGTGTCAGGTCAGCTAAGGACTATTTCCGTTCCCGTGGCTGGGTGAAACTCAACAGCTGAGCGTTGGTCTGTTTTTTCTCTCCTGTGCTTGCCCAGGAAAGCTGCCGCTTCTGGGTGTAAAGCAAAGGCAGCACAATCCCTGACCAGCCTGGTCTGGTTAGATCACTTCTGTTGGAGTTGAGCTGGTGTGGACTTCATCAGCTCAAATNTATATATATATATATATATGTTTGTATCTTTGCTTGATTCCCTTTAGCTCTTTTGAATGCCCTCTCCTGTGCCCTGCGCTGGGATCTGTGGCTTGGTGTCCTGTTTGGGGCCAGCCCCAGCGCGCAGAGGTGTGTCCAGGGCCTGGTGACAACCAGGAGGAGGTTAGGGGACCCAGCGTGTGGCCATCCGTGGGATCCCTACTCTGGCAAGGATGCTGTCTGATGTGGGCACTGCTGAAGCGACTGCAGGCAGAGCTCGTGCCGCATCTCCCTTTGGGTCACAGCAGTGACCTGGTCGGTGAATCTTGAGGATCTCCTGTGTTTGCCTGCAAAAGGGGTTTTAATTTTGATGAAATTTTAGATGAAGTTGACCCTTGCCCCTCCATCCTCTGCAACAGGAGGTGAGTGACTTGTGTAGAGCTCTTACGCTGAACAGATTTACTCTCCTGATACTTTCACTAGAACAGTTAGTGCATTTAATGCTTTTCTTTCCCCTTTTCCCCCCCCTTTCCTCTTTCCTTTCCTTCCGCAAACAGAATGGGAATAAAGCTTCAGGAAGAGCTTTGGGCCCTTCCTAAATCTTCTAGCAGCAGCCTGTAAGTGTGTCTGCCAGTGGAGTTGGTGCAGATGCTGAGTTGCTTCATGGACCAGACTGACGGCTCGCTGCCTCAGGGAACAAATATGCTTTGCTTACACGTGACAGTAAGGACACCAAGCACCTACAAGCCTTGTTTTCATCCTCCAGCTCTTTTTGCGGCACAGATTGAGGGGAATAGAAGGCTCAAAGTTGCTGAGGAAGTTTCTGGCTGGAGGTTGGATTGCGTGGACCCTGGGATGCTGCGGCGCAGCCTCCCGCAGGGCCGTGCCGCACCCAGCTGGGCGCAGGAGGGGGACGTAACCCTCTGGGCTTCGTGAAACCGGTCAGCGAACGCCTCATGGGAATGCAAGGCTGGGTGGGGGGGGCATAAAACGCTGCAAACCAGCACTTGGAGGAAGGAAATCCACTTTGTGCCATCCCTGTTAAGGGTCAAGAGTCCCAGTTGAGCGATATTTCTGCTCTGTGTGCGGCACAGCCTTTATCAGATGCTGAGCGCTGGAGCGGGGATGGAGGCATGGCAGGGACGGTGGCGGAGCTGTGAGGTGGAAGATGAGCCAAGGGGAGAGCATTCGGGTGGTTTTGTGGCAGATTCCTGTCACTGAAGAGAAGCTTGGTGTTAGTTTGGCTCTGTTAGAATTGGTTCCTCATTTGAGGTTCAGAGGACGTTGTTCCTTCCTACCGCTTCTGTTTTGTTTTAAATAAGCTGCAGTGATTTCAGGTTTACTAAGGTTAGAAATAACGTTGGCCAGTCTTTTATTTCTGTATTTGCGCAGTTCCGAAGATAACGTGATCCTGTGCCAGGACTGGGACCACTACTGTGACACAGAAACTAGGTAGGAGCTTTCTCCCAGATGCCTGTATGCAAGCACCATTTCACCAAAATATTTTTTTTTTCATGTTTCTGACCCTTTTGGGAAAAAAAAGATAAAGAAATTAATCCCTAGAAAGCATAGTTGTGGAAAAGGAATAAAAAAGCATCTTGTATTCTAGGTGGCTTCATCTATAAATGCTCTTACCTATTATCCAGTGCTGCTTCAAAGTCTTTCTACAGTAGAAACTGCAGAAAAAGTCAGTAGCTACAATAGTGCCTGGGTTGGAGTAAAAGAAAACATAAGAAGAGTGAGAGTCACTGCCCTTGTCTGGGAGCGGGAGGTGGAAAGAGCTCATGGAGAGCCAAGGAAGAGGGAAGGGCAGCTCCCCCTGGGAATAAGCTTTTCAGTAACCAGTTTGGATGTGGCATGTTGCCGTGGCTGCTATGTATGTTTTCCAGTGCAGTGTGTATCTAAAATATTTTGACACTGAAAGTGTAAGTCCATTATCTAGATGTTGGAGAACCAGCCTGGCACAACCCCTCGAGTTCTTCAGCAAGATGAGCTGAAGCTGTCTGGCAGCAATACCAGTGCTGCTGGAATAAATGGTTTGTGGCTTGGGAGGTGCTGCCTGGCTTTGGGAAGGAGCAGGATGCGGTCGGCATGGGCCGGAGCAGCACTGATACGTTGGGAGTGCAGAAAAAAAGTGGAGTGGGAGGGTTTGGAAGTGAGTTGCTACCAATGGCTGAAGTCTAAAGCCACAGCTCTGCTCCTGCTCTGCCTGAATGATGTGTTTGAACCTCGTACAGATGCGTGCTGTGGTTCTGAGCAGAAATACCCTGGGTTCTGGGCTGTCTTTACAAAAAGGCTAGGACTGCTTCCGGGTGGAGGGGCTTGGTCAGCAGCTGCGATGTCTTAGAGGGGAGAGGTTTGATCACCCCTTTGAGCAGTCCTTCAGCTAACTGGTTTCCCAGCTTTTGAAGTGTTGCTGCATCTATTTAGTTTAAAAAAACTTCCGTCATGATAAAAGCATTGTGAGGGGCATTTGCTCACTGGGAAGGAAAACACAAGCTTTGCATTTCCTTTCTCCTAATCAATTTACAGACTATTTCTGTGAATGTCAGGCATTGTACAGACACCCTAGGCTCTTGTGGAAAGTTAATGTAGTTTTTTTATGAATTATATTATCTTACTCTGTAGGAAACAGACATTGACCTATTTAATTTTGCTCTACGTAAAAGAAAAAAATCATCCAAGGAAACAGTAACAGCTAAATGTAATCCCTGTTAGTTTCCGTGCTAGGTGGTGGTATCTGCTTTACCTTTCCTTTTCGTTCATTCACCTGATTTTATGGGATCATCAGGGCAAATCTGACTTGTGCCTGACTCCTGTGGTCTGGCTGGGGATGAGGGTACCCAAATGCTGCAGCCAGCCATAGGCATCTGCTGGACCCCCCTGAGAGGATTATCTGCTCCGCATTAGTGCTAATGGTGCCTTTTGGTGCTAATTGGTTCGCAAAAAGGGCATTGTTTCCTAACAGGGTGAGAAACACCGAGCTATAGGCTGCAATGTTTGTGCTCTGAAGGCAGATGGTTCTGCTTGTGAGAAATTTTGTAGTAAGTAAACTTACTTTCTTGCCGGCCCCTGGGGACCTGCATGTCCTCTATATGCAAAAGAGTGCGTGACTAAGCGATCTGTGTGAGATAGCAGAGTACCCAGGCATGGATTTGCAGGGCAGGGGGGTGCCCAGCAGCTCTCCTGCCACCCTGGTGCAGCTCCTGTCCCGTCTGTGGCCACTGTGACCACCGGGCTGTGCCACTCGCCAGCCAACGCACGCCTGGCAGTGGCTACAGCTGTGTGCTGAGTTTGCGCCACTTTTTATTTTAATGATTATTTTTTTCTCTATGAGAAGAGACCAGATTTTAATCTTAAAAAAACCCCACACCACCACCACCCCGCCCCCCCAAAAAAACCCCAAACTCCATCAAAAACCCCAAACAAACAAAAACCCAAACCCCAAACAAAACAAATTTAGCCTGATCACTTTGCCTCTAGGCTTTTCCAGGCTCACAGCGTTACAACCAGGGACTGAGAGCCTGGTAAATAGGTAAATGGTTAACCTAGAACTCATTGTGAAGCATAAACATTGAAGAATACCACAAGAGAGTAGAGGGACCAATAACAAGCTTGCAAAAAAAAAAAATAGAGGAGTTGCAAAAGCTTCTGCGTTTATCTTTCCTAATCCACACAAAGAGATTCCTCTGTTATCAGCTCAAACCAGCCATAGTGGTCAAAGAGCCTGACAAAGAGAATGACACTCGAAGTTAAGACGTTATATGGAAAGAACGACCAAGAGTTCACTCGTGTGCGACCACCGACCACCACTAGGAACCACCCAAAACCTCCCATGAAGCCCCTAACAGGCTTAATGTGCATGTGCCAAGGTTACGTGGATATGGAAATAAGCTCTGGAAAGGTAGTGGATATGGAAATGAGTGCTGGGAAATACAATGACCGTGCATATTCTGTATGGAAATAAGTCTCTGTGAATCTCACATTCAGTGGACATGTTAGGCTGAGAGATCCCCCATGTCCTCGGTGCCGAATAAAAGAATGCCTGCTTCTTAAGACTGCATTGGTGTTAAAAAGGTCATTCCCAATTTCGGTGACAACAGGAAAACAGCAACTAGTGAACGACAGTAAAAAAAATCCTGCAACACAGTCGTTCTCAAATGAGCACCCATCTGTTGTGCTTTTCTGGGCCCTTCCTTCTGCAGCCCATGTTTCATCTGTTGTCCATGTTTGCATCTTTTCGAGTTCTATTTTATCTTTTTGGAGCATGAGCTAATATGCACACAGACGTGGATAAACTGTGGGGTTTATTATTTTGTTCTGTATTTCCTTCCTAAAAATCCCTGATGTTCTGTTTCACTTCATAACTGCAGGTAGCACTGAGCTACGCTTCTGGCCTATGTACCATAATCCTGGTGTCTCTGTATTGAAGGGCTGAGAGTTAATTGGGAGCTCGCTGCTGTGATGCTCAGGTATTTTGTCATTTGCTTCCTCCCTTTAGTTCCCTTAAGGCAAAACTCTTCTTCTTGTACCTTCACACACGTGCATCTGGATAATGTATCTCTTGACATATTAATAGAGGGAAAAAAAAACAACAGTGAAGACTGCTGTAGATCTATGTCTAATTCTAGAGCAGGAATGCAAATCTGAAAGGTTTCCATTTGTCCTGCCATTTTATTTGGATGGTCCCTACTTGGGGAATAACAAAGCTGTGAGCTGCCAGGCTCGTACTGCCTGAACTCATGGTTTTTATCCCAAACTCAGATCTCTTCTTTGTTGCATAACTGACAAGGCTTCAGCTAAAAAACACTAGCAAGAGTGATGGCAATGAGGAAAACAAGATGTGTGTCAATAAGTGGTGTCCTGAGGGAGAAAAAGTTGCCTTATGGAAGAAAAACATCTCTATGAAGGGGAAGGTTCAGAAGGGTGAAAGTCAATGCTGGAGGAACTGGTGTGAGCCCTTAGAGAGCCCAGTTAAGGCAAATGGAGTTGTGAAAAAACTCCTCTGTGCCCTTGGCAAGACTCAGACTTTGGTATGAAAAAGTCAATTAAGAACAACTAGAATTTGCTTGGATAAATAGGTGAAAGTCGTCATTGTGTTGGGTAGGAAAGAGAAGTTATGATCAAATGAAGAAGCCTTTGATTGCAAACCAAGAAATCCACAAATACTGTGTTACGTGGCTGTTGATTTTACACAACAGGTCTGTCATAAGCTACTAAACCGCCAGGACATTGCATTGTGCTTCCCGCCACCCAGGGCATAGACTTGTGAAGAGCTAAAGCTCAGACCTCGTTTGTATCTTGGCCTCAGAGTCAGGCAGTGGCTCCTCTGGGGTGCAGCCCTGCTTCTTCTGCTCCGTGATCCTTTTTGCCTTGTGCCAATGGGCCCTGGACGGTGCCACCCTGAGCAGGGCAGGCTCCCGCAGGGCAAAGGGATCCCGTGGGAGCCCTGCTACCCAGCGTTATCCTGGATTCTGCATCTTCCTTCTCTTCAGATGCAAGAAAGACATCCCACAGCAAGCAGTGGTTTAGTGCCCCTTGCTGGGAAAATGGAAACTGTAGGACTGGTACTTTGGGTGCGTTAGCTACAAGGTTTTGCCTGTAGCTGTGATTTACCTGGTGGTTACTCCAGGACAAAGCTCATCTTACCGTAAAAGAGATGTCTTCCTGCAGGTTTTACACTTCGGCTCAGCCTGAAGTAGTTTGCGCTCTCAAGTGTCTCATGCTCAGACAGATTATGTCAATAAAAATCTTGTTCAAATATTTCCTCTGAATGCTTAGAAAAACTCAACAATCCCTTTGCCTGAATTTGATCATCTTTCCAAATGCAACGCATCCTTTATGTAGCTCCTGCATGTGGTGCTCCAACCAGATTCAAACTACAATGAAATATCATTTTACTGAATTGAATACATTCAGTTTTAATTGCAGAGAGAATAGTTTTATCTATGCTGTATACATAACCAAATTCTTCTCACATTTAATCATTTCCTTCTACCATGGGAAAGTCAGAGGTGATTTCCCTTTGTGGCACATGTATATTGACTGGCACACGTATGCACCAGTGCTTGGGAGCCTGGGCTAAAAACAGTGTTAAATGCCTTTTTTAGGATCCCTTGCCCTGCAGTTAATCAAGGCAAAAGGATGTTTTCTGAGAAGGAAACGTTATGTAGGGATTTTTACTATCTCTGAGTGAAGACTGTCTTGACAGTTGGTATAAACCAGCTGCTATTGGCCAGGAAACACCCTCCGTGCATTGCTTGCTCCTTTATAAGCAATGTCCTTATCTTTTTAGCAATAAAAAAATAAACTACAGTAGCTTTCCTTTCATCTGTGCAATAACGTTGTTCAAACTTAAACATTAATCTTCTGTGTAAGAAACATAAACAAGTATTACTAAATGGCACGTGACAAAGCTGATGACGTGAGGCATCTTCATCGTGTTGTTTTGAAACAAGATAGGAGAAGCAGAATCCTTAAATCTTACAAATTTCAATTTAGATGATGTTTCCCGTAATTTTACTGACAAGTGTGTGGTTAAATAGGCAATGGATTCCCCTTGCTGGGTGGAAGATGGCATTGTGGAAGCTCCCTGAGGTCTGTCTGGGCAGTGGTACGTTTGGACCCCATGGCATGTGTTAACTGGGAATCTGGGATAACCCAAGGCTAAAGGTTATCTAGAAAGGAGGAAGTTTGTGAAGCCAATAAATCTGGGGTCGTGCTTACCTTGTGAAGATGGAAGAATGTGTCCCTTCCCTTCCTGGTGTGGCCTGGAGTAGCCAGAAGGTGTGTTGGAACGATGGCTGTTTTTGAAAAGGTATTTCTTGTTGGGGAATTTGTAGTTCATGAACCACATCATCAGCCACGGTGGGCCTCTTTCCTTCACTGCATCTCTCCGTGGGAAGATCTCCTTGTGGTGCAGCCTTGGTAGAGAAGGCGAGTGTGATTCTTCTCTGAGGAGTTAAAAAATGTGGAGGAAATCATAAGACTTGGAGATCTGATAGGTGGTTAAGCTGGAAAACAGCTCTAGAGAAGAGCTCTTTGCTTGGGACGTAGCTGTAGGAGAAGTTCTTCTGTTGGCACAGCTCTCTTGCTTTTGAAACATAGGCAATCTTTTGTTGAGATTCCCATCTCTCAGCCTGATGGCATTGAGATCTGCTCTGATGCTTCAGAAATAGTGCTGGCATCTGCATAGCCATTGCAAGATCCTTTTGCACTGTGAGCTGAAGTTGGCCCACAGCTGGAAGGGAGACCCCAACGCCAGCTCGGCCCAGGTGGGAGAGCAGGGGGTGAGCACAGCCCAGAGGAGACCAGAGAGGGAAACACAGTGCTGCAAAGGGATTTTCTTCTTAGTTTTTCTGCTTTGCCTGAAGCAGTAGACCAACGAGCCTTGCTGCAGGCAGTGTCTGTGGGGTGACTGTATTGGAGAGGACGTGTAAGTCCCTTGCAGTGTTAGGGGTGTTCCCCACCTGAGTCCCTATCTGCAACAGCCATCAAGGGGCTTGGGCTGCAGTGGGATGAACAGTTTCTGTTTCCTCAGTGTGCAGTAAATATAATAAAGTCACAGGCTTGTGATTAAACATCCCTTTTAGAGCGAAGGAAATAGGGTTAAAATCTCCAGGTTCCTGGTACTGATGCAGTCTGTTTAGTTAAGGGAGCGTAAAACAGGCCCAACGGTGTCAAAAGTTCAGATGTCTGTGTCATTAAACCTATGTATATTTATCCTCTGGAACATAGATATGAAAAGGGAAACATTAAATGGTTCTCCATTTCTTGCTGGACGCAGTGATGATATCTTAGGGAAGCGTGAGAGTTCCTTTCATCACTGGACTCCAGTGTGATGTGGGAAGTAAAGGAAGTGGAGCAAAATCCCCTGTCTTTTGTGCCAGGGCTGAAATAATTTCCTCTGAAAGTGAAATCCACGTCGCAAATAAACCCTGTTCTTATAAATGGCCAAATAAAGAGCAGTGCTGTCAGATGGGAAGTATGAGTCATACAGGGAAGCCTTCCAGAGGATATAACCTGCCCAGCTGGCTTTTGCTAGTGGTGATTGAGGAAGAGGTCTTCTCTCCAGGGACCTCTGGAGAGATATCCTGGGGCAGATCAAGACATCAGGAGGCAACAGCCCCTCTCAAACCCAGTTACACCCCCCACCCCAAAGTGGCTGTACTGCAATGGGCAACTCTTAATCCCTCATCAGAGTTGGTGGATCCAGAAGTCATGGCTTGTTCATAGGAGGGTCTTTTGTCTTACCCACCTTCTGTGTTTTGCCATGTACTCTTCACTGTTGGGAGTTTAATTTCTTTTCCCTCTATGCTGACCTATCTGTGCGTACATTTTTCTGGTTTTGCCTGGAAGAGTAGATGTTAGCGTGCGTACGGTCTATCCAGCTTTATGAGATCTTGCAGGCTTCTCCTTGGTTGTTTGGTGCTGCTGAGCAACACGCTTGGCTTTTTGCTAGCACACAGTACCTGCAGACTACCTACAAGAAGGTAGACGTCTAAAAACTCTCAGGTTCTTATGTTGAATTGTGTTATGAGAAATCATTTAGCTTCTTATTTTCATGCTGAACTCCTGGAGTTGTGGCTTTGGTTTGTGAGCTGTTGCCCAAGCTGGCCTGAGAGATCAGTAGTGCTGGACTGGGTCTGAAACTCGGGGACAAAAGGCATTAACCCCTCTACGTGGTCTTGGGATAGTTTCCCTGGCTTTGCTCTTTGAGGACCAAATCTGCTCCCCAGAGCAGATCTGCTCCCCAGTGTAGCTTGTCACAGATGTGTCTGGGAAAGGTTTTGCCTGCAATGTTTGTCGCCTTTTGGATTTTGTTATTCTCTGTGCAGTATCTAGAGTTAAACTCCTCAGAAGGCATATGAGCTTCTCCAAGATGCCAAGGAATGTGTCAGCTAGGTCATTGCCTTTTAAGTATTCAGTTATGTTCTTCACTTCAGAGAAATAATGCAACTGTTTGTGTAAGTAGGCTTGTTTTGCAATTCCATCACTTTGGTTTTGAGGCAGAAATATCCAAAGCTGCAGAACCTGCATTCTGTAGATGCAGACATAAACACGAACAAGTTTCTTGGTTTCTAGAAAAAAGGTGGCCGAGCAGGCTGTGAAGTACTTGCCAAGCATGCAGACCTGGAAGCAAGTTGTGGCACTCAGTAATTATCTTGGGGGCAACTTTCTTGAGCTCCCTTCTGAAGCCCAGAGGTGTCTGTGTTTTTACAGAGAGTAAAGCGGAATAAGGGAAAGGTAGGTTGCCCCAGATCATATTGTGTGACCGTCTAGGAGCTGGGATGTGCTGTTTGGTGGTCTTGGCTTTTAAGCTTGCAGGCTCGTCATGTAACGCATATTTTCTTATGAAGTATGCTCATATTTTGAGCCTACAAATTTTCCATGCCACCAACCCCCCACTGTCCAATAAATGTTCCCAACGGAATTTATAGCTGGTTATTTCCACACTCTGTTTTGGCTAAAGGAAACAAAACCCAAACATGTGGTCAGGGCTGGGGTTGCCAAGCCTGGAATGGAGAAGAGTTGCTGCTGCAGTTCATCCTCCCAGACGTGCTCTTCATCTGCTGGAAAACAGATGGGGAAAGCTTGACAGTAGCAAAGAGCTGATTTTGCTATACTTGAGCATTTCCTCTCGTGAAAGGGAAATTCCGTCCTGCTGCCCCAGGCAGTGCCGTATTTGCTTGGCCTTTGGCAGGGCAGGCTGATGTGCACACAAGCAGGGTTTTTTTTTTAGCTGGCAGAAGGTGAATTAATCCTGTTGTGCTGGGGTTGAAAGGATTGCGCCACTACTGTCTCAGACCTGCAAATCTATTGGGGAGATCCAGTCCCCCGTGGATATCAGATGATGTGGTTTAAAAAAAAAATAACAATAATAAAAAAAAATCTGAGTCTGGGGTATTGGTCATTAGGAGCTGCTTTCTCCTGTGGTTCTCTCACTGTATAAGCCTCTGTTTTGGGGAACCGAAATAACTTGCTCATTCCTTAATGAGAGTCCCTTTCTCCCTACAGACTGCTCGTGACTTGTGCTGGCAGTGCTTTCATTTATGGTCCAAAATGCATGAGTCCAACTTTCCCAGAGGACAAAGGTGACTAAAGAGCAAGCTCATGGAAGTCACGCATTTCTGAGCAGGAAGAAGACTGGGCACGGAAATAACATCATTAAGTTGAGTGGGCAGGGGTGCAGCCTCTGGGCTCGCAAGGGGCCAAGAGACTCGCAGCTTCCCCAGCGATACTCGATGGTGGTTTTGGGCATGAGGAGGAACTCACCTTCCCTGCACCCAGGTGCTGTGGCCACAAACCAGCCTGCAAATCTCTGCTGCATTCGTTACCTTGAAAATAAAGTTGAGCGTTATCTAAGCGCTCGTGTTGCAACGGAAAGCAAACGCTGAGAAGAAAAATGATCTGGGCGGGGGCAGAGGGAGGGAAAATTCAGCGTTTTTTTTCTGGAATGCTCCTTGTGGCAGCGAGTCAGAGTTGGATAAGGTGAGCTGTAACCCCTGTGGCACATGGTGCTCTGTTATCAGCAGTGCGATGACATCCTGCTGCCTGGCAGTGCGGCCACAAGACAGATGCGTTATCGCTTCCATCTTGGCCTTGGACTGCAGGTTTTCATGATTTCCATTGCGAGGGCAAAGTGCTGGGACTGACGTGCGTGCCTTTGGCCAACGTACCTGTGGTCACTGGCCGGGCAGGCAGGCTGTCCTGTCTACCTGCGAGTCCGTCTGAACGCACTGTGAAAAAACAGGATGGCTCTTTTGGGCTCCGGTGCTTAAATCCTGATGGACATGCTGGCTGTGGGACAAATCTGCGAGCAGGTGGTGCTTATCTTAAAGGACATTAAGTCCCTTCTAAATATACTTATGTTTTAGGATATGATGGTCAGGGAAATACCCAGTTTCCTTAAAATTATTTTGAAGGAAGTTGTGTGTGTCTGTTTACAGGCTGCTTGGAGGATATAGTTTTAAAAGTGGGATTAGCTAATGGGATTAGCTAATGCAAGCAAGTGTATAATTTTGTTGTTAATAATGCAGTCAGAGTGCTGGCAGTCAAAGCATTTAATAGAAAATCACTATTTCAGCTGAGGGAGGTGTTTTACAGCCCGCTGTATCTCTCAATATGCCACTGGGGTTTTTAAGATGTTAAACTAAGGCTTTCTTGGGAGGGGGGGGAATAATCCATTAAAACTCAAAATTTGTGTCAGCAGTAAGGTACGTATATGAGCATCGCATATCAAAATGTTACTCTAAAGGAAACCTTAGGCAAGGGTTAGACGTCCATATATCAGTCAGACATCCCAGGTGCTGCATCTGCCAGGCAGTGGGAATCCCTGGCTGGAGGGACTGGGGGGGGCATTATGGATCGATGGGGTGCTGCTACCTGCCCTAAAATATTTGTAGTTTTTCAGCATCCACCAGCAGATGCACCCCCGCCTGCCCTCTGTGTCATGCTCCACAAAAATATTTGGTGTCTCAGTGAAGCAGTCTTTTGCCCTGAAGGGAGGGGGGGAAAGAAGGAAAGTAAAAGAGCCTGAGCCAAAGCATGTAGGAATTTTGGAAAGATGGCCACAGCCTCGACTACAGCTAAGAGTAGGTGGCGGGGGGCGGGGAGTAGGTGTAGGAATGTCCTGAAGAGAGACGTTAATTCAACTTTTGCACATGGTTATTACATAGGGTCTCAAGCAGGGCCAGCACAGCGTGCCTGCCAGAAAAAGACAGGGGAATTGGTTGTTTTGGTTTTTGTTTTGTTTTGTTTTTTTTTTAAAGGGAACGGCTCTAATTTAATGCCCTGAGTCTGGAAAGTGAGGGCGTAATGGCAGACAAATGACCCAGCGTTGGAGTATTTTTCTAATACAGAAGTCCTGAGCTCTGACTGTAAGAAGAACCCAAATCATCCCCAGAGTCACCTGCGGGGCAGCAGTGGTTTTGCATCGCTCTGATTAAACTGCTTATTTATGTACGATGCCTGCTAGATAAAACCCTGAAACGGTGTCTGCCTAGGCTCATGGTCCACCTCTTCAGCGTCGAGGGCTGAGCCTGCGGTGCTCAGGGAAAGCCAAGGGCATAAATCCTGCCAGGAACGCTGCTTTCTTTAGAGCACAATTTGTAAACACAATGAACTTGTAAATGCAATCAGCTTGCCCGGACCTTTGGTCTGTCAGTCATGGGATGGAGATAGGGACAAAGCGCAAACTAAAACCACCCTGAGTGAGAGAGTGGAGTGGGAGGAGACATTGCTCTTCTGGGATGCTTGTAGCAGCACAGAGCTGGGACTGCTGCCTGTAACCAGCTGCGGATCACGCGCGGTGATGGTCAGGGACCAGAAAAGTCATTGCATATGCCAAAAGGAACGGCCAGGTCAAGGAAAAGAACTTTACGGCTCTATGATGCTATCGAGGCTCACAGGGGAGAGGGAAAGGAGTGGGGTCAGCTGCTCTCCAGGTCACTTGCCTGTTGTAGCCTTGTGCTGCGCTTGCTGAGAGTTAAAAAGAACTTTAATAGCTTGATTTGCCTCCTTGCCACACCAAAAATAAAAAAACCAAACCCCCAAAAAAACCCCCAGAGAGAAAGTAAGCAGCAGATTTTATTCTCAGCTGTGTACCCTGTGCTTACAGGCCCTGAAGTTTTCCTTCACGTGGTGCTGGCGGCAGCAGAGTTCACCACAGAATGGCTCATTTGATTGGCATGCCGAACTGCAACTTGCCACTATTATGCAAGAAGTAATACAGATTGTAAAAAAAAAAAAAAAACAAAACCAAAACCAAAAAAAAACCAAAAACAAACAAAAAACCCAAACAAACAATACTTCAAACCAAACAAACACCACAAAACCACCCCCCTCCCCAGTCACCTGAATCTGCTGGTGAAACTGGAGCCTGTTCCCATCTGAGAATGGGCAGATCTCAAAAGTGTCCGCAGGAATGGGCTTTCCCCAGCTCCCAGGGAAGGGGAAAGGCTGGCAGGGGGAGAAATGGCCAGCTGCAGGGAGATGCAGCAAATGAGGATGAAAGGTGCTGTGTTGGAGTGTTGAGGATGCTTTGGCACATGTGCTAGTCCTCAAAACTTGCTGTACCCAGGGAGGGGTCCAAGTGGAAGCAGCTGCATTGCTGGGCTGGTCTCAGCAGGAAGGTACGTTGAAATATGGGATGCGGTGCCTTCTAAGCTGGTAAAAAATGGAGCAGTGCAGTGGTTTTGCTTTCATCTGCTTGCTGGCAGTTAGAGGATCTCCGTGAAAGCCAAAAGTGCAGCTCTTTTGAGAAAAGAAGAAATGTAGGAAGGCGGAAGACGCAATAACTTCTGCTCATTTCCTAAATGCCTGGAGTCATTGAGGACAGCCTAGGAACTAGGATGTGACTGTAGAGGTTTAAGCTCCCCCATTTATGCACGTTGGTGGATCCAGGCACCTTTTCTGGTTATGTGTGAGGCTTTGCCAAACACAGGTGTCTTAGAGCAGTTGTGGCTGCCCTGGGGGGAAGCTGAGATCTTCTCTTGTGTTCGTGCACATATGGAAAGTTCGTGCACTCGTAACAGCACGTACGGCAAGTGGGCTGATGGGGCACACGGAAACCATGAACAGCTTGATATAACTGATAATAAGAAGGTCATATTTGCCATACGGCCGGAATATAAACCTCAGAGTTCACTCTATAGCTAAAGGAAGGGAGACACAAGGAGGGAGCCCATCTGTTAACACCGTTTTGTCTCGAAGGGAATGAGCTGGTTTTTTCAGAATCGAAAAGCAAACTGATGCATGGACCATGGATGAGCAGGGAACAGTATCTTATTTATTAACTTGGACAAAGCCTTCCTCTTCAGGCCGTTTCTCTCTCTGCACGGTGGGGACCCAGGTGTGTTCAAACTGCTCAGCTCTGCCTTCAAAAACTTATAAATCTCTTTTCTGAAAGTAACAGCTGGTGCTTGTAAACCGCCCTGGGGACCTTTGCCCCATGGGAAGGGCTTGTTGCTGGAGCTTTATCAGCGAGGATTAACATTACAAGATCTTTTTTTAAATGTTGCCTTGATTCATATTTTTCAGTTCTGAGTCCACGATAATTACAGATCTGTGTTCCAAAAGGGCAAACCTGAACTTTCGTAATCACCAAATATTGTCCTTAAACCTGGCAGATGAGTCAGGAGAAGCATGTCAGCTCCGGCTTCAGGAACGCTAATGTTCCTTCCATCTATTTTCTCTTCTTTTTAGTCTGTGAAAAGCTGTGCTTTTTGGTGTTTCTAAAAATCGGTACTGAAGGAAAAGTAACTTGTGTGCTTTGGCCGATGGTCTCAGACATGTGATTTTTCAGGGAGAATGTCCTGTTTAGCAGTGAAGAAAAAAGAATAGTTAGGGTGCCACAGTTAGGGAGAAATCAAAGTAACCACAGACCAAATCCTGGATTTTAATTGTAGTTTCTCTTTTATAGTTCTTGGTCTCTATTATTAAAGGGAAAATTATAACAGATAACTTTAGTATTAAGCAATAATAATTCGGTTAAGTTCTTTCAGTTTCCTTTCACCGAAGGCTTTTGATCCTGTTGTAATTTATTTATTTGCTGTGGACAAACTGTCTATAGCGATGTTGGGTCTGAGTGTGTCTGCAAAGCTGGAAATGTTTTGAATCTCTGCTCCCTCTTATTCTGATCTCTGAGAATGCTGTTGGGTATCCGTTGTGCTATAGTTGTGTTCTCAGTCAAAACCAGAGCACTGGGGCACTCGGGGTGTACGGATGCTCGGAAAAGGATGGTGTTTATCCTGAAAAGCCAACAAAGCGCTTCTAGGTTAAAGATCTGCAACTGCAGCTATGGTTCCTGTTTGGCACACTTGGAGAGCTCAGTGCTGTTCAAGGAAATGACCTGCCTTTTAGAGGAAGCTGGGCTGCAGGCTTTGTGACACTGCCACAAACACTGGAGTCACTAACGTTTACTTCTTGAAAGACTAGAGCTTGTTTGGACCCCATCCAGGAATTTTCCAAATGCTGGTACTGTACAGTACAAACAAGACTCATGGAAGTCTTGGAAGAGCTGCTTTATTCAGGCTTCCTCTTTCCCCAGATACGGCAGGATTACTGCTTCAACCTGGGTCAGCCAATGTCTGCAGCTCTAAACGGGTCGACAGCGAAACAAAGCAGAGGAACAAGCAGCACGTGAGCTTGGCGTGTAGGGAGAGCAGCTTCTATGCAGACTTCAAAATAACTCTCCCGTCACTTTTCTTAAAATGAACAAACAAAAAAATTGTAACAGAAACTGCCTGATACTGGGGAAGGCCAGGAAGGTGATTGCACCATTCTGCAGTGAATCCGAATGCTAGTAAGAGCAGCTGCTGCTAAGTAATTTTGTTGAAGGAAGTTTGGTAGTATGAAGATGAAGCTCTCCTGACTCATCCAGCACCCTGCAGCCTTCTGGAGCGGGAGGCATCACGCCATGTCCATGCTTGTTCCTAGCATCTTGCATCAGAAGTGGTAAAGCTGGTGAAATGCTTGTGTCCCTGCAGCGGGGTCCTGCTCGGCTGGTATGCAGCTTCCCTGCATGGCCCACCAGCCCTGGCTGAGGCTGGGAGACCATCGAGACCATAACTGGCACGGGGGGATCCCTGTGCTGTTCTACCCCACGCAGCAGAGTAGAGGAGGTTCACCCCTACGGTTGCAGCATGCATCTCCGTTACTGACCATGGCCTCAAAGTCAAAGAAGTAAAGGATCAAAATTACGGCTACAATCCATCTGTCTGTGGGGTGAAGAAGGGAATCTGTCCTCATTCTTGTCTTTGGTCTGTCTTTTGTCTCCAGGGTGGTGCCCTTGAGGTAGGGGCTGTTTCACGGGGTGCCTGCAGGGGGCTGAGCACGGGGGGGTCTCCAGGTACGGATGCTGCGGAAGTGCCGAACAGTGCAGCATCTCTGGGATATGGAATCGTGTTGTCCCTTAACAGGGTTGGAGCCTGGTGCACCGCAGCCAGTAACCACACACGAGGCCATATTCAGTTCTGCGCAGAAGAGGGAAATTAACTTCTTCTGTGAAAAATGAATGAAAGCAAAAGAAAAATTAAAATTGAGTCAGATTCTCAGAATATTGATACCTTTTGCACTGACAGCTTGCACTAGAACTTCAACACAGCTGCTATTTGGACAGGCTGGATTTGATTTTAGTCCTGTTATTAATTCCTTAAACCATTCCGTCCTCCAGAGATCCAAAAACCCCCAACGTGCGTCTTTGCTATGTTCCTTGGCTACAACTTGTTCCCTTGTGCTCTTTGCGTCACATGTTAGAAGAGTGCCGGCCAACTGTTTTTCTCGGTGGCCTGTTTGTCAAAGATGGGATGGTTGGAAACGACCATTGCTCTTTCCCTGAAAAATAAAATAAAATAAGATTAAAAAAAAAATCCTTTGAGGTGGAGCCAAAGGATTGAGAAAGCTCTGAAGTCCTCTCCACCCACCCACCACCGCTGCATGCACTGGTCTTCCAGTTTCCATAAGGTCTTATCTGAGATGGGCAGAGGAGTGCAATAGAGCACAGGGCTGCAAACTTGTTCTTGAGGCGTAAGGGGATTCAGGTCAGAAGCAGGGAGCTGCGATGCATTTCTCTTTCCCTTGTTTCTGGCTGTTCTTTGAGACCAATTGCAACCTGGAAACAGGATCAACAGCTGATACGCCGGAGAAAGAGGGTAGGTATGGATTGATGGAGGGGCAAAAGGGCCCTTGTCTCCTGATGGAGATGCTGCGTGCTGCGGTACGTGGGACTGGCGCGTGTGGCAATAGCAGCAGCTCAAATGCATGTCCCTGTTATAGCTCACCCTGTTCTTGGGTGGAGGTGTTGAGTCAGCAAGGTGTTATGAGGTGTTTTCCCCTTATCTGCATGTCAGAGTATATCTGGTGCCAGGCGCTCAGGGAAAACACCACACTCAGGGCTTCTTTTAATTTCTTTATTAACTGATGGACTTGAAGGCTGCCTGATCAGACCCATTTTTCTTCTGTTCTTGTAATGGCAAGTTATTTTTCAATGAGGAATTCCAGGTAGTTTCAGCTGGCAGGGAAAGGTGCAACGTGTGATGGGTCAGCTCGGCGTGAGCTGCCAGCAGCGGCCAGTGAGTGTTAGACGTCTGCTGCCAGGGCTCTTGAGAGAACTCTCACCATGGCCCATAATGGTGAAGGTGTCCCTAGTTTAGGGGGAGGTGTCCCTGCCCATGGCAGGAGGGTTGGAACTAGATGATCTTTAAGGTCCCTTCCAACGTAAACCATTCTACGATACTACGTGGACGTGTAACCCAACCCGTGGTAAATTCTGGAGCCTTTGCCTTAGAGGTGTGTTCTGACCCTGGATTGAGCAGAGAAGATGCTTAGCCCCGTTTTGGAGGGGCTCATGCCGTCTCTGCCAGCCGTGCCAGAAGCACTGGGGCGCAGAGCAGCCCCTGCCATCGCCTTGCAGCGAGCCTTGCTCCAGACCCTTCCCTACTATGGGTGTCACTTGCTCAGAAACTATTTTGACAGGAAGCATTTCTGAGAAAGTACAGAAATGAAAGCCCTTCTCTGCGTTCCAGACTTAGAAAAAACGAAGAAGTAATGGTTTGATTGTTAGTTATGAAAACAGACTGAAAAAAAATTTCCTCTTTTTGTCCTGTCTGTTTATATGGCTGTTGGGAACAAAGAAACAAGAACTTGCTCTGCAGCTACTTCTTCGTAGCAGGTTGCAGAGTGGGATTTTGGTCTGTCTTCTGACTGTTCCCTGGTTTTGAGATGAGGCTCCCCACTTTTTTTTTTTTTTTATCTACTCAGAAATGCTGTTTACCCTTTAGTACGGTGCCACTCTTTTGTCTCAGCCACCTACGCTGACCCAAACTGATTTGCCACAGGCAAAATCCCAGCTTCCAGGACAAGCCATGTGACAGCAGGCGGGTATTTTTTGTGCGTTAAAAGCTCTTCTTGGGTGCTGGCTGTGTGTCCTAAAGTATATAATTTCATCAGTTCATCACTTTTGCAGGCCTGCAGATCTCTGTCCCGCCACTTTCATTTCTAGTAGCCCCATCCAGCTCTGCCATGCAGGGCAGGGTGGATGGCACCCCTCCTAAAGACTGTCACAGCAGCTTATTTTGAGCTGCTTATGGATGAGTAGCACTGCTACCCAGGAGCCAAAGACTCAGACTGGTGAGGCAGGTGAAAGAGAACACGGAAAGGAAATATTGCAGCTGCCGTGATGCTGCTGCTTTGAGGATGCTCTTGTGTAGCATCTGTGCTGAGCCCCAGTCAACTGGGACCTTCCTTTGCTTTTCCCTGAGCCTGGTTTCTGGAGGATGTGGTTCCAGCTGCAGCCTCCAAGCAGACAGTGGTAGAGAATGTTCCTTTTCCTCATCCCCCTCTTCCCTGGGAACAGAGTATTCCCTGCTGAGCGTACAGATGGCTTCCAGCATTGCAAAAACCCCCTGAAGCCCACAAATAAGAAGGTAGGCAGCAAATGGCTGTGGCTAGCTTCAGATGATGGGTTTTTTTAATCCTGTTTTCTTTTAGTATGTGTGAATTTGGCAGTCTGGGCTATTTGTGAATGGCGCAAACAGTTGTTTTTAGCGTAAGCTTGCTGTGAAGTCGCTGCTAAACAGACTACGTTGAGAGCCAGTGTGGCAGACTGGAATGGAAAAATTGCAGTCCTGGGACCTACCAAGAGAGTGGCTGTTTCAGCTTGTGTTTCACTCCTGGAAATCGATGCATACACCTCTTGACTTGCTGCTGTCAATATTTAACTTCGTCTCCAGTGATCTAGAAGCCTTGTACACATGGTGGAGGTGATCCTTCCAGGCCAGCATGGGCCCTACATGAAGGAAGGGGACAAGAGAAACAAAATTAGGAAGACTGTGTTCAAAGAAGCCTCCCACCAGCCCTATTAGCCCCTGCAGAGAAGATGAGCTGAAGCACAGCAGACCACAGAGGGTGTGAAATACTGCAGAACAGGTCCTTGAAGCCTTCATTCTATGGTCAGAATTAATAAATAACATTTTCTCTATTAAAGAGCAAATGTAAAAGTGGCCCATTGAAAAACGAATACATGCAGCATTAATCTCCAAGTGCTTTGAGGGCACTGAGCGTTATTTTACCTGAGTTGCAAAGGGTGTGGGAATTAGAGAGGTTTCTTTGATTTACTGGGGGCTGTGCAAACACTCTGCCCAACCCTCTGGTCCCGACTGCTCCTGCCGGCTTATGTGATGGGCACAAATCCAGGCAAAGAGCAGAAATGCTGCTGAAACATGCACGTTTTGGCGGGGTGTCTTTCAACACTGATCCCTGCCGGGGAATAAACTGAGCTCAGCTCCGCGCTGGAGGCTCTGGGACTCCGTGCGTTGGCAATTAGTAGCAGACCCAGGAGCAGATCTCAGATCCAGTTCATTCACATCCCTGTTGCAGTATGTAGAGAGACAGATTTGGTCCCTGGGTCCCCATAAGCAGGTTCCTGGGAGGTTTTCTGGGGGTGTGATTTTTTTTTTTCCATAGTTTCCAGCTGCAGAGTCCCATGCATCAGCGTGGACTTACCTCATTTGCATCGCTGAGTGACACCGCTGCCCTGTACCCCATAGCAAGTGAAACTGAAAATGAAAATCCAGCTCCTTTTTAAAGAAGGGAGAAGCTGGTGATGAACCTTTTTTCTGGGATCCAAGTGGCTTCTGCATCTCCCGTGCAGGGCTGTGGAAGACGGAGCTGAATGACCCAGGATCTGGAAAGGCTGCTCGGGCGCACGGAGAAGGGAAGGGGAGAGGCATGAAGGCTTCCTCAGATGCAAACGACTTTTGAGGTACTTACCCTGTTTTCTTCTTTAAGGGATCCTGTCTTACAGCCAGCCTTTTCTCTTACAAATTGTGTCCGTTTCCCCTTTTTAAGTAGGCGTTTAGAAACAGGCACTAAAACAGTCTGTGGCGAAAAGGGAAATGAAGAATATGTTTCACATTTTCTCCATAAGGAAGAATGGCTGTTGCTCATGTGCGTGAGCTTGCTAAGTAGGTATCACCGCTTTTCACAGCCCTGACTGCCAACTCATACAGTTCTGTGCTGCTTTCACATTGCTTGTATGAATGCGAAAACCCAGCAGCTTCATTAAGTGGTGCAATTTTATGTAAGTGTGAGTGACGACAGAAGTAATAGAATAAGTTTGTTAGAGCATTTTCATCTTCATATAATTCCCAAATAAATTTTCCCACACCCAATTAACTGGGTTTTTTCCCCCTCCTAGCTGCTTAGCATGTTTTGCTTATATCCCCTTTGCCAAAATTGCCATCCTGTCTGTCATATTTGCAAATAAAGGATAATTTGCCAGGAGGGTTGCAGTGGCAATCTTTGCCGCTCTCTTCCTTTCCCATGAGACGCTGTCACCCAAGCTGGAGCTGACTGTGCCTTGTTTTCCCTCTGGCTACTGCTCCGCTCCCAAGAGGGACCTGTGGGGACCCTGGTGGCTCTGGGTTCAGAACAAAACAAAACGGAGAACCAAAACAGAAAGTGTCAGTCAGTAAGGATGTTGGTTTTAAAAGAAAAGGAATTAAACCAGTGAAGCAGTTCATGCTGCTTGCCTTAAGGTCCTGCAAGGAGAAAATAAAATGTTAGTAGTGTTTTCTAATGGTTACTGTGGAAATTCTTTTTAAGAGCAGTTGCTGGGGGGCCCTGTACTTTACTCTCAGAATTTTTGCAGAAATTTTTCGGCTCAAGCACAGTGTCCTGCTGATTGCTTTCTATATTGGCTTATTGGAGCTGTGGAAACAAACTGCACTCATAGACTCGCTCTGTTTTCTCTCTTCCCATGGTCTTGTTTTGTGCTTTTTTTTTAATTGCAAAAGCTTGTTGAGAGCGGTGTTCAGCACATCAACAAGGTGGAACCGGTACTGAAAGTAATACACAGATTAGCTCTTCTGTGAATTCTACTCCTTTTCTGGGAAGGAACTTAGAGTGGAAAATAAAATCTGTAGGATCTTCTGAAGTTCTTTGGGTTTTGATTTGTTGCTTCCTTACTTCCCTATATTATTGTTTTCTTCAGACTGTTTGAAACTTAAGTTGTCTCCATGGGATACTTAGGGTACCAAATAAACATTTTCTGAAAATCATTCCACCAAGACAGTTCTGCCTGACCATATAAGCCATATACTAAAATGCTTATAAAGCTGTAGACCCCCCCAGGCCGTGTGACTGGAGGAGGGAGATGGGGCAGAGAAATGGAGCGTGCGCAGTTGGGGAATAGCATTGGATCTGGTGTCTCCGTCACTGCACTTCAGGGTGGGTTGGAGAAGGACCCCGGGGGCAGCAGCCCTGCTCTGCACCTCCTCGGCCAGGACTTTGGGTGACCCCCACCCTGCGCTGTCACCGCGGGGGTCCCCACTGAAGTGGCAGCCTCAGGTGAGCTGTGGCGGTGGCAGAGGTGGGTAGGTCTGAGGATGCACGCTGGAAAGGTGGTGAGCTGGTTTAACTTGTGCTGGAGTGAGAAAATGCAGGTGTCTAACCAGAACATTCTGTGTCTTTAGCTTTCAACTTGGAGAGAGGACCTGTCCTCTGGTAGAAATGATGTTATTGTGTTAATGAATGACTGACTTTTATTGGCAAACATTGGAGTTGTTTATTGGGTTGTGTTTGCTGTGAAGTTTCAGGAGATGGAAAAGCTGGAGAGTTTCGGGTAGTGATTTTTACGCAAATAGATCTTTTCTAAAACAGAACCAAAAGACCTTGTTAGGGCTCTACAACTTTCTCTTTCTGGTTAAATCCACTTCTTCCTGCCAGGGAGGTCAGGTTGGCTTGTTCATGGGGTCACGTCTGACCTGGGGAAAAGCTGGTCAGCTGGGTGTGTTGGTGAAGGAGCTCCAGTTCCTCATGGTTGTTATTGCCTTGAAAAGAAAGGCAAGCAGACAAAAAACCTGATGAAAAATCTTTTCTGTCCCAAGAGCATGTTTCTTTTTAGATTTGAGTGTTTTATTGTTAAAATAAGTTTAAAACTGATGGCAGGAAGTGGCCAAGACAGCTGAAGACTCTCAGAAACCTGCCAAAAAAAGAGGATTTTAAGACCGACCAGTGGGAGGGGACAGAGATTTGGTGGACAGTGTTCTGGCTTTTGAAAATGAAGAGAAGAGGGGCAGTGGGAAGGAATGTCACCAGAGAGAAGAGGAAGGGAGATGTCCTTTGAGCACAATGAGAGGAGGGGCAAGGATGAGGCAAGAAGACCACAAAAGAGAAGACAAGACAGAAGGAACAAGGACAGAAGGTGCAGACTTGAGTCTGAAAACTACTGGGAAAAAAAAACCTACTTATTGTCCTTAACCTCTGGGCAAATAACTCAGCCAGATGTGTTGCAGCTGGTCTGTGAGGACTGCATCAGGCTGGTGAACGTGCTCCAAGGAGGACAAGGAGGTATAATACTCTGGAGGTATTTAAAAGATGTGTAGGTGTGGCGCTTAGGGACATAGTATAGCGGTGGACTTGGCAGTGCTAGGTTAACAGTTGGACTTGATGTTCTTTAGGGTCTTTTCCAACCTAACTGGTTTTATGATTCAGTGGTTGATGATAGTCCTTTGGCTTTCTGCTCACCTGCAGGGGACAGGGGATATTGTTAAGTGGTGCTTTGGAAAGCAGGAAACAGGATAAAGTCAGTAATGTGTGAAATGGCACCGAGTGAACTGTTTTTGAAAAAAAAAAAATGAACCCACCCAAAATCAAAAAGACAGGAATTATTTTTAGATGTATGGAAAGAGGATGAAAAAAGATGCTGCGCTCATTTGATGCTCTGACTGTTGTTAATCCTTGGTGGGGCAAGAAGAAATTCTTGCAAGATTGCATAGGTGAGAAGGAGCCCTGTGCGTAAAATGGAAGAATTGGTCCCTCGTGTAGTGTGAAGTGGAAGTGGACGGATCACACCTTTGGGGGTGTGGGTGGAGCAGCGCCAGGACCTTGGCTTGGTCCAGCACCTCTTGGGCTTGGGCACTGCCTGGGGGTACCAAGAGCTTTGGGGCACTGCGGAGGAGGGCCCAGATTTTATTCCCCTGGAAATTCTGCAGACGGTCTCCAAGATTGCCTCCTGCGCCTGCCCGCCGCTGGAAAGGGTTCAGTTTGTAGGTTTTGTGTTCCTCCTGTCTCAGCTGTTTCTGGGAAGTGGGGTGGGACTCTCTGCAGCTCTAGACTGACACAGGTAACAAGAGATAAGCAATTATTAACTTCTGCTTAAAAGAAAAGAATTAATGAGTAATTAGGAATTAATGCATAATTAATTTCGAAACTTCCTCAAGATACTTCTCAGGTAGTGACACACCAAAAAAAGTTGTTTTAATGAAAGCTTCTAATGAAAAGCTCCTAGAAGCAAAGCAGTTTGTGTTTTCCAGGGCTAGGCTAGTGAGGAAAGTTAGATGACTTTTCCAGATTGATTTTCTTTCTCCTTTAGAAAGTGAAGCTTGTGTTTTACTAAAACATATTTCACAAATTCATGACAGTTTTCTTGAAATGATTGAGGGTAAATTTGTGACTGAATCCAAGGCATTTTTTGGAAAGAAATACTAAGTGTTTGTTTGTTTGTGGATTTAATTTGAACAGATGTTTCCTATCAGGTCTTCCAAATTAAAAATAAGTTTTAATTTGACAATAAACATGTCATCTTAGGTCAAGCAAAACACTCATTCAGCACAAAACATCCTCCATGTCTAATTTTTTGTGTGTTTTGGAAGCGGCAGCAAGTCAAAATGTTATTTGTTGCATGAACGAGTGCAAGATGTGTGCAGGGCCACTGGCTTGAGGAGCCTGGAGAACCTGGACACAGAGCCTCCTGCCCAGCAGGCTCAGGAGGGATTTCTCTTTCCCTGCAGAAAGACCATGTGTCTTCTGCTGTGGTTGACCCAGAGATGGAAAGGGGTATGAGTGTGGCATTTGCAAAAGCCAGAGTGCAGTAGCAGCTGAGCAGCATGAGTGTTTCTTTGCCTATATTCCAGCTATCTTGGCAAGAAGAAGCTTTACAGCACTTGGCCTGGAAATTTTTTTGTTTGGGTTTTTTTGTTTGTTGATTTTTGACTGGAGAAAGATAATAAGAATGAGATAATGGATGCTAACCACTGAGTTTAATGTTCAAACAGGGAGATGACTGAGGGACAAGCCTGGTGAGCCTGCCCTGGGATCGTGGAGGATCTAGGAGAGCATCCAACACTGTTGAAGCTGAGCACACAAGGCAGCCTGATGGACTCTCCGCACTTCAAGCCGTTATGGTTCCTGCTTCTGACTATCGCAGCTCTCCGTCCAAGTGAGTCTCCTTGTTTGATCTCATTGCTTTTCACCGCACGTTAGTAGCTAAAAACTTTTAAACTGTTATTAGAAAGCTCAGTGGTGTCCCGTTAAAACTAAGACCGCAAAACCACTAAGGTGAGAAAAGGAATTAAGAAGGTGAAGGTTGATTCATTTGGCCTGTCGCAATCACCTAACTTGGGAAGGGCAACTTTTTGGATCTGTCTGAAATCAGATGAGGTGAGCGCTCTCTCAGAGGACTGGCTCTTTACCAGGGTGGTCTGAATGAGTCAGCTCTCAGCACCCAGCCCCAGCATTCTCCAGTGCTTCAGCCAGGCTGATGGTGAGTTTTGGCTTGGCTGTAGAACTGTTGCCTGCTGGAATACTGAACTGAATCAGTGAGACTCTGGATCTAGCTGGATGTAGTCTTGCAGCTCAGCTGTGAACTTCATTTGTCCCGGGATCTGGATGTCTGCTGGAGATATACCCGATAGGATTACGCCAAGGAGTTTTGGAAGGAAAAAAAGTAAGAACAGGTGATTCATCTGAACCTGTCTGGGCAGAGAACCTCTTAGGTCAACAACAGAAATGTCTTTCCACTCAATTCCCAAGCTGTCAGCTTCCTAGTTAAAACCCCAGTGGCAGCAATGGGGGAGTTATGTTGTATTTCTACCCCTAAAATTATTTTGGGGATTGGGCCCAGTACCATATAAAAATTGCCCATTGGCAGACAATGTCTCCTAAGCCACGGCTGGGTTTGTCCACCAAAACTCATCCTATTCTCTAACATTAAAAGGCTTGGGAGAAAACTGGTAGAAAATATTTTGTCTTTGTTTTCTCGTGTAGATATTGCCATGCCCAGTGGCAACCCTGCTGAAAGGACACGACGCTCTTCCTTTGGCAAAACAACTGTGACAGTCTACCATTGTGAAGACTGTAAGATCAAAGCATGTGAACCATCCAATTATGAAGGCTTTGCGATAATTGGTCGAACACAAAACGAGATATTTTCAAATGAAGCAATTCAGTTGGTGATCAGTGAAACAAGCATCACTATGTGCTTTCAGCAAGAAAATACTTCTCATAAAGGAATTTATGCCATCTTCTGGGTGAAAGCTCAGGGACTAGGAGACTCATGTGGCGTTGTGAATTCTGGAGGTATGTTCTACTGGGAGCCTGGCTATGAACACATGGAAAACATATTTCTGGTTATGAAACCGAACTGTTATATATTTGGGCAAACAGCGAGGCTAATGAGTAAACTAATTTGTCAAAAGTAGTTTCTTTTGTGAAACAGTCATTAAGTCATTCACAAAAATAATTTAAATTTTCTCAGGTCAAACTGCTTAAAACTACCCTAGTAGAGATTCAGATAAATTCATGTTACCCTGATTTATAAAGATTTTTTTTTTTTATTGGCAACAGCAATTCTCATGGTCAAAATCTGTGCTAGTTTGCAATATATGAATCCCATCTACTTCAGACAGTACCCACTGAAATCTGGGCCTAACCTAAAGAGCCATTCTGTATTGCTCTTCTGTACAATTGAGTAAATAACCAGGAGGTATGCTTCCAGCTTTTTCATGAACCTGTCAAATTCAGTGATAACAATGCCTGTCAGTACACGTACCAAATGGCTTCAAGAAGGCAAAACTTCATGGTGAGTCAGGTTGCATGGGTGTAATTTAGTTGAACTCCATCCAAGTCAATGACATTTCACCAGTCATCGTATGATTGAATATATATTTGGCTTTGCCCTCCTGGCTGTAGATAATTCTCTGAAAGTGACTGTCATCACCTCTCTTGTTTGGCTTAGACCATCCTTTCTAATCTTATTGCTGACAGAAGAAAATAAGAAAAAAATCATAGATTCATAGAATGGTTTGGGTTGGAAGGGACCTTAAAGATCATCTCGTTCCACCCCCCTGCCCTGGGCATGGACACCTCCCACCAGCCCAGGTTGCTCCAAGGCCCGTCCAGCCTGGCCTTGAACCCCTCCAGGGATGGGGCAGCCACAACTTCTCTGGGCAACCTGGGCCAGGGGCTCACCGCCCTCACAGCAAAGAATGTCTTCCTAATATCTCATCTAAATCTCCCCTCTTCCAGTTTGAAACTGTTACCCTTCATCCTATCACTCCACTCCCTGATCCAGAGTCCCTGCCCACCTTTCCTGTAGGTCCCCTTCAGATACTGGAAGGGGCTCTAAGGTCTCCCTGCAGCCTTCTCTTCTCCAGGCTGAACAACTCTCTCAGCCTGTCCCCACAGCAGAGGGGCTCCAACCCTCTGATCATCTTTGTGTCCCCTCTGGACTCGCTCCAACAGATCCATATCCTTCTTATTTTGGGGGCCCAATTCTCAACCTACATATACTTTTGTTCAGCCTAACAATTCTTTGTGTATTTAATTTCTGATCAGTGTAAACCATTTCTCGCCTGGATTTGTGCTTACCATTGCCAAATATCTACATGCTGTTGCCACTGTGTAAAGCTTGGGTGACACTAAAACATCCAGAGTGACAACTGGAAATTGCTGTAGACATAGAAGCCTATATCCCTTGGGAGGGTAACCGCTGGATGTGCTGAGTGTGGAATGTGTAGGTAGGAAGGAGTTTTCAATATAATGGCCTTTACATTTCCCACCTCTTAGAAGAGGAATAACTTAGAGAATGCCACAGTGGCATGCAGGCTGGGCGGGAGATGCACTTTGGGATCTCTGAGATTTATACAGCTGGTGGTCTTGCTTGTTCGTCTTCTTTGGTTCCTGTGGGTAAATGGAAGGTGCAAAATTTTGTAATGATTATCATTTGTGTAGAATTTAAATGCAAAAAGGTAATGATAAGCTTTCTACAAAGGTTTTGGTGTGCTTAATTACATGTGAAAACTTTTTTGCCTTCCTCAAATCTGAAGATTTCCATTATTGGTTCATAGAACAGTTCATCAGCTTTAGCGAGAAGAAAATCTAAATGATGACTGGTTGCTTTGAACAGCTGGTGAATTAAATATGATTGTAGCAGTCTCCAATTTTTTGTGGTACATGAAGGATCCACTTTTTTTTTTAACATATTCACCTCTTTAACCTTCTTAACCCTTGATTGAAGATCTTATAAAAGATCCATATTTACATTAAAATTTCTCTTCCCTTTTAGCTTCCTCAGCAAATGTGAGTGGTAGCATCCCTAAAATTTGCTGTACAGCACAGATAAACTTCACAAAGCCCAACCGTTACCTGGAGTGCTACCCAGGTGAGAAAATGGGAAAATCAACTGCCGGCATCCCTGATGAAGGACATGTAGGTTAGTCTCTTCCTGTGTGTGTTTGCCCTTTGCTTTGTGACTGTTTTGCCCAGACATCTTGATGTGACCGGAGTTTGACATGGAGGGGGGGCGGATGTACTTTACATTCACATCTTGGACCCACGCAGGCTGTAGCCATCCAAACTTGGAGACTTTCCCCTAGCCAGTGTCAGTTCCCAGTCCTGCAAATGTATACCTGCAGGTATAGGTTTCTGTAACCATAGCTATATAGCTCTAGGTGCGGGGACGCTGAGGGAAAGCGGTATGTGATGGGCATGCAACAAGTTTCCAAGAATTCCACGCACCAGTAAATAATAAATGAGACTTTACCTCCAGACTAAGAGGACAATTGTCACACGCAGTTATTTTTCTGTACGAATTTCTTTCACTGTAGAAATCCCTGTCGCCTTCCTTAGCTTATGGACAAACAGGGCATCTTTACTTGGGACAAGTAAACTCTATTTATCCTTTTCTGGGGGGAGTCCTTGGTAGAGTTATGGCCTTTTGCATTTTCCTGTGTTTGGGTTTTCTTTACTTGGGGATTTTTCTTTGGTAAAGTTTGAATGTACGCTGGATGATTCTGTTATTTCTCTTCCAAATTAGACAAGTATTAAAATAACCTTTCTAGATATTTATTTGTTTAAATTCCTGTGCTTTGAAGTCTTTAAAAAAAAAATGGTCAAAATGGATTTCCTTAGTGGCCTTTGAACCCGTCATTAAGGATGGGCTTTGCACCTCTTGTTTTTGGTTATTTCAGATGAGATAGATGTTCAAAGGTACTTGTTGCGGTGGGGAGTCAAGAATTTGCTTTGAATGTTGATAGAGTCATTCTTTTGTTACAGGTATCTTCCTTAAGAGATCCGAAGCAAGAGGCTATTTGTTCTCTCATTCACCAGTTCCTTCTCTCTTTATCAGCTTTTGTGGGCTCCATTGCAGAAGCACCAGGCCCAGTTCTTCCTAGCTGGTGCTTATGAGGCAAGCTCATTTCTTGGCAAACGTCTTTGATTCACTTGAACTCTATTTTCTTCTACTTTCCAGGTAATACCAAAGTTTTAATTGATGAAAAGAGTAACATTGGCATCACCACCACAGTACTGATTCTTGTGGTTTGTGCAGCAGCACTGGCAACGTATTGTGTTCTACAGAACCGAAATGGTCAAGGTACAGTCTGACAAAATGTGATGTTTCCTACGGGTAACATGCCTTGCAAGGGGCACTGGTAGTGGAAAAAGCATACAGGGTTTTCTTTCTGGATCCTATTTCCATAACGTTGTTTATGAAGTTGCTAAGTGATATTCACTGTGAAGAGGAGGCTGGGCTGACAGCTGGTATGAACTCCACCTCTGCATTTAGTGCCATGGCATAGTCCCCAGTCGGCTGACTTTATTACGAAAAATAAGCTCAGAATACATTTCTTCACTGCTACAGTAATAAAGCCAAGTGATTGCACCACTCAGCCCTACCTCAGTGGGATCCAGTGTCTTGGAGCAGTCTCGGACTGCAACGTTTCTGGGCAGCTTCCCCTGCAGAGACATGTCCCAGCCCAGGAGACCGCTGAACATCCAGATGTGGGCTGACGGGTCCTTTGAGTGAGTGGCTCCCACTCACAGCTCTGCCCACTAAAGAGTCAATTTTAATTTAAGACAGAATATTTTCCTAAATGCATCCAAGGGAAGAGTTTGTTTTGTAAACTAATATGCATGGAAAGGGCTGGGATAGCCTCTAAGGAGTAAATAAGGAGTCATGTGAATAAAATCTTCTGGAAATACCTGCCTTCCTCTGTATCACGCTCTGCTCTTCCCTCCTCCTTCATGACACAGAGGCTGTGGCATTCTTGAAATGAGATAATATCAAACCACCTCTTACTTCTGAAATGGTTGTGCGACAACAGAGTATAGAACTTGGGATGCAACTGTGCTGTCATGTGGCAAAGTATCACACCTGCCACACGTGGTGGGATTTGTGGACAAAACACAAGGCCTGTGGATCTGTTTGAGATGGATACCAATGAGTTGCTCAGGAATTTCAGATAAATATAAATTGGGAAAAAAACAACTGCAAGTCTGTTAGTTTTAATTCTTCTAAGTAAATCCTTGCTAATGCTGCTACTTTTTTTGCTATTGTTTTTCTAAGACCTACCATAGAGATCCACCAGTTTTTTAATGGTAAGATTTGACTTTTCGGAGTTTAATTCTGGTAAATGATGAAATCGCATTACTACAATGGCAGGAGGGTATTCAGTGAAGGACTAGATGTATTTACTAGGACCGTGTTCAGTGGATGCCCATTTCCTCCCTGCATCAAGTCTGAGTCAATAGATTTTAGCCCCTACGTGACTTTGCAGTGGTTCTGGTACTCCTATGTGGATCATTTACACATTTCTACAGACGCCCCTCGATCCCCCCCCATATCCTGTAGCCAACTTGGCTCCAGGGTTTATGGGACCTCGTGTAAGGCCAGAAGCTGAGAGATCTCCTCTCAATTACTGAACTAGTCCATCCTTTAGAAACAAATGTTGGTTGTTTCTTTCTACAAGTTTAAGAATTAGATTTCCAAGTCTGAATTTGGTTAAGGTCAACTTGTTGGTTAGAAGTTAGTTAAAGTTTTAAGATTTTTATCCTGTGCTCCCTTTCTAGTGAATGGAGAGAAACAGCTGTCTTGAAGGTGATTCATCTCACCTTAAAATGGTTTTAAGATGAAACAGATGAATAACCTTGTGAAGGTGCCGGTTTCTCTCTGGTAACTCTCAAGGAAGCCAATGGGAACAAGCTGAGATGTTTGCACATCTACAGTTAGACAAAACGCAAGGCTATCTGTGAAAAACGAGAGTCGCGCAAGTGCTTGCAAAGCCCGGTAAAGATAACACAGCTCTCATTTCACTGCAGCTGTTATATTAAGACATATTGATATATTGGTGTGATAGGTAAAAATTTGACCGCTAGTGGCTCTCTTGATGTCCTGCGCTGTGGTGCAACACTCAGTGGTGTTTCAGGCCTGTCCTAGAGCCCCTCTAAGGCAAAGGCTGATGGGCCACAGCGACCGGGGCAGGATTTCAGCAGAGATGCCATGAACTCGCTGTACAATGAAGCTGCAGTTCTTTTACCTTTCAGAGCAAGAAGTGGGACATCAGTAGCAATTGGAACAAGGTCGCTGCCCTGAGGACTTCACACTTCAGATTTCCGAGTTTAAATACAGGCAATTGGATTATAAGTGTCAGTGAAATCAGCTTGTGCCTTTGGTGGTCTCACAGATGTTTTTCCTTTGATTCTGCAGCTGCTGGAAGAAACAAACTGCTTCCTGACATGAAAAACTTCGTACCTATTTGGAAAAGATCTACGAATCAGAAAACCGTGTCTCTATTCTAGCAATGTACTCCTCAGTAATGACATACAGCATTCGGCTGAATATCTTCAGCTCATTTTATACGAGACCTCATGGTAGTTCTCACAAACGTACCTTCACCACATCGATGCATTCACTGAGGACTGTGATTGCCACAGTCGTCCAGCTCCAGGCCTTCACGAGCAACACGAGAAGCTCCCTGGATCTCCCATCCTCTCCTGGTGCTTTGCTGAGGACAGCAGTCATCGCAAGACGTGCGGCTGGCTCAGCAGCACAGGTTTAAACCTCTCTCAATGGTTTTCATGATTGAAAATATCCGTTCATCCAAAATTCTTCAGAGAACTGTATCTCTGCTCAGGAAGGTTCTGTTGAACCCTGCGGCAGATGTTCTCTGCATGTCTTCCATTTTGTAGAAATACAATACAATACTACTTCCATTAATTTTAGAAATACAGAAAAGCCTCTGTGCCTAAATTGCATTCTTTTTTGGCACAGGAGACTAGTGCTGTTATGCGTTGGGATTTTTTTCCCCTCCCCAGTCGGTAAAGTGTGTAAACTCTTTTACTCTTTCACTCTTTATCCAGTCCGTAAAGAGTGTAAAGACTCATGCTGATCTAAGATACCCTTTTAACTCCATGCTCAGCTTATTTGTTGGATTTTGTCTTTTCAGTTTTAATGTGGTGGAATGCAGTCAAAACTTCATGAGGAGATGGCACTCCCCGGCTATTCAAAGGCTTTTACATATTTACTGAGTGTGTTATTTTGGCTGATCCAGTTGGGAAATCTGTTATATCATGATGAATGTTATAATATGTTTATTTACTAAGCCAAAGCTAAGGGTATCTGTAAAGAGTCCAGACTGCACAAGGATATAGAGAAGGAGGAAAAAGACTTTTCCTCTTCATACAGCACCTTAGCGCAATTGCAGTTCCTGTTTTTTGCCAGAACAGGACTGCTGTAAGCTTTCGACTGAGTACAGCTGTGTCCAAAAGGAGTGAGGAAGAGATTTGTTTGGGATAAGAGCCATCTTTTTTGGAGGAAATAACATATCTGCTGCTATAGCCTGTGAAAAGGCCATTCATATCGGGTATGGGCCTTTCACTTTATGACCCCACTGCAGCTAGTTTCCCTCTGCTGTACGTTGTTGCTGTGGGTGCCTTTGAGGAAGTGCCAAGTGCTCCAGCTTGCACAATTAAGCCATATACTGTGCTTCTGGAGATTTCCAGTGATGTACAGGACATTTTCCTCTATCTAAAAAAATATTGCCTTAAAATTGCAGGCCATGGCAGTTCTTTTGTATGGTCTTTAAATGAGAAAAACAACCGTGTCCATGTGTGGAAAAATCTATGTGTGTGGAGTCCCCTTCTCTGGAGACTTTCAAGACCCGTCTGGATGCAGTCCTGAGTAATGTGCTCTGGGCAATCTGGCTTTAGCAAGGGATTTGGACTAGATGATCTCTAGAGGTCCCTTCCAATGCTGAACTTCCATGATTCTGTGATTCCGTGATATATGGTGTTCAAATTGAAGGCTGACACCGGGTGGGTTTGGTGTAAACTCAGATTTTGAGTTCTTTGGAAAAAAGACAAAGTGATATTTGAGAACTCGCGTTGTATTAACTTCAGGGATTCAGGTTTAATGATGTGCAGATTTAATTTCTACTCTTTGACACCAGTTGGGGCCAGAGAGCTGGAGGTGTTTTGAGAAGAAAGGTTATATATGGACACCTCTACCCAGTGACAATGGCTTAGCAAAATTAGTCACGAGATGCAAGTCTTGTGATCTTTATGGCTCACTGAAGCACACTTTGCTTTACATCTCTTTTTTTCTGCTGATGATTATGCGGACTGTGATATTCTGAGGCATCACTACCAACTGTTTCACTTTGGCCCTCCTGAGCTGTGTTGTGCTGGTGGACACCAATCATCCCACAGCTCAGGAAAAACTCTTATAAATAGCTTTAAAGACCTACAGTGTTTGTTCTAAGCAACTGCATTGTGTTGTTTTTGCAATAGAAAAATATAGGCAAATATTAAGAGGTCCGACTCACCAAATGCCGAAATTTGATAGCTGTAATTTCATTTTAATGATTTTATTTTTTTTGTGTCACTATAATCATCATAATAAAACATCAACTTAAAAACTGGCTGTTCATTGGTAACCCTGTGTTGATCGTATTGTTATTTGCTATGTTAATCTCCTTTACAAAGTATCACCATCATATGATTCCCAAACTCATAATCCAGTATTACTGTCAAGTCACTTAAATATTGCAAAAGCAAAGACAGGGAGTCTCCCGACAGATATCTCCTGGCATCTGCTTTTGTATCCGGTAGTGCGCCTTTGTAGGCCTAACTGAAAAGTCATTTCACAGCCTTCCTGAACTCTCTTTTTCCAATAATTGATGAAATTTCTAAGCTTTTGAGCGTTCAAGAAACTCTTTGGGAACAGCCCCTTTCCCTATGTATTCACACCAAGAGTAGTGCCTGCAAGAAGAGCTTTTCATCATATGAGGGAGGGAGCAGGAGGTAGCTGTGAATTGTATCTGAGATTTGCATTTGCTGGTGGTTAGCAGCTCTTGTGTACTACAGACACACAGAACGGGTTATTAAATGTGAAACCAGGAGGCACAGGAGAGGTACGTACCGTGCTGTTGCTTGGAAGTGATGCACATTGTCATTGCCAAGATGCAGCTTGAACCTGCAGTTTTTTTAGCAGGCTTTGTATAATAAATTAAGGTTTACCTGAAGTAATGGAGCACTTCTCATCCGCTTGCTTCTTACAAAGGCAAGACACTTGTATTTGCAGCCACCGACCAGGCAGCCTGCGAAGTCCGTGGGAACACCGACAGACTGAACTGATACCAAGCGCCTACATTTCCAGTAAGGCCACAACAGGGAGATAATTGCCTGACTTTGGCACTGTGAAGAGCAACTTTGAGCCTAGTTTTTCACAGTTGACTGAAAAGGGAAGGTAGGTTAGACACTCTAATTCTGCTCTCAGGGTTGGGAGTTGTTCAGTGGTAGGAAACCGTGGGCGTTATAAGTGTGAAGTCAAAACCAAGCTACACCTCTTTGAGAGAAATCTCTCAGCGCCCTCTGTCACATTCTTTGTGATACTAAGGCAAAAGAGACAAGTTACTCAAGTCTTTTTGTAGACAACTGATGTAGCTGTAAGAAAACAGGCCAACTTGTAGCATACAACCCTTTCTTCACGTCTTTAACTCATCGAGAACAACTAAAAAGACCTTTGAAAATGCTATGGATGTCACATCTCCCAGCTGCATTCCTCTTTCTTCTGCTTCTTCCGTGCTTCCCTGGCCAGAATGGTACGTACAACATAGACGCTTTTACATTTCACAAGTTTCAGTATTTTCTTTGCCTTTTTCACACCTTAGACTATTGTTTCAAACAGATTCCTGGCAAATTCACCATTAGCAAAACCAGGTGGAACTTTGAAAAACATTCTCTGAAATTATAGAATGAGTTTTTAGGAAAAAAAAAAAAAAGAATTATTGCGATCAGAACTTTTCCGTATAGAAATTGCCCTCTGTAGAAAGAGTGGAAGTTGTTTTCCCAGTAGTTTAACATGAGCTGCATCTGTATTGTTAAGGCTGACAGGGGGAGCCCACTACTGGATAGAAATGAATATTGATATTTACTAGGGACGCAATTTTTGAAGGTGTAATAAAACCTTACTAGAAATATCCATTGCTAAATACTGTTGTAGCTATTGAGAGTAAAAGCTGGAGGCACACTTGGGGAAAACAGTGTGAATCTCTGAGGAAAACTGGCTGAGGAAAAGGATTTCTCCAAACAGTCAGCCCCTTTTTCCCCCATGACCATTGACAATAACTGGAAAGGCTGGTGACTTGAGAAAAGAAAATTATCCATAAATCAGTATGTCTAAAAGGAAGGTATGTCTTACCAGGAAGATTCTGGTAAGTATATTTATTTTGAGTGTTTTTACCATTCTTTAGTTAGTGGTTGTTAACGAGTCAACACTGATTTCTGCAAATGTAATTTAGTTCTTGAACTTCAACACTGATCTTCTGGAGAAAACAATTGATGGGCTGAGGCTGCTTCTCATTAGCTGCTTGGGCTCTTAGATCACATAAGTACGGGTCAGCTTAGAAGTACTGATTTTAGACTGGTGGAACTGAATTTCCTGGGCTTTCCTTCCCTGCTTGTTAAGGCTGAGCGCTCTGCACTTCTCCAGCCTTCTCCACCACCCCATTTCTCTTCTGCTTTGGAAGGTAACTGCTGACAGCTCCTGTGTTACCTTAATTCCTTCTCTAAGTGCTGTAGAAATAATGTCCTTGTGTCTGGTCATGTTGGATTGACCTACTGTATCTAAGTTCCCGTGATTTGGCCTTTCTGTGTTTGACTTGTGTGTTTGTTCCCTTATTAAAATAAATTGTTTTAAGTATGTAGGGATCCTTAATTTGCTTGTCAAAACTGAATAACTCTGCCCTTTCTGTACTATGTTGGTCCTAGAGGTGCGATACTCTATTTTTCTTTCCCTGCTAGTCGTGATGTAATGTAATTTCTTTTAGATGTTTCCCATTTGATCCCTCTGTTCCTTGGTATTCAGGGCATAAGTACTTACTGTTCACTTTCTTTTGATATTGAAGTCATTAGAGAACTCAAAGGGTCTCATTCTATATTTTTATACCTTTGTTTCTTAGTATGGGCTGGAGTTAGTCCTTCTGCAGTTCTTTTCCTAAGAGGCTACGCTATCCAGTTTCCTGATGTTGCTAAAGCCTCCTTTCTAAAATAAAAAAAAAAAAAAGAAAAAGTGTAATTTTCTTCCATTCTCTGCCATTTTTGGGTACCTTTGAATTCCAGATTTAGGTCCTCAACCAGCTCCAATTATTGGACTGAGTTAAACGAAGCTTGTATTTTGAAAACTAATAGGATCATACTGGGAATCTACAGAGCAGGCTAAATTTTTTGCATGAGTGCGAGTAGCCACTTTTTTTGCCGAGGCCTTTTGAACTTTGGGGAGATGTTGAGTTACACAGGTCAATCGGCATGAAAGGCACTATAGGTTTCAGGACAGCCAAGAGATGATATATACAGGATAGCAAGACTACGGTCTAGTCTTACAGAGCGGTTCTGTTGACGGAGTAGTTGTTTTTGAAAACTACTTTGATATTAATAGATCAAGAAAACTCTGATATTATAATTTCAATTGCATTTCTTATTTTTAGGTGGAGAAAATGAACAGTCAACAGACATTATCAGTGTTTGGGAAGGAGACTCCATCCGCATAACTTGCTCAGGTTCAGAAAATGCAGTGGGAATGTACTTGAGAACTAGCATACAGGAAGTCAATGTGCTTTTTTTTTCCAACACCAGTTCTTCATTTATACATCATGCATTCACTAATCGCATTGAGTATTCAGAAGAAGGAAGGAATCTCAGGATATCTCTGCACAATTTACAGGAATCTGATTCCAATATCTACCTATGCACTAATTACGTTTTAAGCAACGGCTATCACAAAAAGCTGAATGGGAAGACAACCATATTAGTGGTGAAAGGTATTGCAATTCCACCTTTTATGCCATGAATTAATAAATACAGATATATATTTTAACTTAAAGGTTGGAAGAAAGCATAATGGGAGGGAGAGTCTGACAGAACTTTACCCATGTCTGCTCAGGTAATGTACTGAATTGAAGGAAAGTGTGGGTCTGTTCCCTGAAAAGATAAAGAAAACACATTAGATAAAACAGTACGAGGAAAACCCCTAGAACATCAATTAATGACTAATTTAATCCTAACTACGGGTTTTCACATGAGTCAGAGGTTGCTGCAGCAGTTTGGAAACAGTGAAGACCCATAGCTCTTTCCAAAACAGTCAGTCAAATCATCATGAATAACCAGCAAAGCAATGAGCCCCTTTTTTTGGTAGAGTTTTTTGCAAATCTCCTTTGTTTTTACTATTTCATCTTAAATGACAAATTGATAATAATTGGGAAGCTGGTGCTAGGCAGGGTTTGCAAGTTGGGCATCAGTGGATAAAGGGATGTGAGTTTTTTCTCTTAACAAACAGTTGATGAATGGCACAAGTTCTCCTTTTGACAGCAATTTCTGGTTAGGGGAAGAATCTTTCTGTCATGTTGGGGGGGGTTTCGTTTGTTTTTGGGTTTGGTCTTTTTTTTTGCTAGAAGAGGATTGAGTCCACAATAATCTTTGGCAGCTTATTCTTCTATGTACCTACCCTTCTGATGACACCGTCTACCGTAAAACATCTTTACCAAAAATTATAGTTTTCTTCCTTTTCCATCCCCAAGGCATGCAAAACCTAATTAATTGCTGGATCAGTAATAGTCGGTGATATCTATGAAGACTTAATTCGTCTTTCCTTAGGCTTCACTTTTCAAACTAGTTGACTGTTTTCTTAAATGGATTCCATCTTGTTGATCATGTACTGTTTCTACAAATTATTTTATTAAATTACTTTATACCGCTCTTTAATTCTGATCCTCTTCTCTAAAATGCTTGCAGCCTTCCCAGAATTATCTTTTGTACAAATGTGATAAATTATGTCTTTATTCCCTCATCCCCGTTAATGATAATGTTAAAGGGAATAGGGAATGTTCTCAGAGGTACTCAGTGAAATGTCTTCACAGCTGGACAGCGAGTCATTAATAACTGCTTTTTGAAGTCCATTTTCAACATTGATGGCACCCATATTGTATAGTTTCATCCAGACCAGTAGTCTCCAGATCTTTCTATGGCTTAATCTCTTAATTTCTTAATTGAGAAAGCAGGCAACAATCCATGTGTCAGGGGCACGCTGATGAAGCTGTATTCCCTTAGAAGAGTTCAGTATATGCATTTTTTAGGCAGGTAGAAACCCTTTACAACCAGGTAAATGGGCTCAGTCGGTCCTACTTTCAGATCCCAGGGCAGGAAAACATGCCAGGGTGTACTGACATGTGTCTTTCTTCTCAAGGCAGGCATAAAGGTAGCCGTTTTAAAAAAATAACTTTATCTAGATTTCTGTAGTCTGTTCTTTCTGTCTTTGACTTCTGTATTTGCACCCTAGTGAAAATGCAGTATGTTAAGTATGTGCTAGCCATTAATACCTCTTGGTTTTAGGAAAAACCAGTGGAGTTGTTGAGCAGTCACCACTCTATGTCAATCCTCAGCAAGGCCAGTCTGTCAGCATTACCTGTGCATGGAGAAGCTCAGATGAAGGGATCTACTTGCTCAAGACTCACATGCAACCTGAAAGAGTGCTGTATGTTTCAAGTCAGAATAATTCAACTATTTATCCTGCTTTTGCTAATCGCTTGGAGTATTCAAAGGACGAAAAGAAAATAGTGATAACTCTACACAACCTATGGAAGAATGACAGTGATATATATGTATGTGCTGGGGTGTTGGAAAATTCCGGTTCCCTCTCAGCGAATAGAAGTGGCACCATGATGCTGGTTAAAGGTACGATCCTTTTGCTTGTTTAACCATAACTAACTATAGGCATGTTGTAATACAAAAGGTGGACTAAAAGCTTGCAGAACTTTAGTCAGGACAGATAAAGCACTAATCCACGGCTAGGCTTCTTTCGGTAGCTAGGAAAGTTTGGAGAGTGTGCTCAGACTCCTCTGTACCCTGTTGTACTAGGACACAGAAACAGGCACTATGTTTCTACCTGCCTTCTGCAACCAGAGGGGAGTCATAAAAGAGAAAACTTGCTGTAATCCCTCATCTTAAAAAAAAAAAAAAAGGTCAAAATCGGGCAACAAACACTTCAGTGTGTCTGTGAATAATCCACCCATTTTAGGAAATGAATCAGTATTCTTAGCGTCAGTTCTTTGACCTTAATGTGACATCTTTAAGAAGCCGTTCCCTATAGCAAGTCTTTGTGTTTAAAAATAGATCACACTCGAGAGTGCAGAACATGTCCTCGGGCATTTACTTAAAGTGTCACAGACAATAGCAGAGATGATCTCACACACCCTTGTTACACACTGAGCACACTGTGAGCATGTGTTCCAAAGACAGGGTTTTTTCTTCTTCTGTAGGATGGTGTTGTAACCATTTGCTCAGATGCAGACAAAACCAGCAACATAGTGCTTGATTTTGATCTTACTGGTGCAATTTAACCCTGTGCATTGGGCTTTGATGAGATCTTTGGGCAATTAAAATAATGTTTATGTAAGCCCTAAGAGTTGCAAAGGATCTATCCGCAATCTGCAAAAAAGACTGTGGTGTCATTCTATGCGGCTAGCCATAGCTGCTGCAACAACTCGGTAATGTGAGTTGGGGAAAAAGACGGCTGCACATCAAAGCAGCAGGGTGATTACCAGATGTTGTGTTATTCAGATATGGATTAATTGAGGTTTTAGACAACTGTAACCCTTTCCGCTAGCACTACTCTGCTCAACGTATATACTCCAGATCACAGTAGCCTCTTATTTCTGTCTGTACTGCTTGCAAACCTAGCCGCTAGATAATTCCAAAATACTCCTGGCTGAGCCCTCAGTATTGCTGTAATACTGCAGTAAAACATTTTCTGTTTCTGTTATGAGTGTGTGGTCCTACTTCTGATCAGTGGCATGGAAGCTATCGCTTTTGTAGAGTGCTCCTCACTGACCCTTCTCATGCCACCTGCAGTCATCACCAGCCTCTAGAAGAGCACAGGGAATGGCAGTGAGAATACCAATGGGATGATAAGTGTGGCTGTGTAGCATGCTGTTGATATCTGATTTCTTGCTGACCAGGAAATACTTTTTTTCACAGTAAAAATAGAATTCTACCTCTTTATATTTATAATAATAATATAATTTCAGATGCAGAAATGGAGCAGGCACACTGCAGTATTAGTTCCTGGGGCATCTATGTTCTTATCATCGTGGTAGTGCTACTGTTTTCTGCGCTGGCATGCTGCGCCTTGTACCGTGTCGATGTAAGTATGTTGTTGCCATGCCACAGCAAACCTGAATCCGGGTCGCATGAATAGGTGCCTTTGATATGATTTGTAAATAGTGACTGAGTCAAGCAAGCATTTGATAAACCTCTGGAATCATGGCTTTCTATTGTCTCCTTTTTGCATTTGTTTAATGTCTGCTAGCTGTAAACTCTTGGCAGTAAATACTGTGTCTTTTTATGTTTCTGTAGCTCTTAGTAAATGAGATATTGTTTGCTTTTTGATAACAATCCTCAAGTAAGTCTCACAGTCAACAACACAGCCATGTGCTGTATGCATTTCCCTGAACAGAGCACCTCACTATTCTGTTTTGCTGCCTTTTTTTTTTTTTTTGGTCAATCAGGATTGGGGCTGTATATACTAATATTGTAAGAGATGTAAGAGAAGGCATGGGGGGGACACAAGGACAGCAAAAAGTCATAAAATAGCCTAACGTCTGAATATAGCTGTAGGAGAACAATTTCACCCTGTCCTTGAAAAAAAGATGACCAAGAAATTTTTCCTTTACTGGGATTACTGGGATTATTTACATCCATATTGTACAGAAAATGCCCAGAAATTATTTTTCTCTGATAGATCCTTCTGCTCCATAAAGATTACTCAAAATTAACAGAGTATGGTTCACAGGCCAGGCTCCTATCTCGTCCCTCCACTTATGGCTTCAGTACTGCTAAAAACCAGTAGCATAACATAATTCTGGCAAAGCCAAGCGGCCCTGTGGGAACCGGTCTCTTGTATTATCAGTAACCAACTAAGGATAAGCGATATTTATGTTGAGGCCACAGTTATATCCAACTCTTAAAGAAACTTTCAGTGAAATTACATCAGACTGATAGTAGAAAGTTAAATAAATAGGTTGTCAATTTCTACCTAATCTCATAACCTCATTGGGTTATGAAAGGAATTTAAAAAGTACATTTCCACTTCAAACAGGTGGACTCCTAAGATGTAAATTGACTCCCTCCTTGGTTGGGGCCTTTTCAAGCTCTGTTCTGAATGGCTGTTTGCTTTGTTTTGCAGGTGAAGAAATATTGCCAGAGAAAAAACCCAAATGCAGTATATGAAGATATGTCCTACAGTTCTAGACGTAGCACCTTGGTCAGAACCAACACTTACTCCACAGACAAGTAAGCTTCTGCCAGCTGAGACTGTGCGTGGATTGACCATTCCTTTATGCGTCTCTCTGAGAGCTGCCTTAGCAACCTGATGGTGCAGCTGAACTGAAAATGCTATTATAGAATCATAGAATGTGTTGGGTTGGAAGGGACATTTAAAGGCCACCTAGTCCAACCCCCCTGCAGTCAGCAGGGACATCTTCAACTCGATCAGGTTGCTCAGAGCCTCATCCAGCCTGGCCTTGAATGTCTCCAGGGATGGGGCCTCCACCACCTCTCTGGGCAACCTGGGCCAGTGTCTCACCACCCTCAGTGTAAAGAACTTCTTCCTAATGGCTAATCTAAACCTACCTTTTTCAGTGGAAAGAAAAACCTGCCTCCTTTCCAAAGCTGTTTCTGCTTTTTTGATCACTTGTAAAATTATTTTTTTTTTTTGAAGTACAGAAAATGTAGAGAAATGCAGGTACCCTGCACGCGTTTGCAGTGTAGCATGGAAAGCAGCATTTTTAGACTATATGTTATCTAGATGCAACATATGGGCTCATTTCTTTGCTTGATCACTAACCCTTTCAGGGAAGGTGGGATAGATGGAGAGGTCTGGTTCTGAGCTTTGGTAAGTGCTCAGGAAGACCACAACAGGCCTGCTTAATAATATGCAATGGATCTACATACGCATGGATTACAGTTCTTGTATGAATCTTTATGGGTCTGCCCAAGAGCTCAGGTAGCTAAAACTACACAAGAGTTACAGCAAAAAATAATCTCTTCTGAACAGAATTCAAAAGGTTTGCGGCAGAGAGCATTACCAGTGAAGTCCTGAGTATGTGTGGGCTTACCTATCCAAAGATCATAACCGTCCCACAAAAATGCGATCAAGTCTAGATTCTAAATTACTGCCTTTGTTAGAGATACTGGCATGACTGGTGTGGGTCTTGACGTGATTGACATGCAAAACAACTAGACTTGGGCCATGATGGCTTTTTGGGACGGCGAAAATATTTGTAATGTGATGGTGTTATCTCAAACTCCAGCTGTCCTAGGACTATCCAGCAGAATGCATTTCTCCAGGTCAATGACTCTACACTGTACAACACAAAGTGAAATAATCCGGATAAAGCCAACGCCTGCATTCCAATCTGGGCACACCTGAGTCTGACCTCGAATCACTCTTAACAAGGGAATTTACCAAAAAACTCACATCAATCAAGTTGAAATTAAATTTGGTTTGGTAATGGCTTAGAAGCGGTTGCCACGATGGGCTGAGCTCTTCTCTAGCTAAGGAAGGGGTTCCACTGCATCCAGGATTATTTTGGTTTTGCAGAGCTGGGTCCACTGTGGAAAGTCAACAATCTTGCATGCCCAGAGGGATATCAAATTGCCCTGTTATGAGGCAGGATTGACGAGGTTGGCTTGTGGTGTCTGGGGACAGGCTGAAAATAGAATATTTCTTTATTGATGCGTTTGTTTAGTTTTTGAGGGATTTGGGCCAGTTAGCCATTGATGAGAGCACGTAGCTGGAGTGGAGCCGGGCACGGGGCATCCTCCCTCTCTGGAGGTGAGCTCTGCCGAGATGTCAGCTTGCTGAGCCAAGGCTGCCACTCGGGAGAGGCCATTTCCCTTCAACTGTCACTTGTGAAATGCTCTGCACCAGACCCAAGGGAGAAATCTGCGCCCTTGGGTGGCCAGTGGAGAGCTGGTTTTACCTTCTAAGCAGAGAGGTATCTGTTGATTGCAGACCCTGCTATTGTCACAAAGCTGTACCTGAATAAAACTGTTTGTGATCGGGTCCTTGTACAGTTGCCTGATATTTTCATACATGTATTAAACACTATTTCATATATCTTGCAAATACATTCTAGTTATTGAACGGGCTGTTTCTTTTAGTGGTTTGTGGTTTTTTTGAGTGATTCAAAGGCTTCTTGCAAAACGCAGTGTAACTTGCTTCCAATGGCACCTCAATAGACAACATAATAACTATTTTCCACTTTATTTACATAATCTACATGTAGGTGGTTTTTTTTTGTTTTAAAACTGATCCCTGAAGAAGACACCAAAGAACACTTCAGATGATGTATATTCATGCAATCCTTTCATAGTGGCTAAGATAAAATTCCTGAAGAGCTAAAAATGTCAAATGGAGAGGGGTAAGAAATAGACGGCACTGGGGAGGCTTGACCCATCCTCTGAACGTCACCTTGCACCCGGTGGCCGGGACTGAGGGCCACAGGCTTCGCTAAATCGGGAGCAGGAGATGTCACCTCACCACTGTCGCCCACGTCTAATGTCCCCACGAGCGCAGCCCCAGTGAGGTCCCACATGCCCCCACATGGGTCCCATGTCCCCTCACCAGGGTCCCACTGTTAAAGGAGAAGCTGCTGCCCAAGCATTCACGCACCGTTCATGGTGTCCCACACACACGCATACTCCCGGGTGCGCTTCCTCCTCCTTCGGTCTCAACCCTAGGTTTCCCGCAGCAGAGTCTCAGGCGTTGTATTTCATAAAATAATTAATTTAATTGGAAGGTACAGCAGCAAGAACAGCCCGGGCTGGGTGCCTCCAAACAGAGGGACCCCAAGCAAAGAAATCCCTGGGCAATTATACCCTTGTGATCCACACACGTGCACCTCATGAAGTCCTATGGTGATTTTTGGAGGGGGTCTTCTAACATTTTATTGGATTTTTTTTCCTGTGTCCAGGCAGGCAGGCTCTTATCGCGTTGATTTGTAGTTTCAGCCGAGGATTGGAGCCTCCATATTTTCTGGTTTACACTCCTTCTGCACCTGCCCTTCTTGGCAGAACGTGGGGAACCGAAGAGTTCCGGACTTGAGAGAAACACTACCAAAAACATCAGTGTGATACCTAGCACTTTCCCATGCTAAAAGACTAAACAGCACTGTACCCTCTGCTAGGAAAATTACTAAGAAAAATAACTCTATTGTGGCCTAAAGGCTCCAGCAAGTCTAGCTACTCATGCTAAGTAAAGCTAGGCAAACAGCACAAATCACGCCATGAGTAATTTATTCTAATTAAAACATACTTATTTATGCTAAGCAACTAGTATCGCTCCACACCACATCCCCTCTCTGCACGCCCTGGGCGAGCTCGGCCCACGTCCCCTGGCCGCTCGCAGCAGGCCCCGTCGCTGTGGTAACGGGGGGCCCTGTGGCGCCCGGGGCGTGGGTGGGCCGCAGGCTGGGCACCCGGGGAGCACCGCCGGCCCCGCTGCCCCCCTCGCTGCCTGGGGCTTGTCCCCAGGAGGTCCCCAGAGCGGGGATGACGCTGTCTGTGTTGGGGTCAGGTGGGCGGCCATGACTCGGAGAAGACTGGAGCAGGGCAGCCCCTGAGGGATAACGAAGACTTTGCAGCCCCTTGTTAAGAGAGGCGGCCTCAGCACCCTCCTGCCTGTCCCAAAGCCGCTCCCAGAGGACTGTCAGGGTCCTCCAAGGGCTGCTTTTGGGGAGGAACGTGTTTCCTCACGGGATGAAACTGGGAGGCCCTCCCACTGGAGCCTGCGTGGTGCCTGAATGCTTGTGGCTGTGCTGACCCACTGCAGGAGGGGCTGTCAGGGGCAGCCCGCTGCCATGTTGTCACCACAGCATCCCCTCCTGCTGGGGCAGGCCCCGGCGTGAAGCTACGGCCATGCATGTCCCTGCCCGGGCACGGCAGCGCTGCCCCTTGGCCAAGTGCAGGGACGGCAGCGAGAGCAAGTACGTCGTGCCTAAATGTCCCCCGCAGCTTTTAGACCATTTCTGTCTTCATCCCTGGACAAGCCCAGCTCAGGGGCGGATGTAGAGGTGCAGAAGATGATCTAACAAATTTGATACCCATCTCGCTGCTAAAGCGCCCATAATCAACCACTTTTTGTCACATTTTCATCTTTGAAAAAAGGTGCAGGTTTAGTAGAAAAGGGCACTACTCCCAGAGAGACAATGTACGGAGGCTGGAGATGAGAAAGCTGGCATTTGTCATCAGCTTTCTGTTGCAATACTACTGTGCAAATGTGACCACAATTATGAAAAAGAAAAAACCAAGCTGTGAAAGGAAGCAATAGTGGAGGTGACTTTTTGTCTCGGTGTAAATAAAATAAAAAAAAAAAAAAGTAAAACCTAGCCCAGGACAATGATATATAGCGAGACATTTTTTGAGTTATACCTGTGTGGAGGGGTAGAGAATCAACCCCACAATTAACCCAAGCAGTGGTGAATGAACTGCTTGAAGAGAACGGCTGGGGAAATTAGCTCAAGCGTGTCAGAAGACAGGTTGGGTATTTGGCTGTTCAAGAGGGTCGCGGAGGTCCTAAGCATGGTCTCAGAACTTCCCTGGCAGGCAGGCAAACTGAATTTTTAATCTCCAGAGTTGAAGATAGAATTACTCTGGGCTTATCCTCTTGCCTGTGCTGTATTTCTGGCTCCTGCCCTTGCACTGGGGAGGGACACGATTTTCAAGGAGGGGCGGGAAGCCCAGTATAAGGGTGTGAGACTGGGCCAGGACCCACAGCAGTGAGAATGGTATCAGGGCCTTAGCGAGATACCCTTCTCCATTTCAAGGGCTAAATGAGAGAAACTGCAGCTGGAAGCAAAGCAGCCTCGGGTGGGGGAGCAGAACTGCAGCTCTAGTATCAGCGTTTGTTGAACGGGGATGGAGACTGCTGAGGAAGCTGAGCAAGGACAGTACGTCAGAAGCAGAGAAAACATGACAGGCAAGGTGCAAGCCATGTCAGAAGTGACTCAGGGTGCTAGGTCTATATGGAGTGGCCTGGGCTGAGCTCTCAGGAAGGGAGGTGCTCATCAGAAATAATTTTTGATTATTTGCAAAACTGGAGAGACCAGCCAGCACATATAGATTACCGCTGATGGAGCCCATAGACTCAGTAAAATTTAACTGAGGAAAGCATTTTAACCCTTTAAATAAGGCGTGTCTGACAAGTACATGCTTGAACTCAGATGCCGAGGAGGTTGATAAGCTGAGTTGAGCCCCAAAATATTTTCCAGGAAGACTGTATACAGGATAAAAGTAGGTTCTCCTCTTGTTGTGGCTTCTGATATATTGTAGGACACTGGATTATTTGCAGTGACTATCCTGCAAGCAAATGTTTATATGCGTCTAGCAGTTTTAAATGCCACATGACATATCTTAAAGCCTACATTGGTAGAGTTGCCTGGAGTTAGTTTCTTCCATCTGTCTGTCACTGGTTGCTGCTTGTGATCATTTCCATCCAACAACTCACGTATGAGACTTTCTGTTATTATTTGGTGGGTATGACCAAAATATGTCCAGCACTGCTGGTTCTGGTGAAGTCAAGATACTGACTGGTGATTTCTCAAAGTCCCTGTGTTAGTGAAAAAAAAATATTTCCACTCTCGGCATACGATCTTCTGTAAGCACTTGTTTTTCAAGGCATTTAGTTTCTTTTTTGAATGTTTTGTAACACTCAACTTGCAATCATGTATTAGCAGCCAGCTTATAGTCAAGTTGAAAACACGCAGTTTTTTTTCTGGTCGTTCACAGACTTGGTTTTCACACAGTTCAGAGCTCTGAAGTGCTGAAAATGCCTTCCTGGTGCCATTTTTTTTATCTAGCATCTTTGGTTAATATGCTTCTGCTCTAGTTAATGAGTTCTGCTGCTGCTGGTTTTTTTGAATGCTTCAGTAGTGACTGGATACTGGCTACGGGCACCTTGCAAAAAATCTTCAATTTCCACTTGAAATCTCAATGGGTTTTAACTTAGTTTTTGGTAAATCACTGATAGTATATTACTGATCTTAACTCTCTCACACAGCCAGAGCATCCTACCTTGTCCACAATATCCACACATGCAGAAGAGTGGTTGAATATTAAGAGATCACAATTTTTTGATTCAAGAAAGGGAAATAAAGCAATATATTGGTCAGAGTGAATAAAACACTTCTCCCTAACGGTAAAATTTTACAGCGTTTTCATCATCTGTCTTGTACAAGTAGATTATCTGTCCAGCTTGAGGCCAACAGGGGACACCACTATGTATAAGTAAACTGATAGTGGGGCTGAATGAAGTCTCTGGATGGTGCTAATTCCTTCCTGTGCAATTCCTTCACAAAACCAATTGTTTTGCTTTTGGGTGGTATTTGACTGCAACAACTGCCTCGTGTATTTCTGAAACTCTCCCCAGAGAACACGTCCATGTCCCCAGAGAAGATATCCACTTGAGGTATTAGAAATGGTCTGCTATGCTATTATGCTTCTCATTATAATGAGAATAATATCTAAACATTACAGACGCCAAGTGGAAGATGTTCGCTCATTCTTTCTGTGAATTAGTAACAGGAATTAGCAACTCTCTGGGAAAGCCTTTGAGTTCATTTCTCTTAGCAGTTCATGCCACCCAGAGGCATTTTGTCCATCTCCTCTTAACACAGTGGAAAACTACATGTTTGTTTCTTCAAGGAATCTGACTGAGCTCTGGGGTTCAGGAACCCGTATTGCATCCACAAATCCGTTAAGATACGGAGGGCTAAATTATGCAGCCCTTTCTCATACAAGTGCTAAAAGTTGTAAAAGCGTGCTCTTGGGGCTACTTGTCAATTAATGCTTTTTCAAGGGGAGTAATCATTTCGTCCTCAGATGGCAGAATTTATTACTCTGCTCCGATATGACAGAAAAAAAGAGAGCCTTGTTTTTTTGGGGTCCTCTTTCTCTACACATATCGCCTCTTAGACAAGCCTTCTGAGAAACCACAAAGACCGGTTTACTGCTCATGGTTTGCACCTGCATTATGCTATTTGATCAGAGACATAATTGACAGCAAGCTTGCGGGTGAATGACATTTAAGGTATATAGCTACATTCTCACCTGGTTTTTTAGGGTTGATGGTGAGATGACATTTTGCCCGAATGTCCGTGACTTCTGAGAAATAAACTTATTTAAGACACACTTCGTAACATCCCTGTGGATTTCTCTGCTACTCTCATTCTTCTACCCTATAATGCTTGTGGTTTCAAACTTTTGTAGAGAGTCTCCTAAAAGTGGTGGCAGACAGTGACTGGACTCTAACAGCTTTTGGACTCAAAACTCTTTCTTTCAAAAAAGAAAACCCAGCTCAAGGTTTCAAATAAGCCATTAAGAAGAAACTGTTCATGTATGTGTGTACAAACTGCAGGTGAAGAAACTACAGTTCCTAAATGACTGTCAAGGCTAAAATTTAAAACTGGCCTTCCTCAGAGAGCCGTGTGCTCCTCCCTCGAAGTGGCTGTTTTGGAAATAAAGTTGTTGTGTACAGAGATAGAAAATTTTATTTCTGTCTTAGCCAAAAACAGGAAACAGAGGAGAGTTTCTAGGGGGTTTTCAGCTCACAGAGAAACTCAAATGAACAGTCTGAACTGAGGCTTTGCAACTTTTAGACTTGTTGAGAATTAGGTGAACCAGGAGGAATCCATCCTTGAAAGGATATCTGTTGTTCTCCTGGTTCTTTTGTTGATAAATCTCAGCATTACGATCATGGCAAGTTAGCAAATAATCTCAGTGCACTCGGCTGGAGGCAGAGATGAGCTGTTCTTTCAATGCTAGTTATTTGGTGGAACAAAAAGAGAGGCAGAGATAATAATTATGAAAATAATTACGTTCATTAATAACATGCTTTCTTCAGCTAGCTTCTCTTAAGCTGCTGTCATGCCTCGAGAAAAAAATTGTGGTCTTTGTGGTAAAGATACAGCAGTCTGGCTGCTGCAGGGATGCTTGAGGTGTTATGTTTCTATCTGCTGCTCAGCACCGCTACAGAGGGGGCTGTGCTGCAATCTGGTTTATTACCATCCTGAGAGATGGACTCGAGGTAACGTTCTGGCAGACGATCATGGTTCCTGTGTGCGAGGAAGCGTTGTCGCGCCGCTTCTGCAGAGCAGAAACATTCAGGTGCGTAAGCTCACTGACCGCAGCCTCGCTAGTCCTGCTCTGAACCCTCATCAGCAGGTGACCTGGCCTGCGGTCCCTCCTTGGTGCTCTCCCACATTATGCTCTATATTAGAGCTGGCTGTGGCCATTAGGTTAGTCAGTGGAAACAGTTTCTTGCTGGCCCAAGACTAGCCTGCATCGACAATGGTCTCCTTGTGGTTTACTAACAAGCGTATACCAAGCACAGGGTTCAGATTATAATAAAGAATTGCGTAAGCACATGAACGTGCCTCGCAGGCTCACCACAGCCGTGTTCAGCTCTGATGGTTCCTGCAATCTGGGCAGAGCTGCAGTCTGCTGGTGATAGACAGTATGGGAAGAGGGCTTGATCTGCTCAGAGCATTATGCATTCACCAATTAACTTCTGCTTTTTCCATTTTAAAGAATGGAGGCAACTGGAACAAGGCCACACAGCAAGTCAGAGGCCGAGTCATACAGTAAAGAAGTTTTCACTCCCAAAACCCACCAGCATAAACATGTCCTTCTTATTTCTGTTCTGTTCTGTTCTATGGAATGAAGTAGAGGAGGGTAATGTGACCAACCTGTTCATCTCTGAGCTGGCATCACTTTCATTGCTTCAGATTTAAAGGTTTTGATTTTTAATCTTTGATCTCATCTACTTCCTAGCACAAAGACCTAAGAGTACATCATCTGATTGTACAGCATGACTGCTTTTTTGCAGCAGCAGCAGAACTTTCGGCATCTGCCAGCGGTACGTGGCTGGTCTCTGTGTCTGATGACTGTCACATCTCTGTCACCAAAACATCTTATCAGGCGGTGACGTTGCTCTGTCAGTCACAAATGATATGATTTGAGATTTTCACTTTTGGCGTGGTTTGTTTATCTCAGATAGCATCCCTGACATTATAGCGGAGATCTGGTATCTGATATTTATGATCACTTACATATCCTGTCGAGAGAAAGAGCCTTTCAGCTCACACGCTGCATCACCTTATTTGGGCATTTCTACATTATGCCCGTCCATCTCACCTCGTGTATGGCTAGTTCAAATATTAGCAGCAGTCTGGCTCTTGCAGCCCTAACTTCCCTCTGGGCTCAGACACTCTGCCCACAGCTAGACCACTTCCAATATACAACCGTGCTTAAGGCTTGCCTGGCACTGCAGGTATCTCGGTGTTGCAGCGTGGCGTTCGCTTACACATATCTCTTAGCAATGCTCAACTACTGATGCAGCAGCGCTGCCTTTCACAAACCTTGGCGTTTGTATAGATCCTGAATAAATTCACCGGTGTCTGGGACGCACTGCGCTCCAGCATGCCCCGGCTATGTTGTTATCAGTGCCTGAGCTCGCTAGGTTAAAGCCATGTGTCTCAATGCCGCATAGATGCACCCCGCACAAGCTCCCAGTCTGACAGCGACAAAGCGCAGAGAGGGAACCACCACAGTCTGGAGTATTAACAAAGAAGCTGCTTGAGAGGCAGAGACTAAACAAGAATTTCTGTGGTGTTTTATTTTGTTGTTTGTTTTTCTTTCTGGTGTGTGTTTTTTAATTTAATTTAAGAAGAGCTATTTCAATAATTGAAAACTGATTGCTGGATGGGAAAAATCATGCTCTTATATATATTGCTATCTGCCTGCTAGATTCAAAGACGTTCAACAATTATGTTTGCGTTATAGGAAAAGTAGGGATATTCATTGCAGCACTGGGTACTTCCAGGTACAAGCCCAAGACTCAATAGATCAATAATCTGAGGCAGAAAATGTTATCCAATGCTCAGCTCATTTAAAAGCTGTGCAATTACTTTTCTGCAGCTTCATTTGTGCATTGATCTGCTGTGCTTTCTGCCTGCCAGCCCTGGAATTCTCTTGACCATAGACTGCACCAGTCACTCTGAGCTGTGATGGGGCAGTCATGGTCTGCTATTAAATTCTGTCAGCTGTTAGGTGGCCCAGCTGGTTCATCATCCCAAGGTTCATGCTAACATCCTCATATGAGGTTTTTTGGAATGCTCTTCAGACCAAGTCGTATATGGACCAACTTGCTGATTATATTTATATCCGCTTGGACACATCCTTTGCTGTTGAAGTAACTTTTTCATAGTAAATTTTAAGTGCGGTCAGCTATACATATATTCCTCTTTAAGCGACTCTAGTTTACTAGCATCATGCAGCTGGGTACAGAGGCCATTTCAGATCAGCAGAAGGGCAGGAAACTAATTCCCCAATTAATGTTCCTTGCAGTTTAAATGGGCAGGTAATGAAGTGCAGCTGGGGCTTCCTTAGGTGTGCAGGGGGGTTCACAATATTAAACAGAGGAGCAGAAGGAGAGAAGACTTGGTTGTTTGAGCTGTCAGTCAGGATTTTCAGGTAAGTGCTGCATTATTCTTGTTGTTTCTAAAGATGTGTTGTGAAAAATGTTCACTAGTCCTGTGCTACGTTACTTTTTTGGCTTTGTGTGACTTTCTAGTAATCATGGCTCCCACAACTTAAGGTTAGAAATATGGATAGACAATAGCTAGCTTGTTTCCTTGGGGCAGGCTGTGGTGGTTGTGGGGTTAAACCAGATTAGAAGGGTGTGTTCCAGCAGAAACCTGGTCTCAGAAAAGTATCTCCGCTCTATGTGTTAACCTCCTGTGCTGAATGTGTGAAATGTGAGCCTGTGTGGGCAGGTATAAAATTAATTTTTGAAGCTGAATTAATTGTGATAATTGTCAGTGCCAGGACATCCTGGAAAGAGTGAGAGAAGCTTGCAGATGCGGTCCCTGACGTTTTTCGGAAAAGGCAGGGAGTGAAGGTGCCACTCTGCTCTGCTGTGTGGGAAGCGTATTGTGGTAGCGTTGGTTGGAAGAAGGTGCTGTACTTTCTAGTTGTCTCTAGCAAACCCAGCAGCCAGCGTGGCTCTGAGCATTGTGCTTACTCTGGAAATGGTCTCAAGCAAGCTAACAAGTGAATGAGGTGATTTTATAACTTTTTTGCAGCTCTGCCATGTCTTAGATGCAACAACTTGTATCTTGTGTATTGGCTGTCATCCCCTTGCTGATACAACACTGTCTCTGCGACTGTCCTTTGTCTAACAAGTGTCCAAATTAGCCCCTAAGGTAACTTCACCCTTTTCGGCCACGCTGCAAGCCTGTGATCAAAAAGGTAGGCTCATGCAGTGGCTGAGCAAAGAGACTGTGTTGAGAATTTTTCCATAACCTTTGCGTTGGCAACGTATTTAGTTTGTAATGGCAACAAGTTGTAAGGGTTGGAAGCTGCATTTTTTTATTCTTTTGTTGGTCTTTCCCTCCCTGCTTTTGTCTGTTACTCGTTTCCTTTGCGACAAAACAGGGCATGTCTTCAAGAACCACAACAACAACAAGTATTAGCTCTGAGGTACTTAAATTTACTACAACAAATTGCAGTTAAAGCTATCTTTAACACTATCAAAAAGCCTGGCCAGTAGAGGAGAAAGGAGGAGAGGGGTTGTTACTATGAGATTTTTTTACTGCTGGAGGAAAAGGAAATACCAGACGCTATTAGAAGGAAATCCAAATTTAATACTCTGTGGTTTTTGTTTGTTTTTGTTTTTTTTTTTATGTCTGTGAAAACATGTTTAAAAGACTTTAAATGGTGGTTATTATAGTAGGAGTTGGCATCAATACTTAACAGGAAAACCCTTGATCACATATTGGTGTTTAATAAAAACCCTCGTACTATTACACCATTAATATTTGTCCCTATGCTTGGCTTGAGACACCATTTGCTACCCCTCTGGGCAGCCCCATTAATGAGGAGAGAACCCTCTGGCTTATTAAAAATACGTCCTTTTAAGAGAATGGAAAAAGACATAGAATATTTCTGAAGTATGGGAAGAGGCATCTTGAAGTATGCTAAAGCAGAATTAAAGAAGATCAGAGCTGATAGAAATAGAAGGGCTAGAAAGGATTCTGAGAGGTCATCTGGTCAATGCCTCTACTACAAAATATAATTAGCCGTATCTAGGTCTAGACCATCCCAGGAGCTAAGTGCTTGCCCAGCCTGGTGCCTGAAGGCTGCTGCTGGTGGCATAATTTATAAAGCCTGTGCTAGAGTTTAAATTCCTTGTTACTTGTCTGATGTGACACTGAGCTGTACTCAAAACACAGCATGTACCGAGGAGCGTCAGGCAGACGAAGCTACTCTGTTCTTTGAGTAATATCAGCGTGAAGGGTTTGGCCCAGAACAGGGCACCTTGAAGGTACTGCTGCCTGAGGAGACTCATAACAAATCTTGTGTAGAGTTGGTAGCAACACAAAAGGGTTATTGTGAGAGGGATACTACTGATGGGCAATATGCACTTAATAAGAAAACATAATTCCTAAAGCAGTTCAACACAGAGCAGGTAGATGTATCCTGTGGAGGGGCTTGATGAGAAAACAGGCTCAAGGGACAGACTGGTTCACCTGCTGGTGAACATTACAGTGAGAAGGAGGACGTGCTCCATGGCTGGGCAATGAAAACAGGAGCTGACAGTTGTGCTCTTGCACGTCAATGGCAGTGTCTAAATCTCTAGAGCTTTCTGCATGTACACATGTGGGTGTGAAGGCGTGCTCTCCACCTTCTATCCTGAGCCTATTCCTATCAAATATTCATCAGAGGAAGATTTTCATCTGTACATTTTGCATTATTCAGGCTTAGAAGTATTTCAGTGACTTTCATGTTGCCTACAGGATTTAGATACCAGGGATAAAACAGAAGCCTCTTTAATTTTCTACATTTAAGAATTCTGCTTTATTAAAATTCCTTTGAAGGTTAGTCTTAATGATAGATCTTTAACTTGGAGTATTCCTCCCAGGAAAAATAAGCTCGCAACTGAAAACAAATGAACTCACTCCAGAGAAATCTCTACAATTTGACCATCAGCCATGGATGGATAATGTAGGTAGCTGTATTTCTTTTCAACATTTGCCTTACCCCAAAGGGCCTGCATTTAACCCCAGTGTGTAGTAGATAGCTGCTTCTTCCATGTAGTCTTCTAGGATAAAAATATGAGAGTATTCTCCTTTGAGTAATTCTTTCTGAGACACTATGACAAGACAGACAATATTGAGCCAGTTCAAACAGTTTTAAACTGTTAGTATTCAGTTCTTGTTTTCACATCAAAATTTTGGTTACAGTACCTGATTTTTCAGAGGTTACAAAGCACCTGACTGGCTGCTTAAAGAGAACAAGGATGCTTTCTATCCTCTGAAAAGCTGCCATAAAACTTGGGTTTAGGGGCAGACAACAGATGGCCCCAAACTTACTGAGGACGTGATTGGTAATATTACTTTTGGCACCTTATAAAGCGGACTACAGAGTTCCTGGAGAGGTTAACTCAGCTGTCGTGCTTGATTACTCATTAGCAACCAAACCAGGATGTTTGAAATGAAGAGACACAGTTGCAGCATCTGTATATACAAGCAGCTCAGGCTGTTACTTCTGTTGCGCTCTCCTTTGTGGCACAAAGAACAAGAAGCACCAATGTGGTCAGAACAGTATTTTTAGGTGAGTGCTGTACAGACTTGGTCACAGCTTCCTCTGTACTGAATCTGGTTGTACCACGTTATACTAGGGCTGACAGTGCGTTGTTGCCTAAAATATGAAATGAGAGAAGCAGCCTCTGTTCGGAATGCAGCCTGGGCAGGCAGGTTCCAGAGGACACAAATAGGCTTTGGCTGGCATTGGGGATGGTGCTTGACATCCTCCTTTTCAGATTTTTTTTTTTTGCAAATGTTCACCATTTCTGGCTTCTAGAGTGGGAAAAATGAAACACGTAATTCTCTAATAGGAACCAGATGGATAATTAAATTATGTTATTTTCAAAGATCACTGGCTATGAGGAATGCTACCTGGGAAAGGCAGGCGGACTGGCTTTGCAGACTGCTCTGAGGAGCTCTTGGGTTTTTTTCCTTGGTTCTTTGCAAAAATTTTTCAAACTTTATCTGCTTATGGTGGAATGCTGTGATTGTATCCCCCTGGTTTTGCATTAGCAAATCTTACTTCAGTTTAGCAAATACATTAAAAAGATATGAGCTAGTCATGTGCTTTTAATGTTGGGTAGTTAGAGCAAGTTGAATGTTTTGATCTGAAGAAAAAGAAAACTAGTAGAGCAATGTTTATTTTAAACCACAAGCAAAAGACAGCAGCTTAGTAGACTAAACTACAAACCTTCAAATCTTGCAGACAAGCACCAGAGAGTCAAAGAGCTGCTGAGCTTCAGCAGCTGATGTGAAAACTCTCCTTATAATGTGCCCACCCTACGTGTATATTTGTTTGGGAGCTGGTGTTGTGGATATGTGTGCATATGTAGGAGGAGTTTGTCCAGATTCTTTCCTTTCCATTTTCTGTTCCCACCTGTAACTGTTTATGTGGTAGCTTTTCTGGTACGAAGATCTTAGCAAGGAAGAGGAGTTAAATTCTCATAGTTGGAGGAAAACAAACAAATCTTGGGCATGCTGCGGAGGTCTTCATTTTTGAGCAACATGTCAAGTTGCTGTACTGAGGGCTGAAACTAACCTCAAGACACCTGATGTGGTGATGTCCAAAAGTTGCTAAAGCTTCTGCATGCAAAAGGGTTCCTGCAATGGAAGTTACTAAAGCTCCTTTTGTCTCTCTTGATTTATGCTAATTGGAGGTGGGGAACAGCACAGAGCTGCTGCTTACACCATGGGCCGATTAGTAACTAGAAATAGTTTGGCCTAGAATGTTTTGCCAACCTCAAGAAATGGCTTAGAAACTATAGAGTTCAAAAAACATGGTTAAACAACTGATATAAAAATACTTTAGGCAGGCCTTATCTTGCTGACCTTCAGTTGTCTCCAATGGAGATGTGTACATCCGAGGCTGCTTTTAGAGTCTGCAGAAGCAGCAGGATGCTTGCAGTAAAAGATCCCAAGGGGCTGGATGTGCCCTGCATAAGAAAACACAGCACCCCCTGCTACAGTCGGTCCCTCTCCATGGATTATAACGGGCACACAATCAGTTCAGATGTAGACGTCAATGCTGCAGGTAACAACAGTTTGGACTGGTGGATCCCAGCCCTTGCAGTGGAGCTGGGAGCATCCCAGCAATACTCGTGTGTAGGGGAGAGGTATGAAAACAATGAAGCAGCTTCCAGTGGTTTCGTTCCTGTTAGGGCTCTCATGAAAGGACTTCAGTATGCTTTACACTGAGATTGGAAGAGACTTGTTAATTAAATAATTAGCTGTTTAAAATGTATTTATTAGGGCTTAGCAGCCAGGCCACAGATATGCATCAATTACAGAGCCACAATATCTGCAATAAATGTTTTTCACCCCATAATCAAATATGGCTTAATTAGGCAATGCTGGGAGAACTGTTGTAATAAATAGTGGGTAAGACTTGCCTTTATAATTGAGATTTAATCAGCGAACTCTTGTATGTTCATTGAATAATTTATTATTCTCCACATTTATCAAGGATTAAAAACTCAGTGGTAGATATGCAAATCCCCTTGCATTAACTACATCTGAAATTCTCAAAAACCATTTAATGCATATTAACATTCTGATTAAATCTAAATGACATAGGCATAGTAGATCTCACTTCTGCAGTAGGCTATTTTACTGCTATTTATCACTTTTTTTTTTCCAAGCTAAACTGCTTGTGTGCTTGTTGCTTTGTAAGTAGTTGTAGGAGATGGACAGAAATAGGCCAAGGGGAAGTGAAATGGAGGTGGCATCTTTTGCATTCCTGGAATGAGCAAACCATCCTGGGGGGATAGCAGGGACAGAAGGAAATATTTTTACACTGGCTGCTAGTGAGCAGACTAAACCAAATGAAGCAGCCAGACACACTGGAGGATGTGGTAACTCTCCCTGAAGAGTTACTATCATACTTAGTGCTATGTGTGGTAGAACAAGCATGTAGAAAAGTCCATGGACAACAGGAAAATAAAAAAAACACAAAGCAAAAAATGAAACCCACATTGCAGAAGCCCTAGTGATCGTGTGCGATGTGGGTGAACAGTGCCAGTGTTATCTAAGAACCGGCACAAGGTGTGTCCCGCTGGCTGGTAGCAGTTGATGCTGGAGACACACCACCCCCTGCAAAGCCCATGAGAACAGCCCTGGGCCTGTGCGGGGGGGAACATTTTCTCAAAACAGGTTTACCTCACTCAGGTTGTGCTTGCGGACAGCCCTTTTGCTAAGGGTTAAGGATGGAGTAAGAATGCGAAGGAACCTGAAGCTGTGGTTAGTGATAACAGCTCATGTCTGAAGAGAGAGCTGAGTGGCAGATTAACATCCCAATTAAAAGTGAAAGCACAATTTAAACCAAGAATAGGTTGCAGGGCTGCACCTTGGCAAATCCCCTGTGCGTTTGTGTCTTGCACAGCTCGCATCCTGTCGCACAGTGTGCTGGTAGCACAGAACGCAGCTCGGGTCCTTGGAAGCAAAGCACAGAAATGTTGCAGGTGGGAGACACACCAAGTTAATAGATATTTGGTAAGAATTTAACTGTTAGTAGCAGAGCACTGGGAACTACAGAGCTATTAGTATTTAATGCCCACGCACTGATCCTTTCCTGCATTCATGATTTGTGCTGGGCAGTCTGATGGCAGGAGCAGTGTCAACCCTGAAGACCCCCGATAGTATACAGGGTTAATTACTTTCCGTGTTGTTTGACTCGTGTTTTTGTGGAATCAGTGCTTTTCACCTTTTACAACTTGTTGACTCCTAAATGTTTTCAAGTGGGGCTGAGACTCTCAATTAGCAATTTTATAACAGGTGACAGTCGTGTATATTCCTTCACTATCTTGTGCAGATGCTCTGGAGGGCAGGTCGCCTACTGCTCCCTTCTAAGCACCTTCTCCACAGCCTGAAGATGACTTCTCTAAATTCAAGAATAACGAACCAAACAGCCACTGTGCAGCTCTTGCAATGGGGATGGCCTGGTTTTTTTTTTTTTTTTTTTTTTTTAAAAAGCATTTCTTGCTAGCTTCAACATGGACACAAGAGGGTGATATTTCCTCAGGAATTTGTCTACCGGTATGTTGTAGGGTGAGCAGGCTTGTAGGGGGATGTGCTCTAGAGAGAATAATCATGTTTCGTATCCTTCTAACCTGGTAGGGTTAGTCTTGCTCCTGCTTGACCCTGATTCAGTGCTGGAGGTTTCTCTGGAGTGGGGTGGACACTAGGACAGGCTGCCTCTGAGCTACTGCTCATTTCTGAGCAGACCTTCAGCCTGGGAAACTGCAGAACCATTTAATCTGACCAACAGCAATTATTCCAGGGTTTCCTCACATGACCAAAACCCTTGTGAAGGCCCCTTCCCTTCTGTATTTTCAGAGGTGAAAGCTGTTTCCACATCTCTATTGGGTCCTAGTCATTTCCACAGCGTATGTATCTTTCCCCTTTGGTGCACAAATGCCTGAGTTCCCGTTGCTGACTGCACCACCTTTAAATGCTTGTCAAGCACAGAGCAAAAGAAACCGCTTCTGCCCTGGGCAGGGGTTACGATTCCTGATCGTGTATGGAGCAGTGTTGAGAGGAGAGCTATCTTAAGGATAAGCGCATCCTGTTCCTGCACATCAGAACTTGCTTTCCCCAAGCCAGTCTCGCTTGCAGTGTGCTGGTTCAGGGGTGTAAATCTTAGGGGTCAGGGGACAGTGATGGCTCTGCTGCTGAATTCCAGCCCGTTCATATCTCCAGCTTGTACAGAAGATGCAGGTCAATGTAAACAGCCCCTGAATCGCCACTTCTTGGGAAGTGACTTCTGCTCAGCTTTGGAGGTGTTTGTTAACTCCTTTCTGCTGCCACGAAGTACCCAGGAAGTGAATGCCAAACACTGCTGCTCCACCACCACGCTGGTCTGCTGTCCTGTCACCTCTCCCTGCCTGCTTTCAAGCCTTGTTGCACATCTACTCTGTGCTGGGTCACTGCAGGTGATCCTTCAACACTGTTGATCTGCTCTGGTCTAACAAGTTTAGCTCTGTGCTTAGGTTGCCCAGGAGCAGAATAAAAGTCTTTGAAAATGATTGCCAGATGTTCAGTTGTGGACAAGCTTAGGCTCCTTTATAGCTGAACAAATGAAAAGGGCTGGGTTCCTTAGGAGAAGGTGTCTGACATCAGTGACAGCCATTTGCCTCCAACTATCTTCTGTCCAATGATATACACCAACCCAACATTTCTTTATCAGCTAAAGGCAGTGAAGGAGCCTGAGTTGGAAATGTAATTTTGCTGGGTGTCTCTTTTTTGCCATTTTAAGGACTATATGGTGACTCTACCATGTCTCAGAATCTATGCCATAAAGTACCCATGGCTATCTCTTGTTCAGGGCATTCATTTTGGAGGACGGCAAATAGGACTGCCAAGGGGCATTGGTGTGCCCACGGCATTGGTCCCCTCCATGAACAAGGTTAATGTTAACTCTCACCCTACTCTGTACGCTCTGTCAGTACTGACAGACATGGATTTGGCATTGTCTCCTTGAGTTGCGATTGGGCTCCCCTGATTCACAGTGGTGTCCTGGAGCAGGCAGTCTCTCAACCTCTGGCAGCAGCAGCATGATGAGGCAAATCTCTGAAACTCCGGGCTTTTACAGAGTGCTGGATGCCTCACTGGATATGTAATCCCTGCTCTTGGAATCCTCATGAGACAATGCAAAGCAAATTACTGCAGACTAAATATATGGTCAGGATGTGTTGGAAGCTGGCAGTGTAGCTGGCTGGGATAGCCAGGGAGGGAGGAGAGAAATGGTCAGCTTTCTCTCTGTGTTGAACTGGATAATGCTTGGAGTCCTTTAAGAGACTTTAACGTGGTCTTGAAAGGGAAGAACTGGAGGAGATTCAGCTACAGAAAGCTGGATGAAGGCTGAAGGGTCCAACATGCCTGGGAATTGTGAGAAGGAATCAGCAGCCGGCTTTGAGAGAGGATGAATTTGGGAGCAGAAAATCTTTCACAGCAGTTCAGAGCAGGGTTTGGCACCTCCCTGTGAGTTGGGAGAGATGGACTTTCTGCTGTGATCTGTTCCATGATCCACGGCTCCTTTTTGATCCTTTGTATGAGTTATGCTACCTGTTGGCAGCAGAGAACTTTGTAGAGTGGGGTTGATGGTTGGGCTTGATGATCCCAAGGGTCTTTTCCAAACTGAATGATTCTATGATCCTTCTTAAAAGAACGCAACCAATATAAAGATCTTGCCTGTTTTACTGTAACTAATTGCTAATGTTATTACAGTGGAAAGAATGCTATAAAACTGAATTAGAGCTTTGTGTTTTAATTGAATTATTTTTGTATTTCACCTGGTTTGCTCAGTGAAATTAGAATGGACTTTGCTTGCTTTTTCTGTTCAGAGTTGTTTTCTGGCCCTTTGCCCAGACCAGAAGAGCCCCAAGCTCTCCAGTACTGAATGCTGATTAGAAGTGGGGCCAAACTCTACTATAAACCACTCTGCTTTGAATAAGGAGACAGCTGTAGTGACTGACCTCTACTTTTATTCTCATACAAACTGGAAAATCCAACCTGATGGTGCTTGAAAATCTTAATATTTTGTGACTGGGTACTGCTTTTTATTTTGAGTTGTGATTAAAAAGGGGAATTAAGAATTCCTGTGAGTATTGTGAAGACAAATACCCACCTGAACATCTTGGTTCTGCAACATTTAAGAGGAGCATGACATGTCCTGTGGGGTCTAAAGGTTGTAATGGCCCCTTCAGCCGAGCATCCTGCCTGTGGGCAGTGCACTGCCAAAACAGCTGCTCCATGAGTCACAGTGATTGTACTTGTCTTTTTCCTGTTAAGTGAAGAAAGAGTGTTTCAGCTCAAAGCTTGTTCATGAAACCAACCTGTGTTTGATCACCTTTGTCCTCACCCTGCAGGTAGAGTTATGTCAATAGATCTTATTTTTGGGCTTCAGGGGTAACATGCAGTTTTGGAGTGTTGCTTAGGCTGCCTAATAAATTCCCTGTAAAGATCACTTGGCTTGCTATGTGTTCCTCCACCTTGGGAAAAGGCATGGGGGACTCCCCACCCACTCAAATTCAGGCCATCCATAGGCACAGCAACTCCTCTGAGAAGCACTTCTTAGAAGGAGAGAGCTGGCAGGTCAGTCACCCTCTACCTGGTGCAGCAAGGACATGAAAAGAGCTGTGCATGCTCAACAGACAGATATTAGTGATAGACTTAAAATACTATTGGCAGCTGGTACAAATCACCTCTTCTAATGTCACTAGAGCTGTGCAGGTCTCTGTCACCTGAGCCTCAAGTTCTGTATTTATCTGAAAAGTTCCCCAAGGTGACCCTGCTCTGTCTCTGCTGCCAGGTGACTGAGATTTGTCTCTCAGGAGACTGTGCTATGTCAAAATCACAGGCATGCATACTTCCTTCTGCTGGAGTTTGAGGGCACTGTCACCTTCTGTGCCGTCAGCTCTTTTGAAGCCTTCCCTGTGCCTTTGCGGAGATGCAGGTGGGACCTGGGGCGTAGAGGAACTTGTGTGCTGGTTAGCTGCTAATGAGATGGGGCTTGTACTGTGCTGGGAGGCACATGGCTCAGCAAACAGGCAACCCGGTGCAGGCTGGGTCAAGTGTGGTGTCGGTGAGGTGGTAATAGCGCAGAGATTGCAGTGTTCCTTGTGTTACGGCTTTCACTAGGCTATCGGTTGGTTTATCTATAGCTCTGTGTATCTGCTTGCTGGAACACATTGAGTAACTGGTTATAAATGATAGTCTTTGCTGTTGTTGGCATTTCTGGTGTTGAAATGTTACACTACTGCTATTATTTTGCACATGTTGATGCATGTTTGCATATACATAGTTTGGTCTCCATCATACACATAAGTTAAATTTCTGAAGGAGGGACACCTCCTGTGTGTAAAGATACAGTGTGCTTAAAATGAACGTGTTTTTACAAGGTTATTTCCTTTTCATAAGGAACAGGACCATACTTGCAGACATAAATAATTTTCCACCTTACTTTCTTGCTTGCAATCTCCCCATGTAGGCCAGAAAAATAGATATCGGGTGTTATCTCTCCTAAGGAGTCAAAAAGATGGCTTCAAAACCACTAAAAATATAATGCTCTGTTCCTATGATTTACAAAATTTAATTCTGCCTAATGAGAAAGGGCACAGCCATGGGACTGAGTATCCAGAGGACAATTCAGAGCTGGAAAAAGCCTAAGAGTTCTCCCAGAATAAAAGACACACAATTTGAAATCTGCAGCTTCCAGCAATTCCTAACTGGCCATATAAAGCTGCTAAATAAGGAGAGTCCCCCGTGCCCTTGGCGTGTCTAGGTACTGTACTACCATAAAGCAATTCCTGCTTCACCCAAGAGTTTGGGATATATAATAGATAGTTTACTAATTTCTTTGCTGTTTCAGCTGTCAGGGATGGATCAAATCAGGAAAACCAGGAGGAAGGGGATTAAGATCTTACACTTACCAGTTCCCCCTTGGGTTTTGTTCCCATGGGCAAATGCTGATGAGCATTCCCCATTTTTCTTCTTCACTGATTAAACTAAGAAACCAAACCAAAGGACACAGGAGAAAAGGGTTAAAGGACTAGGAGATGGTCTTTGAACTGCCATGTGGCAAGGTAATGAGGCATGAATTATTAAAATGATTTCAATTATAACTGGCAGCCACACACACAGCTTTTGCATTGGCTTTCTTCCTCTCCGTAAAAAGACAGGTTTGCAAGTGCTCATGGTTTCTTGGAAGAGATATGCTCTTCCAGAAATGTTAGTTGTATAAACAGTGTAATTTGTCATTGGCCCAGCTCTTTTTGTGGTTAGATAAGTTGAAGTGTCAATGAAATGGGCATGGCACAGCAGCAGGACAAATTTGCTGCTTGAAAACCTGTAGGGATAGGCTACTACCGTATTGCTGAAAGGACATGGGTATTAGTGGCCTCTAATACCTGTATTGGAGGACTGGTCATGCTGCTTGTAATAATTAGTAAAAGAAAATACTTTGGCTCTAATGGAAGAAGCAATATGTTGATACCACATATTCTTTTGCTTGTACATAGCTTGAAAATAGCGGCTCATGAGTTACTCTGTTCAGAGATTTGTAGACAGTGAATCAGACTCATTTATGCGTGATTTCTGTAAAGACAGGCATCACACTGCTAGCTGACTTTCCCCTATTTCTTCGCGATCTAAATGCCTATAGAAACGGAAATGCTATCAGGAATAGCTCCATCTGGTGACTGCTAAAAATCTTGCACAAAAGCCTATATTTCAGGTGAGAATGAATATAACCTTATGTTTGACTCCTTGGGAAAACTCCTGTGGCCGCAAAGCCCAACCCGCACAAGTAACACTGCTACAGCAGGTGGCTGCTGAGGTGTGCTGGTGAGATGAGAATTTGATGAACGTTTCAGAAAGAATGATTTATTTAACACGCTTATTTAAGGTGTGGGTTTTTGCTACTCATGAATTGGGAGGAGGAGGGGGAAAGGAAGTAGAACTGAATCCATTTGGGCTCAGATCAGTGAGTAAATACTGAAATGTGAGGTATCCTGAAGCTGCGTCTCCAAGCAGCGTAGTTACTGTTCCTTTCCACAACTCTTCGCCGCACCAAGACAGTGTTCACCCTCAGAATTCAGATGTACTCTGTTCAGAAAGGTGATGGCTAAAGGCTATTGCTGGGTGAGTGCATCTCTAGTTACTTGCTGTACTTTTTATCTTAATAGGGAAAGAAAAGTGAAGGCAAAAAAGTAACATTTGCAGTTGACTTCAATAGACACAGAATGACCTCACTGGAAAAGGACCAGTGTGCAATACTGGCTGCAAAGTTGAATAGATTAAAGCTCTTACCCCGCTGCGGACAGTGACCGTGGTGTTTAGCAGGGATGGTGTTAGTGCATCCGTCTGCAGGGGAGCGTCTGATCTATGGGCCAGCCACGAGAGGGCAAGGCAGTAACAAAAACCTGAGCGAAAATTAATCCATCAGGCAGGGAAACAATTGCATGAAGGCGGCTGCTGGGCCAGACTGCCGAGCCTGGGAGGAGAGCGGGGCCGGGGCCAGGCTGGGAGCTCGCTGGGCCGGCAATGAATGAGAAACCTCTGCGGGGTCTGGCTGGTGCCATTGTTCGCAGTCACGGCAGGCAGCGCTCGGGCCTGCTCCTCTCGGAAATATGAGTTATTAAAATGTAACAACAGCAGGAAGGCCTTTGCACTAGGGCTTATACAATATCGCTTTTATAGTTCCTGGTTTTTCCTTCTCCTTGGAGCAGACCTGTTTTCCTTTGGCCACGGGTGAGATGAGGGTTTGTTCCTGCCGCGACCCTGCCAGCAGGTCACCATTTCTCCGGCTACTCTGCAGAGTTTCCCCTCGCAGCCTGCATGGAAATGGAGGCCAGATCCCCCCTGGGGTTTCTGGATGACAACCGACTTTTTCCGATTCGTTCAGTGCAGCCGCAGAGGCGCAGGGGGATGAGGAGGGAGAAAGCATTCCTTGCTGCTACATTCACATAGTTCCTGGCACCAGCCAGCTCAGCAAGCTCCTCCTGAAACGGCTCCAGACTCTGAAATCATTTCTATTAGGAAACCATTCATGCTCTAGCTGGAGCCCTAGCTGACTCTAAAGCCCCAAAAAACACTGTCAGCGGTCAGGAGCCTCTGATGCTGCCTGGCTTGTTTTGGCAGGGCTGAGGGTCTGGGCTGCAACGAGACCCAAGTCCTCTGGTGTTCTCGGGCAGCAGTTTCCCAATGCAATTTTGCACTTCCTGCCAGTTCGTACAGAACTGGAATCAAACTCCAGCTCTGTTTTCTTAGCTGCCCTTAATGCTATCCTTGCCCCTTTCTCAGTAAGAAGGCAGCTTTGCACAGCACAACTGTATTTACTTGCTTCATCACTGGTGCTGCCATCACAGGAACTGTCTGCAAATTGTGAGAGACAGCGCTAAAAAATTGCCAGAGTTTGTAAAGCTTATGATATTTTCAAGAAATGTGTAAGGTGAAAATACATATCCAGGCTCTGAGGTGCTTCCCCAGGAGCAAGACTGGGACTGTCCCTTGCGGGGACTTGGAGGATCTGGGCAGCACAAGCCTCTTGCCTAACCATGGCTGTGATACACGCTCCCTCCCAAGCCTGTTTTAAGTCCCTCTCTGAGGTGGGTATGTCAGCCCAATCATGCTGTTACCTGCTGGACTTGCAGCAGGCTTGTTTCGGTGTTTAAATTACCTCTTTGCTTGTCTCGCACAAGCGATGATTCATTTTGATTGATCAGCTTTGAGCTGGGCGTGAAGGCAGCCCTGGCTGCTTCATTACTGGCACTGCTGCGCTTTGGATGAAGCTGATTTTTACCTTTTAAAGCCACAGCCTGCTGCAGCTCCCCTGCCTCTTAGATTTGCTCCTTTTGCTCTCAATGGGAAAATCCCCTGGGCCTTTCTGGAGCTTTCCAAAGGTATTTGTACCCGTCTAATTTGGAAATCTTGGGCTTCTAGGCTTGTTCACATGAGTTGATTGGTATCAAGTGTATTGGTTTTGAGAGGTTGGGCTGTCCACTGCCCTAAGTCTTGTGCAGGTATTTTAGTTGCCGCTAGTGGATGGCAAAATAATCCTTTTAAATTCTGGAGTAAATTATATAAATGGAAGATAAAGAACAATGAGAAACAAAGCTGTGTCAGTGTAAGAAAACAAATAATAACAGTGGAATTATGTCCTTAGTAAGTGAGGCAGAGACCTGAGTGTTGGCTAATGCTGAGTGACAGTATATCACAGAACAACCTGCATCAGTTTCCAGGAGCACTGAGAGTTATATGCATAATAATAGTCCAGGGCTATAACTCTAGATCTGGGTTAAATCAGCTGTTTTCTATAGGCCTTTTGTGTCTCAGTTTCCCCACCTGTAAAGTTGGATAATAGTAATTTCCTCCCAGAAGGGCTGCCAGTGCTGGCTAGAAGCTGTGTTTTGTTAGAACATTAAGGAAACGGTGGCTATTATTAATCGCTCCTCATATTTTTTCAACATTCTGCATAAATAAATTTTGTTTGTTTTGGTTTTTAGAACTTGGAATTGATGGCTGGACCAAATTATAGCTGGAAGCTGAGAGGTATAAGAAAAGACATCCAAAATGCTGCTCAGTTTGCTCTGTGTAGGACAGAACTGCTGAGGCTGCATCACTCACGGCTCTTGAGCCCGGTGCCAGCACACAGAATTCCCTCCTTGCAGCTTTTCCATTTCACATGCCAAGTATCCAGCTCTTCAGCCTGTTATAAATCTTCCCTAATTCTGTAATTGCTTTGGTAGTGATTATAGGCAGACTCTTGTTGATCCTCCTGTGGCTTTTCTTTATCCACATTTTCTGTGGGCTCTTTTATTGTTGTCAATTCTTTTTTTTCCAGTTCCTTGCTCCCCTTTTCCAGTCCTAACAGGCCCCGTGGCTCCAGTCCAGTGTCTTCCCTCCAAGCGATAGGCAGAGCCCCCTCTGCATCTTTCCATTAAGAGCTGTCAGGGGGAAGGGGCACCTTCTGCCTCTTGGGTGCTTGCAAATACGGAAAGCGAACATGTAAATTCATGCATTTAAGAATATGCTCTGAATCATGCTTGCAAGACTGGGAGTTGCATTCAGCGATGGATTTAGAAATTGTGGCAGGCAGACAGTTAAGCAGAGCTTACAGCCTGATTGTACTGTTCCCCAAGCACCCGTGGATGTCTCTAAACAGAAGCAGTTACAACAGCAACAGAACAATCATGCCTGGCTGTTTGCTTGGCACATGCTCAAGTCTGCAGCCAGACTGGTTGCTACTGGTGAGGAGGGGTCGGAATAGGGGGCGTGCGGTCCCTCCCCTCTGCAGCAGTTCAGACCCACGCTTTCTGTGCCTCCCTCCAGTGCAGCAGGACCAGTAAGCCTGGTTTTTCAGTCTCCAGCACTCTGCCTCTGTTCCATGTTTTCTCCTTCCCCAGGGATGTATGTTCACTTCTCTAAACCGCACTTGTGAAAAGATACCTGATAATCCAGCTTGACCAAGGGCAGGCACTGGGGTAAGCCCCTGCCCTGGGTTACGTATGATGCTTGGATTAAAAAAAAAAAGTGATATTCTCACTTGGTGCCAAGGGAGATCCAGATCTCTTCTGTACAACTTCGGAAGGACATGGCTGGGAAAGCCCAGAGCCGCAAGGCTTGTGGAGCGAGGAAAGCGGTTCCCAGAGAGCATGAGAACAAGTCACGGTTTTCCCTCCTGGCACCTTTGCTGTGGGAGCAATCCCCGGATGTTTGTGATTTTTGCGCCTGTGCCATGGTAAGTGGAGGAGGTGGGTTTGAGGCTGATGTGATGTCCTGGTTTGAGGTAAAACAGACCCAATTTTCTGTTTTGTAAATTTACATTTAAGCTGGGCCTCTTCTAACTGACTAAACTCTGAAATGAACAGCATAGTGTTCAGAATCTCTTCACTCTGAGTGATAAGACCTGATTATACCAAGGAAGGGTACACAGAGAGGCTCTTGCTTATTCTTATTGCTATAACAACCAAGGTCACTAACTTCATTATTTGCCCTGTTAGAGGGTCTGAAGTGGAAAAACATAGAGGGGGTCACCTGTAGGGAGGAGGGGACAGGGACAGGACAGGTGACCCAAACCTGACCAACAGGGTGTTCCATCCCATCTGCATCACACTCAGTATAGAAGCTAAGGGATCAAAAGGTCAACTCTCTTCCTTTAATGGCCGACCTCTGAGAAGGCCCCTGTCTGTTCATCTGCTTTTGATCCCAATCCGAGCATTCCTGACTACAGATCAGGAGTCCAGCTCCTGTCCGTCGCTGACTTCAGCCTGGGACTGTGCCTGCTGGTGACATGATCGTCACCCTGGAAGCTGGATAGGGTCTTGTATATATTGTATATTTTTTAATTTTTATTATTATTTATAATTTCATTACTTATTAATATTTTAATTGAAGTAGTTTAGTTCTTTCTTCTAAACTCGTAAATCTCCTTATCTCTTCTTCTCCTCTCTTTGGAGAGAGAAGGGCCATCTGTCATTCTGACTGGCCAATCCAGCCAAAACCACGACATTGATGCAAAGCCATGGTTGTTGCCTCACTCCTGTAGTTTCAACTATAAAACTCAGACCATAAAAGCCATAAAACAGGGTTGTATATTTGTGAAAAATGGATTAAGCTTTGAGGTGTTTGAGAGTTTGACTTTGACCTGTTTTTGTTTTTCAAACTTGCAGCTGGTTTCAGAAGTGCTCAGCTGGCATTTTCCGAAAGCAGCCCAAGGATTTTACAGTAATTAAGGAGAGGAGGTATTCATATGGGTCAGCTCATGAAGCACCTTGAAGAGTTTTGTTTTCAGAGACTGGGGCTATTCAAAATGGAAAACACTTGTGACCTTTCATTCAGACTTCCCTTACATTCAGGGATTTTCCTTCTATTGAATGGGCATTGACTACTGCCTTTAATTTTTATTTTCTTGTCTGTTAACACATTCTTCAACTTTAATTTCAGGTTGAAGTATTCCCTTCCCTAACCATGGGAGAGGCTGTTCTATGAAAATGGCCGTCTGATGTACCTTGTGGTTGAGCAGATGTTGTCATGTCTGGTAATGAAATTCTGGCTTGAGTAATTGGACTTTCTTCCTGGTTCCTCATAATTAGGGCAGAAGAAGAGAACAAAACCTGCTGATTTGATATGAGTAATTGCTTCATTAAGTTATTTGCTTCCTCACTGTAACCATCAGCCCAAAGAAGAGAACGGCATGACTATGAGACCATATATGATGATACTGTAATGCTGTGGGTCTTGGTACTGCATTGTCAGATAGAACCACAGGGAAAGGAGTTAGGAAACACACTGCTAAATTATTTACCTCTTAACCATATGCACTTAAGACCACAGAGGGAGTCCGGCTGTTGCTAGCTGTGCCGTGTCCTAACCAAATGGATCAGTCCCTGGAAAAAGCAGAGGGCTAATGTATGAGGCTTTAGATCAGCACAGCTGCTGTGCCTCCTGTATCTGAGCATTGTGAATTGATGCTGAGAGGCTGAACATCTGCGTTGCCCTACTGTGGAGCAGGGAAAGGGGAGAGCTGCATTAAATCCTGGCTGCTGGCAAGAAGAACATGGCTCAGAACTGGAGTATGGCAAACGTTAGCTACAGTGATGGTTTGTGTCTGCTGTTCTTTGCGTTTAGTTTTCCTGGGTTTGGCAAGCAGGTTTGCACATGCATTTGAGCACACCAGGACTCATTGGTGAGCACACTGTCCCCAGTGACAGTGGGGACAGGTAAATGGGCCTTGTTCACTTGTTCAGTTACACGGATTTAACTGAGACCTCAGCCATAATTTTAAGTAAGAGATTTGCCATCTGTGTGAACCAGAGCTCCTCTTATGCACATCTGACTGCCCCGTCTCCACGATTCAGTGGTTTTGTTGTTCATGAGTAACAGGTCAACCCAAATGCATTTTATAAACCTCTCCCTTGTTTCCTCATTGCAAGCTTGAGAGTCAGGCTGCTGCATCAGAGCAGCTGCAGGGTTTATATGTGACTACTGCTGAAGTCAGGGCTTGGAGGCTCCTTGGATGTGAATTCTGCTGAATTATCCCCAAGTGCTAGGGCAAACAGTTCCAGGTCACTGCTGATCAGTCCTCCCGACCTCTGCGTGCTGTTCTCTGAAACCCTGTATTATCCAGGAGTGCTATCAGAACTTTGATCATCAAACTGATTTCTATCTTGCTCTCCAAGACCTGGGCAGGTATGTTTTTGTAAGGCAGACTCCACTGAGCTCAGAGCTGGCAGACACAATCTTCCTGCAGCTGTAATGTTAGGTAGTAACAAGTTAGACAGCCTTGAGTTTTAATCCCAGTTTGGGCAACTGTTTCTCAGAGACATTAATAATAAAAATCTGATTTTACTCTTCCTTTTTTTTTGATAACTAAATGAGGATAATGATGAACTTAAGTAACCAGGGCATTGTAAGGATTAACTAAATGAGGCACAACCAGCGCATTGTGTGAGCGAGCACTCCGTTAGGGCTGCAGGGGAAAGGGAGAGCAATCAGAGCTGCCATAATGTTTTAATTTCCTCGAGAAGGTGGCAGAAAGCAGGGAAGATCCTGCAAGTGTCCAGCACTGGCTGGTTGACTCTTATGCTTTCCCACAAGCATCTTGCTGCCCTGGGCACCGGCAACAGGAATTGTGCACTGCAAAGAGCGCGGAGCAAGGGCTGAACTCTGCCTTGAGCTGGGCTGCCGGCAGTCAGCCCATGGGCAGGGAGCTCTTGCACTTACCTGCAGTGGGCTGACGGAACCGCCTGGCCCTTTCCTGCTGACTTAGTCCATCTGAGTCGCTGTTGGACTTACCAAAGTCTGCAGTGTGAGTCAGGTCCTGCTGCATGTGCAGCAGCATCAAATCTGCCCTTGGCGCCTGCCAGTGCGATCGCAGGCTCTAGGCAGTGAGGGTAGCCCTTTCTTGGCCAAAAACCACAAGGTCTCATCTTCTGCATGGTCTCCTTCCCCTCTTACTTCCTTTCCCTTGAATCCAGGTGCTCTCCGAGCTGAGTTTTGCAGGACTTTTGTAGTGAACTCTCTGGCCAGGCTGCAGTGCCACTGCTCACCTCGTGCCTGGTTTGGCAGCCGCCTGCCTGCCCTGGGCAGGATGGGTTGCTGGTGCAGAGCAGGGGGGAAGACTTTGCGTCCTCTGTCCAGCCTCGCAGCCATAAAAGAGCAATTGGTCAGGGAAAAGGAGCTTGGAGGATCATATGTAAAACAAGCCAAGCTGGAGAGGGAGATGTGGGTGGTTTATAGTACTGACACCTGAGTTTCTACCTCTAAATCAGTCAGAGATACTGTTCCCCAAAGAGGAGGCTCAGGCTGCTCTGTTGCTCACTGGCAGGTCTTTGAAGCGTAAATTCCTGCTTACCCTTGTTGCTGGTCACCTGGGGAGCTCTGCTCTCTGCCATAACAGTGATTTTTTTGCCTACCAGGCAATGTCTTCGAGCCTCAGGGCAGCACTGAGTAACACACAGCCTCCCCACACCTCTCCCTGGGAAAACTCAACCTTCCTCCCTTTTTGCAAGACAAGAGACTTGGTCTGAGAGGTTGAATGAGTCAGTAGGAGAGATGCAATTATGCAGCTCGGCATATCCTAATGTCTAACTTCATGCTGGTCCATGTGAGTGTAGGGTTGTTTTCTCTATAGGCTCATCCTTATTTCCATGCTTCCCCCCTCACTGCAGTAAGCATCACTTGGTGCTGTTGCCTCCCCCGGTCTCTCCCTCAGCTTGATCCTTTCCTGGGCCTCTGGCTTCCTGCCCCAGCCCACCGTACGGAGCTGGCGGTGCTTGTCTCTCTCGCTCCTCTGATCACTGTATTATGTTTAGTTTGGGAGATTGTGTATCTCGGTGCGGGACCCCCACATGCTGGGGAACATGCTGGAGGATGCTGCTGGGGGAGAGACTGCACATACCACTAGCAGAAAATGCCTTTCGTGCCTGCCATGAAACTGCAAGGCATGTGCTGTAGAATAAGCCATGAAGAACCAGGGCTGAGGGCACCACAGCTGGGTCAGGCTCAGCAGCTGCTGCAGGAGGTGCAGCATCTGCAGCCTTGGTAGGTTCAGGTGCCGCTGGGCTCAGAGGAGCCAGCCTGTGCTTCACCCCACAGAGGATCACTGCCTTGTGCGTGGAGTTGGACATTATGAGATGGAGACAAGTGAGGTTGACGTGGTCTCTTGGAAAAGAGACCAGCTCTGCACTCCGCCAGCACTGCGCTGGCGTCGGAGTGCCAGGGTGGGATGTCCAGGGCTGGCGTGGGATGGGTGCGTACGCCAGGTCAGGTCTGAGCTGTTTTGGCAGGGCTGGGTGCATGAGGCTGACACCGTGCCTGCCTGCGCTGTGGCTGGGCTGAGCCAGCAGTCTGAATCCCTCACTTTCAGGAACAATAAATTCCCTCACTAATCTTACGAAAGGGGGTGGCAGGGGGCCGGAAAAAGGCAAGCTATAAATGACTTACCTATTTGAAGCCTGTGGGCTCTGCATTGCATTAAACATTAACCTGCTCTTCTGAGCCAAGCGACTGATTCTCTTGGTAATTCCGAGGCCGGGCAGCCAAAGAAAAGGATTCTTTGTCAGACAGTATTTCGGGGGGGGGGGCAAAAAAATCCCTTCAGCCATTTTCTGTCTCATCGTGTTTGTTTGGCCCCGCGGTAGAAAGCCTGCTCCACAATTTGCTGTTTGTGTTTGTGCAGTCAAGCTGATCAGATGGCTGTACCCCAGCCACGGCTCCGAAAACGCTGCTCACCAGCAGCCCTGCAAAGGCGCAGGCACACTGCACACATAATCACGCACATATGTGGAGCCATATGCTTAATTGCACACATGTGCACATGTAATCACACACTTAATCAGGCACACATGCACATACACCCATATGCGAGAACAGAAAGTTGTCTTTTGATCTCTGTAAAGCGTATTCCTGTGAGTATTGACTATTTAAAGTAGTCGTGCCCATCAGAGAGCAGAGCAGGGGATTAGCGTCCAGGGGTGGGTTCTGCTCCTGACTTTGCCCTTACGTGGTGTACAAGGTGGGGCAAGTCATTGTGCTATTGTTTCTCCTCCATAAATTGTGACTAATGATTTCAAAAGCACCTGTGGGAAGAGTAATGTATCATTACTATGGGCTTAGATGCGTGTTTATTTAAGCAGCAAAGCTTTGGTGGTTCAGAAGTCTTCTTGATGATGGAGTTTCTTTGGTAACATCTCTCTGCTGGAGACCACAGCGTAGCAGTAATGCAGTGTAGTCGTGTAGCAGCGGGTAGAGCTGTTGCTTGCTACAAACCTGGGAACGTGCGAGAGCTCCTGAGCTGTTTCAGTGCAAAGTCTGGCTGCTTAGCGCTGAATCCCCCAGCGCTTTCAGCTAGCTCTTCAAATTTTGCACTAAGTGCCTGAGAAGCTCAGACAAGCCTTATTTTAAAATATCTGTTGCAGAGGTGATAATCTACGGCTGAGAAATGGTAACAAATACTGATGGGGACCGTATCATCTTAATCCAGCTCATCTACTCTCTTCCTCTGTCCCTGTGCAATACCAGGGTTAGGGCTGGGGGCTAGAAAGTTTTTTGTTTCGTTTTTTTTTTTCCTACTGTGGAAAAATCTAAAACCAACCAGAAAGCCCTTCCTGCTGAAATCATGCCTTTGAGCTGGTGGAAGTTTCTTCTGTGGATGGGATTTGTGCTGTGCGCGGGTGACTCACCCGAGCAGGCTGTGGAAATCTCCCCAGCCATCAGCCCCGTCCTTCCTCCGGCACTTGAGGCTCCTGCTCCTCACTGTTCCCTTAGTCATGGCTAATCTCAACTTGCTCTTTCTTCCTGTCTGTGTTCATAATGCCCCCAGCTTATTGCATTTGCGTAACTAATTGTCCAATGTGTGTTTCACAAGGGAGTGATCAGGAGCATGTCTGCTTCCCTGGCAGACCCACGTGCTGAGGCACACAAGGAATAGCGAAATGGAGTCTCCTCTTCCCCAGTAACCTGGGGGAGATGCCGGATCCCAGTGCTTTGGGGAGCTGGTTATGGGGTAGGTGGCTCTGCATCCACCCAAGCAGTGAGTAACGGCTCTCACCTAGCTCTCCCCGTGTCGTAAACCTGCATGAGCTTTTCGCTCAATGTAGAGCCTTGAATGAGTCCTTTGCTTGTGGGTTTGAAGAGGAAAGAGGTGTTTACACGGTGGGCTGCTGACGGGCCAGTAATGCACTTTGAACTAGAAACTGCCTGACTTGAGAGCGGGGCTGACCTGAGCTACTCCAGCAGCAAAGAGCTGAATCAAATCTGTGGGGTGCACCGGGCTGGAGGCGCGAAACTCCCTCCCTTCCCTTTGCTGCACTGGCTAAATACACCGGGATTTCCAGGGCTGGGAGTTGGCAGGAGTAATCATCAGGAACCATTTGTTTTCCCAGAGAGTAATGTGCAGCTGGCGGGGAGGCTGAGCCCTGCTCTACCCCTGCCAGTGCCAGGAGAGTTGGAACAGCCCATAACTGTGTGCGAGATTAGGAAAGGTGTGTGTTAATTAATGGGAGCGCTGGGCTGCCCCTCGGCTGGAGCGGCACGCGTGGATGCAGTGGCGGAGTGCGCGTCCCCTCCCCGTCCCTGCCTGCGCCAACAAAAGGATCACACCCGCGGCACGGCACCCCAGGGACCCAACGCCTCGCCGGCCCCGCTCCCGCTCATGTCACAGCTTGAAGAGACGGCATGAAGAAATCCTCATATTCAGGTGAGCTCTCGCCTCTCCCCCTTTCTGTCTGTACTGGGAAAAGAAAAAAAGAGTTTAAAAAAGCCCCTCAAAGTACAACTTGCACAAGCCCTTCTCCCTCCAAGCGGCTCTGTAGCAGAGTGAGTAGCTGTTTTACTTCGTATAAAATAAACTGTTGATCAGTGGAAAAGGCTTGAAAAGCAAAACAAATCCAAGCAGGCAGCTTGTTCCAGGCAAAACTCAGTGTTGGTGGCACAGAGCTCGTTATTCAGGAGGCACCTGTGCCAGCATGGGCTGAGCTCCAGTGCCGAGCGGCTGCTTGAAATTGAAACAGGACGGTGGCATTGTTTGTGACACCAGCTGCCTTCGGGGCTGGAGGGGTTTCCAAATCGGGGGTGGACGAGCTGGGATCCCCTAATGCTGCGGGACTCTCCTCTCCCTGCTCCCCACACCGGCTTTCCCGGTCGTGCCCTGCAGGGTGAGGGCTCTGCGCCCGCTGCTCTGGCAGGCTCCTTCCTCCCCAGCTAACGCGGGAGCAAGCGACCGTGACTGATAGAATTTCTCTGAGCCTTCTGTGGAATCCTGCCAGCGGTTCCAAGAAGTGGCTGGCACATGATAGAGTGGACACATCTCCTACAAAAGGTCCATTACTCTCCCCGTAAAGCTCAGGTGCCTCTGGCAGCTCCTGCGGGTGCAGGACTTTGCTCCACAGCTGATTTGTGCTTGCTCCAACTACCAGCCTGTGACCCCCTGCTCTCCAAGCCCAGTTCTGCCCTGCTTCACCCTGGCCGCTGCAGGGACGCGGTGTCACTGTGCTGGCCACCTCCTGACATCCCGAGTCATGGGTCTGGCCACCCTGCGGGGATGTTTGGGGCAGCTGCCATGCTGCCAGTCACTCCAGCCACGTCACAGCCAGCCGGACTCTGCCTGAGCTCCCAAGCCACAGGAGCTGGGGGTTTGTTTTCACTCGGAAAATTCCCTGTGTGATGCCGCTGCCTGTTTATTGTTAAAATTAATTAGTAATGTTTCTCTCTTGCACATTTCTCTTCTCTCATTAGTGTCGCTAAATGGACTGACGGGAGGTTTTATTAGGGCTTGTATGCCGGGAACCTGAGAAAGCCTAAGCATGATTATTAGCACGTTGTAATGGATTAAAGTGGGTATTAATGGTTGTGTATTGTGTGTAAGGAAACCTGTTATTTGTACAAGCCTCCTGAGGTGCAGATGGTGGCTAAAGCAGCCCTGGAGCAGACAGAAGCAGGGCAAAAAGAGGTCTGGAGATGGCAGATTATGGCTGTCATAATAAAAAAAATACAGTGTTGTGTGACCTGATATTATGACTTCTTGCAGATGAGGCCAGGTGGTCCCTAATTGCTTTGCTTGCTTTGGGTTGATTGTGCCGGAGTGAAGCTGTGGCACTGCAAAGCCCCTGATGTGACTGATGTCTGGTCAGGGTCCCAGCACACCTTCGCTTGGTGTGGAGACTGAGGTCGGCTGACATCTGGTCGGTACCTGTAATTCAAAAGGGACTGCAGCTGTATTTTGGAAACACTATTTGCCTTGAGATTTCCCTTTGGGACAGGGCAGTTTTTTAAGGAAAAGGATCAGAAGAATTACACTAGCCGGGATACACTGTGTTGAAGCAACGGGATAAATTCACTCTGACCACCACCAAGCTTGCAAAAAGCCCAGGCAGCTCTTGTGAGCGGCTCTGGTTTGCATGCTGTGCAAAGGCTCCGCTTTCGATGTAGCAGCTCCTGGCCGGGCTGTGCCGGGGCCTTGCCTCTCGCTGATTCTTCGGGCAGAAAAGCACTCCATGAATCACCCACCGCCTTTTGGAGAGCTGCCACCTCTGCGCGGGGCAGAGCCAGCCCTCCTTGTCCCATAAATCCCGGTGGTTTTACAAATCAGGGGAACGGCGATGGGGACTTGCTTTGGGGAATTTCACTGGGAATCCAGATTACTTTTCCAAGACATGAGTAAGATGTACGGAGTGCTGCAGAGCCTCTGAGCTCTCTACTGCCAGAGAAACTGGAGAGGTGACAAAGTGACTTCTCAGCTGCAAAGACTGCGCTTCCCAAGCATGTTGCTGACAATCCCTGGCCAGCTGGAAACGTGGTGCCTGGCTGGGAATCTCCCAAAAATGATGACAAAAGGAAACAATATGCATCTTCTAAACACATTTTGAGGCTAGGGAACATCCCTTGCCGGCCTTGTTTGCTCCTCTCCAGTATATTCTGGATCTGTTTTGTGGACTGGGTCCCTCTGGACCCAGCTGGAGGATCTCATTTGACTTCACAAGGCTGAAGCTGCAGCTCCTTCATCCTCCTCTGCGAACCCAGCAAGGCTGCTCTAAGTTCTCTCCTGTTAGCAGGCTGCTCCCCACCCGGGGCTAGATTTACCTTTTCTAAAGTACTTCAGGGGAAATCATTACCCATCTGCTATGGCTTTTGAGCACATGCCGTGTAGGTGTGGTTGGGATAGAGTTTGCTTTCGGATGCTTTACCTCTTACCAGCAGAGAGAGGCTCAGACCTTTGTGCCGTAGCTGTGGGCGCGTGCGGCTCAGCCCGGTAGCGTTTTTTTTTCCCTGGAACTTCCCAGCAGCAGCCGTAGGAGGAGGGGAGAGGGCGAAAAGGGGTTTTTACAGAGCAAGTTAAAAATGAGCAATAACTGCTGTTGAAGTCAGCTCTAAAATGTTTGGTTTAGGGATGTCTATTTCAGATGCTTAAGGAAAGGAGAGGGTTTTTTTCTGAGATGTTTTACTTGTCCTGGAATATTATTTTTTTAAGGATTTTTTGATTCTCATTTTCCATTACTCAAGTGTAATTGAATCACCAATGCAGCAATGGACAGGATTTGTGATAAATGACATGAGTTATAGGTATTTTAAAGGATGGTGCAAATTGTTTTGGCTGAGGACTCTTTGCAATTTCAGGTTTATGTAAGAGGTTGGCATGCACTGAAATAAGGATTGCCCTAATTACAGTACCTCCAGAATTATCCACAGTGGTTATGTGTGAGCCACCCTTACCTAAACTGTGGACTCCTAATTTATTGCTTTGGCATGAGGGGAGAAATAACTCCTCATATGAGCTCAGGCTATAGGAACAAATGCAGGAGTAACAGACAATTGTGATCTGATCCTTACATTAGGATTTGGGAACAATTTTTTTGCCGTATTGCAAAATGATTCCCTATAAAACACGGGCAACAGAATATAAGTCAAATTGGAGTTGTTAGCATTATCTAGATTGGGAAGCTTTGGGGAAAGAGCTCTGTCCTCTGCTGGGTTGGTTTATAGTGTCTTAGGATCTCTCCTGTCCCAGACCCATTGTGTTTCCTTGGCGTCGACACCACACGACCTCCTGTGGGTGCTGAACACCCACAGCTCTGGTCCAAGGCAGCAGCAGTCAGAGGTGGTAAGAGGGGGACAAGTTGGGTTTGTACCCCACCAAAGGGCTTCCTGTTTGTGCTCTGGTACATGCAACCAGTGAAGAAAAGCAAGCGAGCTCTTGGTGGGGTTGAGCGAAAGCTGCGGTGTGCGACTGTGATAGCACGGGGACGTGCACTGCAGCAAGTGCTCATCTGGCACCAATGAAGGAGTTCATCAAAGAGCAGTGAAGAAGCGGTGGGTAGACTTGGTCCCACCTAAACACGCACCAAGGGCTGTGGCTGGACAGGCGCTGCCTGTTCTGGGGACCTCGGTGCATCACTGGCTGCAGCCAGTCTTCTGAGATGGTCTGGAAAAATTGCGACTGAATCTTTTTCAGGCTGATAACAGTGCTAGAGAGGCCCAGTGCTTTTAACCTGTCATAAAAGCTGCTGGGTGGAGCAGAGATGACCTGGTGTTTGCAGAGACCCATTGTTCTCTCCTGAACCAGACCCGTCTCCTGTCAGCTAACTGGCATTGTGTTTGTCTAAGCCATGGAAAAATGAACAGTGTTGCTCAGATTGATTTTTATTTTTTTTTAGTTCACGGGACAAACTAATCAAGGGAAAAAATACTGCTTGGATCCAACAAAAGCATTAATTTAATTTTAGGTTGTCATTTTGAACATAAGTTTGAAATAGTTTGTTTTGAAATATATAAAAGTAAAAAAGCCATTTTTTTCAGCTCAAACTCACAGCTAGCTCTTATTCCCCCAAACCTGTACTGCTGGGCTGACAAGATCTCATCAAAAAAAAAAAAATTATTGTACTGAGGATTTGTAATCAGCCACAGAAAGCTGGATCCTCAAGTCTGTCGCTGTTCAAACCTATTGCTCAAAACCTGAATTCAGTGCAAGTAATGCCTCCACCAGATCAGATGAATGAAATGCTCCATTTCCACCTGCTCTCTGAGTGAAACAGCCCTGTCTGTGCCTGGTGTGCCAAAGCACATCCGTGGTGTCTCTGTTGCAAGGAAGAGTTTAGCTGGTGAGGATCCAGAGCAAGGCACTTGACAGTTTTGCAGTAACAAACTGGTTAATGGAGAGGCCCAGCAGCTGCTGGCACGGCTGTGTAGGGCTTGTGCAAATAGATGGTGTAGTAAGTAAATGCATCAGCCTTCGGGAAGGCTTCTGCGGAAGAGCAGACACAGAAAAAACGCCAGGGTTTCTGTTTCGTCCTGTGTCCTCGCTGCGTGGTGGGCCAGAGCTACCACTGGAGCCACAGCTGGTGGAGCAGCTCCCTGCAGATCCCAGGATGCTGGTTATTGGGCTGGTGTTTGTGTCTCTGCTTCTATTAGAGGCAAAAGTTTCTGTGCTGGGTTTTTGTGTTGTTTACGGTCGGCTCCTATCCCTCACCTTGCGCGGAGGATGCCATTTTGGTTTATTTGCTGCCACCCACCCCTGCCTTCACCCTCTTACAGGTCTCTGTGCTCAAGCAGAGCAGTGAAGCCTGGTCTGGGCTTCTTTCCTTTCCCATTGGTGGCAGAGCAGAGCTGAAGCATTTGTAAAGTCAGTGCGAGTGTGGGGAGATGTGAAGAGGAAGGAAAAGGGTAAGGAGAGACTTTTGGAGCAGAGGGAAGAGGAGGAATGACGATGCTGGCGGTGCCATCATGGGGTGAACTGCTCCAGGAACACTGGTCCCTCGCCTGAGGCTGTGGAAGTTTTGCACGATGTGGTTTTGTGTTGGCATTGTGACACCTTGTGTTATTGAAGTAGCAGGAAGGAAAATAACAAGGAATACAAAATGAACTTGTTTCTTGATAATCCAAGAATAGCAGGAGGCTGGTGCACAGACAAAGGGCTTTGCGTCGTCTTTTCAGGATGCTGAAAGCTCTGCAGTTTGGCTTGGCCAGCTCTGTGGATGATCCGCACCAGTTGGATACATGTGAAAGCTGGTTGATACTAAATGTCCATGCCCCCCTGTCCTTGTTTTAAACCCCCAAAGAAAAGAGCGAACAAACACGATGCAGTCCCTGCATGGCAAACACTTGTGCACTGTTTTGGACAACTGCATCTCTAAGTAGTCCATGCCTCGCACTCACTTTCCAAAGTGGTCAGCAGCCACCATGCCCGCTCACATTCACACATTCTGCCTGGTGGGTTTTCTTCCCCAACCCCCCTAATTTATTTTTTTACCATTCCATCCATGACATCATGCTGTTCCCTGCTCCGTTCCAGCCTGAGTCACTTCCCCATCACTGTGTGCGCGGTTGGACATGGCCTTTGATGTTCCCACTGGCTCCTGCCAGTTGTTGTTTGAGCTACAGCAACATTTAGAGGTGGCCAGAGGGAACGGGTACCACTGCCCTGAGTGCTGTGGGGGTGCAGGGTAAAAATATATGTCCTTCCCTCCCCATGCCTCTGAATTTCTCAATGGCTGCTGTACGATGGGTGGCAGAAGCAAAGGCCACGTGAGCAGGGCAGTGTCACAGCCCGTGCTCCCAAGCCAATGGCGCAGCCGAGAGGCAGCATCGCCCAGGTCTGCACTGTGTGATTAACAGCTAAAAACCTTTAACAAGTCTTTTGATGACTTTTAAAATGGAAAAAGTGTATGCTTTAGAAAACTAGATTTCTAACGTGCCTGCCCTCTCTTGTGGGGGTAAAGCCTGTAATTTTCCTAGGGCACTACAAATTGTTGGTGTCTCCGTTGGACAAAAGCACCTTGATCCTCGAACAGACTGTTCTCAGTTGCCTTCAAGGCCTTGCAGTCTGTTTCTGGGGCTTAGCAGATATGAGGAGTTGTTGATGGCAGCTGGCATCAGTCCTGGCAAACTTAGCTCTGCGCTTCCTTGCTGTAAAAAATGAGGTGGGACTGTGGGATGTTCAATCAAAAAACATGATTGTTATATTTTACTCACATGCTGACAGAATATATTGCCATAAATGTCAACGTACTCCGCTGTCACATATTTCTGAAGGCTCATGATGATTAATGTAATCTTCTTACGAAAAAAATTCTTTTATAACAGCCCCACGCTGTGCTGGTGTGGCGGGATCAGCGTGATGGGTTTGGGTGCTCCGCTGTTGCCAGATCTGGCTGGCGTGTGCAGGCAGTGGTAGAGCTTTGCTTCAGGTAGCAAAACATCCCGACATCTGTTAGGAAATAGTTTGGAGAAGCAAGGGAATCCAGCTTGTGGAGAAAGCCAAAAAAGAAACCGCAACACGCAGACATATGCAGAAAATAACAAAAAGCCGTGTGGGGCCCAACAGAGTGATTAACTGCTTCCCCAAAATACCGATCACCTTCCCATGCCCACCTGGGGTGAGCAAGGAGAAGTGGTGCCACGTGGAAGGGGGAGATGTTGCTGCAGAGAATAATTCACTGCTTGCAGGGAAAGCACTCCCAAAACCAGTGCTGCTGGTTACCAGAGAGCGAGCCGGGCTTTGCGTGTGAGGCGAACCTGTCCCCTCTTACACAAGAGATGTCTTGGGTTTTGCAGCATAAGGTGGTATCGAAATCCAGGGTGACCTCCGTGGAAGAGAAGAGGACTCTGTATCACAGCAATCTGTGAAGATTTAACCTGTCAGATAGACGTGTGAAGTCTCTGCTTTTTGTAAGCTCCCTAGTGCCACGCAGGAGAGGGTGGGATCCACCTGTCCCCAGGGGTGATGCTAACTGGCCACATCAGTGTGTTTAACACCACACCAGCGAGTTTCCCTTCCTGACCAGTGCCGGTATCCTCGTGAAGAGCAGCCGTGCTGCATCCCTTATTCCCTACGGGAATTGCATGCTGCAAGCGGCGGTGCGGTGGGAGAGAGGCGGCACAGTCACTGGTGAGTCAGCCTGTTCCCAGACTGGCCTGCAATGGCTTCCCGGTGTCAAGAATGGCTCAAAGCACCCTTTAAAGGATTTATGCTTAAAAGGGGAGTTCACTGCTGCCTGGGGAGCCGCTTCCTTCTCCGTAACTCATCGTTCAGGTGATAGTGCAGGTTTGCAAAGGCTTTTCCTGCAGCTGCTGTGGGATTCGGCACCCATCTATTGCTGCAGAAGCCCAAAAGGGAATCCCAGCTTTGTGCTTGCTTGTAAAGCAGCTTCCACTGCCATGTGTGCAAAACAGCCTCTTACAGGGCTCAGTGGGATGCAGATGTCTGTAGAGCAGAGGCTGGCATCAGTGTGGGATGGCACCAGGAGGCTGGGAAAGGAAAATTTTTGTCCAGTGCTGCTATATTTGTCAAAACAGCTGGCTGTGCTGGGCAGAAAGGGGCTCGCTGTGAAGTTTCTTGCTCAAGCTTTAACACTGATCATTGCACTACAGCAGTCTGAAGCGCTATATAAGTTACATCCATGACCTGAATTTTTAATTTCAGTGAGGGCGGGTTCGAGTCTGATGCCCAGAGCATGTGACTGTCCCCTCCATTTTCCTCAAACGCCACGCTGCCTTCAGTGCTCCCAGGTCGAGCAGATGGAAGTTAAGCTGGAGGGACGATTGCAAGCTGGAACTAGCAGCAAAAGGAGTTTTTTCTTTTTCTTTTTTTTTCCTTTGTCCATGCCAGATGAGTATTATTTACAGGAAACACTTTGTGCAGCTCTGAGATTTGTTTAGAGAAGGAGTGTAGGGGGAGGAGACAGCTAAAGGCATAATGGAAATAAAAAAGGTCATGGTAATGCTCAAGAAAGTCCATAATTTCCTGGTGTGGGAGTATGGCTATTCTGGGGACCGAGGGAACAACGGAGCTCGGGCTCTGGTTCCCAGGAGGGGAGAGCACTTGCCAAGGGTTGATCTGCAGAGGAGCCAGCTCCCTCTGGGAAGAGCCCAGCACCCAGCAGCTTTCCCCAAGCTCTTGTGGGGCGGAACCCAAAGCGGCTGCTGGGGACACAGAGGGTCCCTGACCCTCAGTCATTCCCTCAGCTCATCCAGAATCGTGTCCCTTTGCAGGATGTGACGGTGATGCCAGGGAGCGCACGTACCTGGGGAGCAGGTTGGAATCCTGATCCTCAAGAGCAGCCCCTGGGTGCAAGTTTGCTTTGGTTGTGATGTTACCAAAGGAAACGGGGATTGCCTATAGCTTTGTATCATGGACAGAATAAACAAAGGAAAGGAGGACAAGATGCCATCAGCAATTGCTGCCGAGAGCTGCTGCTGAATGACTCAGTGGCTGAGTTGTAAGTGCCTGGACACGTACCAATAAAAGTTGCTGAGAAGAATAACAGATCTTGGTGTGTAACAAGTCAGGACAAAAGGCTTGCACATGATAGACTATGGGAGGTGGCAGGGGGTTGTTGGGGTGAGTTTAAGGTTGATGAAAAGCTGCGAGTTAAGGAGGCTGAAGGCTTTGGTTTGCCTGCAGGAAAGGTACGGCTCTGGGCTGCAGAAGTGTCGCCCACTGGCTCGGATGGTGCGGAGCTCCCAGCCTGCCCAGGTCTGCGACCAGGGGGCTGTCAGCCACTGGCACTTGACGACTGTTTTGCTCTCCTAATACTCAGTTTCCACTTCCGTCCAATGTAACTTTCAATTAATTTTTTTAAATGAAAAGTAATATATATATTTAAATCAGTAGGGATGAGGACGAAACAGAATTCATTGCCTGCACAGAATTCAGTTTGGATCACTGAAAGTTGATGTTGTTGCCATTCCAATGCTGTTATCCTCCTTGTCCTCTGATCTGCTCTGGGGAAGGTTTCTGACCTCTCCGATTTTCAGTGTTCTAGTGATAAAAGGAGTCACGTGTACTGTATTGCTTTTATCTAAGGTCAATTGCTAGAAGCACCAGGAAATCCTTAAAATTAGACCTTTATTATGTGTTCTTGCAGCCCTGCCTGCTGCATGAAGGGTTTTTTTCCCCTTTGGTGTCCTGCCTTCATGTGTTTAAGAGAGCGTGTTTTATCAAATTGGGCATAATGCTGAGAAATGTGAGTTTGAGTTGTGTCCAAGCTGTACCGAAACCACCCCATCCTACCATGGAATTTCTAATGCCTCTTTTTTTTTTAACATTTGTTTTAGTAGATAGGTTATGACTCTTAGAACTGTTGAGTACTTACTCAACAGACTTACGCAGCCTGAAGGACTAACGTTACTGTAGCTAATTGCCCTTTGACGTTAATTGTCATTCAACTACATCTGCATCTGTAAACGCTTTCCCAAATTGCTGTACTGACAAGTGAGATGCTTCAGTTGGCGAGTCCCACATCTGAGCATGGAAAGGCTGTCGGTGCTGTGGGTTGTCGGGGGATGTCATGGCTTGGGTGGTCTCTCCCATCCTGCTTGGCAGCTGCAGCGCAAGGCTATGATTTATTTCCCGGAGTGGGTTTTTGTCAGATAAACCTCCCAACAGTGATGTGAAATAATCTGACAGCTGATTTCTGCAGTTCATGTTAGCAAGGATGAGCTCAGCCCTTGAGTTGGATCCATCTGCAGAGGTTTCAAATGTGCCTCCGCTGCTCTTCTCCATTTGCTCCTTCATGGACCAGCTGCTCTCTAGGAAATTGGCATCGGGCATCGATGTTTTAAAATACATGTCAGGCTTTTCGGACAGTGTGTATGTGGTGGGGAGAGGGGAGGAGGATGTCTGCGGCTGAGGGGGTTTTGGTTGTTTTCTTTTTTTATGTTTGGCTCTGCTAAGTTTTTAAGCATCGTGGGAAAAGAAAGAGCCCTGCGCTTGAGTTGTGGTGGAGAGGGAATAGTAAAAAGTTGTTTCATAACATGCATCTGGATTAACGTTCAGATCTTACTGAGCCTTTTATGTCCTTTCAGGCATGAATATAAGTATGAGAGCCCCTGGGAATGGATATAAGCCAGAAAAGCCTCCCGTGCTAATGTACTGGGTGCTTATTGTTGCAGGCGTCTGTGTTAGACCCTTGTATAGACTGCTCCTGTTCCTCGGCGGACGGTTTGTGGACTGCTGTTGGCAGGGTTTGTAGCACAGGAGAAAGGCTGGCGGCTCCGGACACTGGGAAGCAAGGAGCTGGAAGATTGGACCAGGGCATAGTCACACAGCCCCTGGTCAGCTTAGGAGGAACACCTGACCTTTAGTCCTGGGCAAAACTAAACAGTGGCCTCATTCCTAGCCCGGTGGAGATATTTCTGTGTCCAGAGTCCTTCCATCTGATGGACAGACTGCTACTGAGAGGTGTAGCAGGGGTGAGAAGTGTCTCCCGCAGGTTAGGGGTACACAGGAGCGTGGGTCAGTGGATGGGAAAACAGAAGCTGTGCTGGCAGAGCGTGCACACTGGTGGTGGAGACTGATGGGGGGAAGGACCAGTACAGGAAGGTGGTGAGGCAGGAGCAAGGGCTGGGCCTGGAAGGGCAGGAGAGGAGGATGCAGACCCAGCGTGTGGCACAGCCCGCAGTGCCGCTGGGCTCGGGGAGGGAGCAGAAATGCAATGACAGAAGAGATTTCACGGTTGAACTGAGCGTTTTTCCTCCTCAGACACCCCAGGAGATATTTTGAGCATTTCTGCAGCGCTCTCCCAGCGTGCACTGAAGGTGGGGAAGGTGGGGACAGGAGGTGAACCAGGTTCCATGTGCTTCTGGGCCAAGGCTGGTCAGCTCTGGAGGAGGAAGAGTGGAAAGCATCAAATCTTGTAAGGATGCAAGGGAAAACATCAAGATGGGAAACAATTTCTTCAGAGAGTTATATGCTAGGATAAATTAGAATAGCCAGAATTGTACTGGGGCATACTGGGAGGGATGCAGGAAGAGAGCTGTGATAGCCTCTGAGAAGGTACGAGGTACACAAGAAACCCTTGAATTATTTTACAATTGCATTTCTTTGTTTTAATGTTGCTGTAAATAGTCTGATGAGGTAGTATGAGTTTTCATGACTACAGAAAGAATTTTTTCGTGATAATTTCTGTGAACACTTCACAGTGAGGTTGGACATCTGTGTAGGGATTCACCTTTCCCATGAATAGTACAGGAGCCATGAACAGTTTGTAGTCTTGTCTTCAGAGCTTCCCTTGTATAATTACAGCACAGGTAGAGGGCACAGGGCTCTCTTTGAACTTGTCAGACAGACCCCAGGCCCCACGTGTGGGGATTGTGCCTTCTTTAGCACACCTTAGTACCTGTGGGGTTTTAACTCTTCTCAGCTGGACAACACAAATGTCAGCCACAGGGAAAAACAGCACTGGTTTCTTCGGTCAGGAGCAGTCATGACCAGAAGTTGCGTATTCTTTTTAAACCTACATGGTTTGTGGCAAAAAGTGTCGCTGGATGGAGAACAGTGGGTCAGAAAAGGTGAAGACATGGTGTTAAAAATACTCATCGTGTGCTCAGTATGGCAATAAACTGTGGCTGTACATGGAGAATATGCTGCTCAGATACCCTGCCGATGAGTTGTGGCTTTTCTCCTTCCTCCTCGCCGCCACCTCTCCGCTGACTGTGGGCTGCCAGGGCTGCCCGAGTAGGCACCAGGGCAGCTGCTTTACTCGAGACTGTTCCACGCTCTCCTGCTTTCTGTCTGGAGATGACCTTGTTTGAATTTCTAGGAGAGTATGAAGCTTGCCAGGGTGGGTTTGTTTGTGTTTCTCTCTAAGCAAACACCTGGCTGTCACGTGGAGCTGGAGCAGGTGGCAAGCAGCACCTTGTCCTATTCCAAGGTACTCAGAGATTCAAGGCAAAATCATGGCTTATTAACGCAGCCTGGAGGACCTCCTGTTAACCCTGCTGCGTGGAGGATGTCTGGGTGTTTCCATGAGGCTCTGCTGCTCCCTCTGCGCTCGTAGGGCTGCAGGGACGGGGCTGGCTGCAGCAGCCACCCGTGCAGATCTGACGGGAGCAGGCTGTGTGCTGCAAGGCTGGCCATGCGTGGTCAGGTTTTCATGGAGGTGATCCGTCCTGGCTTCTTACACAGGAGGGACCCCAGATAGACAAGCTGGTTTAGCACAAACTCTTGAAGCAGAGATGCTCTGCCTGACACCTGGTGGCTTTTCCCATGGAGGATCCAGTGCGTGGTGTTAGTTTGCAACGGAAACGGTCTAATTCTGATCTCTTCTACAAGGTGAACTTCTCCTGAGGCTGAGCCTGGATGCTGTCGGGCACCTCATTTACAGAGTTCTGACAGTCTGTCTTCCACACCTCAATTGGCAGTCGGCTCCATCCTACCTGCCTGGAGTGCTTGTCACCCTGAGCTAGTTCTGTAGCTGATGGTAAATTCTGGGGATTTGGCCCATGTAGGATATGAATCTTTTGTAGGAACCTCCTGCACCCACTGACTTGAGGGAGTCTAGTGTATACATTAGGCCTTTCTACTGGTCCTTGCTGAATCATGTTGCCATCCTATTTAGGTTTTCCGTCTGTTTGTTGCCCATTTCCAGTGTACCGGGATTAATTTGAATTCTAATATTCTCTAACATAGTGGCATTTCATCCCCACTTGGGATCATCTTCATCTTTTATAACCTTTCTACTTCCCGTTTCTGATGGGAAATTTCTGAATGATGTATCCTTAGGTCAAAACACAGCTGGGAGATCAGGCTTTGGATTAAAAACTGTCTTGGCATAGTCCCTCGGGGCATCCTGGAACCATCCAAGCCCTGTTGTCTGTAGATTATGGGCAAAATAAAACTATAAACCAAGTATAGACCTCTGCTCTGGGGGGCTTAACACCCTCCTCTGCTTTCCAAATCATGTAATCATAATCTTTGCAAGTTTAAATGCTCTTTCAGCTGTGTGTTTGGGTATTACTTTTTTTAATTTCACTTTCTTATGGAATAAACTGATGGTGACAGATGCCCAGCAGTGTTGGAGGTCAGTGGTGTCTTTATGCAGAGGAAACTTATGGCATGAGCGATGGCAATTCCCTCTGGAGAGGGATGTGGCTGTTTCTCACCTTCTCCTGGAGCATGGGGTTACCTGGCAGTGGCCTCGCTCTGTTCTGGTACCACCAGGGCAGAGCCCTCCAGAGAGGCTTCAGGCTCCTCCAGGGGATTCGCTTTGTGAACAAACATCACCTTTTCTCCTGTGCTTCCAAAGTCTCCCCAAGTGTCCATGGAAGATTCTCTGTGAAAGACATATATGTGCTTATGTCCACTTTATTGCTGAGGAAACTGAGCTGCAGAGAAACAAGTTGCTTCATTTGGTTTGTGTGGCCAGGATGGGGCATAATCAGATACCCTGACTCCTGCTGCTTCTCTAATGACTGTGCAGATAACCAAAGTGCTTCCTATTCCTGTAAGTGCCTTCGGTCTTGCAGACGTTGATCTTCAAGCTTGGAGAGAGCTGAGAATCCTCTATTACAGAGGACAGAAGCCCAGATAAAAACAAGGTAGAATTTAATTTTGCTTAAGTTGGGCCACCTAAAAGCAGCTGTCTGAGTCAGAGCTGGTCCCTGCAGCTTCTCTCCAGCCGGGGGCTGTCAGATGAGTCACCCTATCTGCCATCTAGGGACGGAGGTGACTCGCTGGCTGCAGTGCCTGTCTCATCTGCTGACCATGGAGGGCGTCTGGGGCTCTTTCAAAGACATTTAATGTGAAACACTCAGGCGGGTGCTGCCCTGAAGCTTGTAGGTATCTGTGGCAGAGTGAAATCCAGGCTTTAGGATGATAACCAGAGATGTCCAAATTAGTGGGCATCCTTCCTTCACAGGTGCTAAAGCATGTGGCCACCAGTTTGCAGAGAGCAGCAGTGCAGTAACTGATTGCTTGGTGTACCGGCGGTTTTCAGAAGAAGTAGCAGCATCCCTCTGTGCAGCTGGGGCTGCTTCTCCTGACCTGCTCAGGACAGAGCTGATTGAGGAAAAGCCACACTGAGGACAGGCGCTATTACAGATCTGATGTCTCAGAAATGGTAAATACAGTAAATACGCTTGGTCTGTACCAGTGAACGTTCTTCTCTGACTCCAAACCCCTTCACAGAGAGTTCCTTTTGTGGAGAGGGAGAGGGGTGCCAGCAGGAAGCTTGCTGAGACAACACAGAAACATTTTCTACCCGTGATCTCAGCCACTGGAGATAAGGTTGGAATTTTGACACCCCCCAGAGCATCCTCCCATTGGCCCCTTGTCGATCCCACAGCTCTGGACAGGGGAGGGAGGTTCCTGCCTGAGTGATGCTCCTGCAGGGGAAACAAAGGGTTGGGGAAGGTTTGGGCTAGAGGGACATGGCAGTGTCATGGATCCCCTCTGAAGAAGAGGTCTTGGAGTCCTCTGACTGTGAAGGATGCCATTCACAAAAGGTCAGCTTGTCTAATAAACTCTGACAGTGGTTTAGCTTGTCACCAGAAGTGATCTGGGCCTTCAGATAGGGGGAAAAACCTTTCGGGCTTGGCTGGCAGCAGCCTGTGCATGCACTGTGGCAGGTTGCACACAGTGTGGTTCGTTACTTAAGGTGTATGGTGGAAATCCATAAGCTTCACTACGCTGGGAATCTTCTCTCATGCTGCTGCTTAGCACAGAGCAAGGTCTCGGTGGTGCTGGGATTTGGCACGTGGGGGTTTGAGTTACTCAATAGTTGCAGGCTGAGCTTTCCAGGGAAAATCCATGCCAGCATAAAGCAGATCTCAGTCCTGTGCATACATGTGTATTTGTTACAGAAATAGCAGCACTTGCCTCTTTGTTGTGAGGATTTTCATAGTGGAGGCTGCACACTTGTATCGTTGGGGTGAGTGACATGAGGGAGGGGTTCTGGGTTGGGGCTGGACCTCCGCTGCCCGGCTCCGTTCCCCCGAGCATGCCATGTTCCACGTACAATGCTGCCTTTCAGCCAGACCTACAGAACAGGCTTTGTGTCTCCTCGTATGAGCCCTCTTTTGAGAGAGAAAAGCTTCCTTAGAGGCTGCAGGCAGTGCTCTGTGCTTTGAAATGGTTTCCACCTGTGCCAGGAGTGATTCCACTCTGCCTTTTGCCAGGGCTGAGCTGTTTGGTGGTGCCAGGTGCTTCGCCTTTCCCTTGCTGGCAGCTGCAGAAACCCATTAGAGGAACGAGTTGCACTGGGACTGCTGGGTACCTGGGGAGAAGAGCATGTATCATGGAGTTAGTATCAAGTAGCAGTGGTTCCTACAGCTGGGGTTTATTTAGATGAACCTATTCTTAATTTTCCTGCTGCCCCTCTGTAGAGCAGACTGTTGGAGAGCATGGCTTGGCGGCAAGGTAGGTGTTGGGTCTAGAATTACTTTGTCCCTTACAAAGATTTAAAATGACTGATAAGATATGGGCACTTATGGATTGATTCTACATCTTGGTTTTAAATTAGTTTAGTGTTTTTGTGCTGGGTGCCTTACTTTTTTGATGTACAGGAGCAGGATGTGACATTCTGGGGCTCAGCAGGGAGCAGTGGGTACTTCTAAGAACTAGTCCTTCTTTAAATGCTTCATATGACTGGGGGGAGAGGAGGAGCTCACAGGAAATTTAATCTCGATGTTAATTGCTGACCACTCACAGATACAGCCTTAAGCAGCTCGTGTAGCTGACTTTGGGATTGTGGTTGGTCTTTCTGTGGGTGTCTGAGTTGGAGATGGAAGAGAGAACTGTAAGCACAGCATGGATGTTTTTAAGACGCATTTAGGCCCTCTCAAGATAGAGATGGAGTTGTACTACACTTTGTAAAGGCACTTTTGCAGACTCTAGTGTAAGCTGATCTGCAACATTAGGTACTCAAATACATCCTAAAAATTGGCTGAAGTTCTCCTCTGTTCCACTTCCCCTGCTACAGCCACTATTAAATATAATTGTAAGATACAAGGAAAAACATTCAAAGAATGTTACTAGCTTATGAAACTGGATTGCCTTGGCTACTTCTTTGGGCAGAATTAATAGGAGAAAACCCTCAATTGTATGGGTCTAGGGCTTCATCGTAGTCTCTAATTGTAACTTCGTTCTTTCCTGATGTTTAAGGACAGTGGACATTATCTCAGTAATCTATAGATAGTACCCAAATCATTCTTTACAGTACAGCTCAAGTGTAAAAACATTAAATAATACATCCCTCCTGCTCCTATAAGCAGGGGATGTGCTTGACACCTTATTTTGCAGGAAGGAAAAAAGAATATGTGGAGGAGGAAAGTTATGGGCAGTGAGAGCTGTGCTGGCATCAGAGGGGTTCCTGACTCTTCTGTCTGCAGATGGCTTTGCCTCTGCAGCCGAGCTGGTCCTCCCTGGCCACCCCACCTCAGCATCTTCCTAGGGCAGGTTTGCCTCGAATGAGTAGAGATCAAGATGCACCTGGACTTAGGTTTAAAGGCAAATGTAAGAATGTGGATGTTCGGTGTCCCAAGGGGCAGCTGTGATTCTGAGCTTAAATTTCTTGTGCAGGGCTGCCTAAGGAGCTGGTTTCCGAACTGCAGCTTGGATCTAGGTATTTCTGGCTTCCAGGTGATTCTGCGTAATATCAGAGGATTGCAGGGCCCTTTCCAGTGATCTAGACTCATCATTGTATGAACATGTGACTGCAAAGTGGGTGTTCTGGCTGCTGCTACACTAGGGATGCTCAGGTGAAAGGGCTCCGGGTGCTGTTTGTAGCCCAAAGTACATTTGTGTGGATGTTTGGTGCAGAGAGAAAAGTGACCATCATCTGCTTGAGCTTAACGCTTCTCCAACATTACCTGTTCCCAATCAAATGGCCAGACAGTTTGTGGATTTTGATTCTGTGTATCTGAGTTTCTGGCTAGGGAGGGAACGGGATTTAGCAACTGTGGTCCCTTGGCTGCTTCTTTACCGGTCCCTGATTCCTTCATCCAGATGTCAGATGACAGCAGTGGAGCATCTCGCATGCTGTGTGGAAGAAAAGGGCACTTTGTCATGAGTCTGGAGTGAGACTTGGGCTTGCACATTTGCACGTGAGTGAAATCCGTGGCTGAGTTTTTTCCCTTTGCAGTGTTTTCAGAGTCAGACACTGGTTTCAAAACCAAAGGCTGCCCCTTACCTCCTCCAGCTGTGGATGAGGAGTTGCTCACTAAGGCTGGGGAGTCCAAGGTGGCCGGGTCTGCGCTGGGTGTCCTGTTAGCTACAGACACTGGCATGCCTCTGCCAAGCAGCCCGATGGGTCACCCTGGTGGGTCACCCAGGCTCAGGAGAACCCTTAGCCCTTGCCCTTTGTCGTCAGCAGCCCTTTGGCTAGTGAGCTGCTGCCTCTTTGTTCTCGGCTTTTCTCCTTTATACACCCCCATCCCTCTCTGGGAAAAATCAACATTTGCCTTTCAGAGCCTGGCAAACAGAAGGGGTCTGTATTACATCCTGATGGCAGCCCCAGGCTTGCAGGGCTCCGATGATAAATCCAGGGATGTTTGTTGCGGGGGGGACCCTCCGAAACACAAGTCTGGGAGTTCTGTGTGTCTGAAACAGGCAGGGAAGCAGCGGGTGGTCACTGAGCAAATCCTGTGGCTGAAAAATAAAATTTGGATTGCGCTGAGGTTATAAGATTGATTTAAATTGATTTAAAATCTTAGTAAGGATGATTTTTATTTTTTTTTCCAAACTAACACATTGCTGCTTAGTGTGCTAAAGCTGTGCAGGGTGTCAGTGTGCAGCAGAGCGCCAGATGCTGGGAATTTTGCCCCAGGAGTTCTCCTGTATGGTCAGAGCCAGAGCGTTATGGGCCTGTGGGGAAGAGAGTCGTGGGGTGGCTTGAGAGTATTTGATCCATATGGAAATACCACATTGCAGTTTTAAAATTCCTTTCCCTTCCTTCAAAGCTGACAGTGGTTTTCTCCAACTAATCCATGGCCATTGCCAGATGAACCTGAGAAAGTTAGGTGTACTCGTGAGTCTGGGTGCTGTAAATGTTTGGGGGGTTTTTGGAAGGCAAAGGATGAGCAAAGATCACTTGTTTTGTTCTTTGTTTGCATAGTGCTCTGTGTGCTAAACCTTATCCCTTGTCCATTCAGGCTCCTGGGGACTCTTGTGCTATTAATGTTAATGGTTAACTAACACACTTCTGGCTCTTGTGGCAGCTGGTTAATGTAAGAGTTTGATCATTGCCTTCTTTGAGCAAGGCTGCAGCTTGGATGAATTCAGACGCCTTCCCTCCTTCCCATCTCTGCCTGGGATGCTGCAGGTTCTGCAGAAACAAATGGGACCAGATCCAAGCTGCTCTCACGACGGCTTTGCGAGCTTTGTGACATTCTTTGTGAAACACCTTCATTTAGTGAAAATGCCGTGAGGACTCTTTCTGTTGTAGTTCTAGGATTCTGGTTCTCTCTCAGATTTCAGAAGCTAAGGAGTGTGAGCAAATGAGGAGCGTGTTGAAAACAGGGTAAATTTAGAGGGACAAGAACTATTTGGAAATCTGGTTAGCTTCAACAGTGATCTCGAAATTATTTTAGACTTGACAGCAGTTACCAGGTCCGTTCCCAATCAGTATAGCTTCACAAGAACAGCTTTCTGTCCCTTTATAAATCCTTTTCCCTTCCCCCCTGCTGCTAAGTAAAAGAATCACATAAACCAGCAAATCTGAGAGTACGTACAAAAGACCCATTTTTTCCAGTCCCTTCCAATTTGTGTGGATACTTGCATTATAAATATGCATTTATAGAAGTCATCCGATGTGTCAGCGTGGTGACGTGGCATCCCCTCTGCTGCCCGGCCGGATTACTGACACACTCTAACCAGAAGGATCACAGATGATGACTAACATGCTTTTTCATATGAAAAACCGCTTGTGCTATTTTTTTTGTGTGCTTTCATGATTGTCCAGCATATCTCCAAATGACTATCAGCTGTGAGGAATTTGTGGGCAGTAAAGAACAGATGATCGCAGAGAGTGGTGGAAATGATCTTGTTATTTCTATCAAGTGACTATCTGAGGATTGAGTTTGCTTACCTCAGAACAAACGGGTGGGGAAGAAGCGTGGTCCCCGTGCTGTTTGAAGGCCACCTTAACTATTGAGCAACTTGCCAAAGCACTTGGGGTCACTCCAAGGTTTTAATCTTGACGTTGAGACTGAATGTCTCTGAAAAGCCAAGACTTGGTTGAAGCACAAGCTTGACATGTGTGGTGTGGCTTTTGCAGGTCAGTCAAGGCAATTTTCTGGCCTTGAGCTCTATGGATGCATCAACTGATTTCCTGAGAATTACTGCAGTTTAATTTGAGTTAAAATCTTGTATCAAAGCCTGAACTTGAGCCAAGATTAGAATGCTGGGCCTCCTGTCATCTTCTACCACCATATGTAAGACTGGTCCTTCTATTTAACTTAAGCCTTTGCTGTGGCCGGGAGCTCTGGGCAGGCTGCTGCTGGGCTTGGGGAAGCCTTTCTAGCATCGGAATAATTAAGGCCTGATTCTTGCTGCCTCTTGTCGCTAGCACAAGCTTTTGGAGCATTTTTTTTTTTAGTGTTAGAATGTGTTTGGCACCTGCCAGAAGTATAACATTGTGGTAGGAATATATGCATCTTGCTAGTGCCAATTTTCCTGTGGGTTTCCTTGAGGGTTATCTGTAATCCAGCCTTGGGCTGGGTTCTCTCGATGTGTGAACTCATGGCTCCACTTGTATTAATGGTGCTGTGCTGATTAGCGGTGCTGTCTGGCCCCAGCTTGATGATATCCAGCTCCCACGTAAATGAAATGGCTGTATGGTCCAGGCATAACTTTCAACCTAGACACATACAGCTTGTTGGTGCACATGTGTGGTGGTAGCCGTGTTGGAGAAGGTAGTGGTCTGCTTCTGAGTCTGTAATCGCTGCCCCCCTGGGAACAGCATCCCTCCATCCCGTCAGCATCCCTCCATCCCAGTGAAAGCTCAGTTTGCTGCCAGAGATACTTGAAACCATGCACATGGGTTGAAGAGTTTTTTTCCTAGCTGTGCTCAGCTTCTTTGGAAAGAGTCTGTATTACACAGAATCTGGAAAAATGTCTTTTATTCTTCAGTGCGTGTTTCTGATTAGTGCTGGAAATGAACATGAATTTTTTCCCCTTTTTTAAAAAAAACATATTCCTTTTGAGGTTAATGTTGCAAGTGGATTTCAAGTTAATGGAAGTGAAGTTGTAATTGTGTGGTTCATTGGACTTGAGCTTGAAGTAATAGAGATTCTTCTTCCTTTGCTACTCTGCAAACAGATGTCTCTCTCTTGCACTCCTCGGCTCCTCCAGAGCCTCTCTGTCCCCAGCTGTCCCCAGTGACACCCACAGCTCCATGTGCAGGGCTTTCCCTCTGAAGGTGATGTCCTGTGTCAGCATTGCAGCTTTGCAGTTCAGTCTCCAGCAGCTGGTCTGATACGCTGGAAAAGTCACTGAGGCGGTGGTCGTGTGGTGTGGACCAAACCATGTGTGGGTTACCCTTCCTCTGTTAACAGCTCCAGGCCTCATTGCTGATGGCGTTTTCTCCAGCCGTTTTATCTAAGGAGCATTTAGAGCTTGTCTACGTGGAGCAGGATGAAATACAGCTGCTGGTGAAGGCAATTCTTTTGCCTTCTCTTTATTACCTGTGAAGTAGATAAAATGAGATAGGTTTCACACTCTGTATGGTCCGAAGAGTGTTGTGATGGATGTACACATCCTAAAAGGGAGTGGAAAACTCTGTCCCAGCAGTCCGCACTGGTACCTGTGCCAGCTCTGCATCCGCTGCAGGGCAAATGAGGTGATGTCCTTGCTGTTATCTTATTTCCTCCTTAGCTGACAGCAGGATGGCCTGAGGAGAGAGCAAAGGGCAGGATGGATCGGAGGAGGTAGGGCTGGGTGCTTCTGCAGTGCACAGGCTGCTGCAGATCCTGCCCTGGAGGGAGCCAACTCCAAAATGCTGGTGTTGTGTAGGTGCTGGAGATACCTCTGTAGTGTTGTTCTCCTGGGGAGGGGGTCTCCCACCACCCCAGTGCCAATGTTGGTGGAGTCTAGGGATGGCTCCATGACCTGGCCCAGACCTGTATGGCCCAGGAGACAGCTCTTGGGAGGTGAGAGTGTGGAAAAGTCCGTAGGAGGAAACTGGTCTTGGATGGAGACGCGTCTCCAGTGGTATCTGGACACCCTGCTGCATTCATGCTGGGTGAAGAAGGAAGCTGAATTCTCTGATTTTGGACCCACTAGTAAATATATTTAACAGAAGCAAGGGTCACGCTGGCTGCTCAGATGAGCTGGTGCCGCTTTGCTGACTCCAGCACAGTGTGGGATGTCTCCTGCCGGTTTTAGCCCATCCCTTTCCAACACGACCTTTATTTGGTTTGCGTTCTTTTGTTTGTTTGTTTTTTGTTTTTTTTTTCTGGACTGTGTAGAGAGAGCAAGTTCCTGGGTTACATCCTCCATTGTTTGTCTTCACCCTGTGGTTTCTCTTGATAATGGAAATTGCTCATTTGTTCTTTTGATTTTTACATGGTATGAGCGTAGGGGCATGGATCACTTACTGTGAGGAGAAAATAAATCTCAAGTGGCTTGTCTTGTTACTATTATATGCATGCATAAAAAGTTTGGGGTGTATCATGCAAAAACTCTGATGTGTTTTGGAGAATGTACTTGTTGACTGTATTGGAGGCGAACGTCTCTGGCAGTTCCCTTGTTAGCTCTAGGTTCAGATTCAGCAAAGTCAGCTGGACAAGTCAGGCTGTAGCAAGGGCAGTTTCTCCAGAGAGGCTGGATTCAGGCTTCCTGCTGCCCTGCTCCATGTCTGCATCAGGGCAAGCGTCTGTAAAACGCTCCCGTTTCAATACTGGAATGCTTTACATCCACGGTGTGTTACATCAGCAGCCGCAAGAAGCACGAAATAGTAGAACATTTGGCCCAATATTGTCTGGAGGGAGCGATTTCAACATGAGCCTGGCTGGGGTCTCGCTTGCACTGACACAACCCTCTTGGAGTGATTCGTGGCTTCAGCAGTTGCGAAGGAGACCCCGGTGAAGCCCAGTGGACACCTTCGGTGCCGCTGCCTTTCTGCTCTGCCATGTGGTCCCAGCCTGGGGATCTGGAGGGAATTAGTCATTGATTATAAAACGTGGAAAAATATTGCTCGGCCAGTGAGCCGAGGTGAAGCTAAGCTCTGCGAATGTCATAACTTCGTCCTGCTGCGGCACATCCGCTGGGTTGAATGAACTGTTCTTGGATTGACCGATTTTAACTGTTGGACTCTTCCAATTTTTGAAGTCGTTCTGCCAGGGATGTGGGGAAGCATTCCTGATTTTTAGCTAAATAAAGCATATTTCATTCTGTTTCTTAGTCCAGTGTGCTACAAGAAATTTATAACATAGCTTGAGGGCATTTGAACTGCGTTAAGAGGGAAGACTTACAGACGCTGTGTCTGGGGTGGAAACCTTTTGATTTTCATTTCAGAGCCCCAACCCGGGGCTCAGCCTGCTGCTTCCATGCTATAAATAGAGGTAACCCCAGAACGCGCTCAGCACGCCGATGCTCTCCGGTCCTGCCCACACTGCCGGCTTCCTGGCACTGTGTTCAGAGCAGCATATTTTTAGCTGTTGCTTTCTCTTTTTTTTTTTTTTTTAAGATCTTCTCTTCTGCCTTGCCAGGCTGCCAGCTTTCCCTGCTGTTTATCTGCTTTCCAGGACTGTCTGGAATCCTCGCCTCATGGAGGGGCAGTGGGGGCATCACGGGTAACAAGCTTGGCTTGGACTCCAGAGCGCTCCCTCCTCTTCCAGAGTCAACGTTAAGGTGTTGGACAGCCTGTATGAATTTCTTGTTTGCTCCTTATTCTCCCTTCTGTTGAAAAGGGATTAACAGCATTATTATGTGTTCAAGGCCAGGCTGGATGGGACTTTGAGCAGCCTGGTCTGGTGGGAGATGTCCCTGCCCACGGCAGGGAGCTGGAACTAGATGTTCTTTAAGGTCCCTTCAAACTGGAACCATTCTGTGATTCTATGATTATGTATTATTAATCTTGTTAAGAGGGGTTGAAGCAGCAGAACTTCCTTCCAATGCCATCTCCACTACAGAGCAACTCAATTCAGCTTGTCCACCATTGGGTTTACCTATTTAAAAAGTATGTGAATAGTAATTACAGATCCTTGGGGAAAACCTGCGAGACAGGGCACATAAGCAAATTCTGATACATGTTTGCGTAAAAGGTACGGGCTCAGCCAGGGCCTGGGTGCTCTGACAGCTGTACTGCATTGGATGCTCCCCATCCTATGTGTGTTTTTCCACTGGAGTCGTTGCTAAAGGGAATAAAGCCTACTTCCTATGTGCGATCCTGTCCAAGCTTGTAAGCTCCTTGCTCCGCTTCCGTCCTGCTTTGCCACAGACTGAATGAAGTCTTTGAACATAAAAGGATGTATTTAACTACCTCAGCATGGCTGCATATCTGCGTTCTTCAGCATGCCACCCATAAGGGGAGTTTTTCTCTGCTTTTTGAGCAATTATGAAAGCCAGATTTCAACACCGCATCTCGCCTGCATGCAGACAAAGCAGAGGTGTTCGTTCTCTGCAAGGAGCCCAGCCAGGGCTCGAGTGCTCCTCCAGCGTGTCTGAAAAAGTGCTATTTAAAATTCTGTTGAGCAGAGGAAATATGCCTTTTCATTCTTGGTAGTGTCCAAAGAAGCGGTAGATATTTAGAGGGGAGGAAATAATTAAGAAAAAAAACCAAACCAACAAACAACCGGGGACTGGGTTTAATAGAAAAAAATAATATGTTTGAAATTTATAATGCTGGTTATAGTGCGTAAGCGCCTAGAAACTTCAGCCTTTCTCTCGCTGTCAGTAATGGAAACTGCAGGCTGAGTGATGTGTGAGCAGCGGTCTGCCCTGTTGCAGAGCTGATAAAGCTCTTGGGGACAGGCTGGGTGTCCACGCGTGTGGGTGGATGTCCCAGCTCTATTTTTGGCCCTTGGGCTGGTGATGCTCTTTGTGGGGCAGAGCTGAGCCAGGGGATGGCTCCGGGTGGGGACAGCCGGGGGCTCTCCCTGTGCCACCGCGGTCGGGCAGCACCGCCGTTTCCCTGGGACCGGCCCTGTGGTTCAGCCATGTAACTTTGTAGGCACAGAGGCTTTTTATATTAGAAAAGGAAAGGGAAAGAGAAAGCACACACACATATGCATATATATAAGCAGGGGCTTCTGAGCGTGAGACACTTTTTCCATGTTAAGTTGCCAGGCAGCTCTTTTCCCTTCCCTCCCTCATCCCAGGGCTCATTGGTATGAAAGTTTTCCTGCCTTTTATATGCATATTTATTATATTTTTTGTGTGATGCGCTCTTCCAGCTGCTGTGATTTATAAAGTTGTGGCTAAGTTACAAATCGCAGTTTCGAGATGTTCTGCAGCTTAAATTGGTGCTGTTTTAATCCCTTATTGCCCAACAGATCTGGTAGATGGTGAGAAGATAGTTTAAATAGTATAATTAAACAACATCACCCCAAAAATCTGTAAGTTTCTTACCCATTTGCAGGGTAGAAATGTTGATTCAAAACATTGGTGTGCTCAGGGTGGGGTTTGTATTGTCCTGAGGAATTTCTGTGGCTCCATTCTGGAGCTTGACAGCTCCAGCATCTGGCGTCTGAGATGGCAGGCACCATCCTGGAGCTGGTGTTCCTCTAGCAGGACCCACCAGAGACTGAGGATCTGCCAGACCTTCTGGGAATCCCTGTATTGGGCAATCATAGCATATGGGGAAGTTTCAGAATAGCATTACAGAATGACAGGGGTTGGAAGGGACCTCTGGAGATCATCTCCTCCAACCCCCTGCCAGAGCAGGGTCACCCAGAGCAGGTGGCACAGGAACGCGTCCAGGCGGGTTTGGGATGTCTCCAGAGACGGAGACTCCACCGCCTCTCTGGGCAGCCTGTGCCAGGGCTCTGCCACCCTCACAGGAAAGAAGTTCCTCCTCGTGTTGAGGTGGAACTTCCTATGGTCAAGTTTGTGCCCGTTACCTCTTGTCCTGTCCCTGGGCACCACTGAAAAGAGCCTGGCCCCATCCTCCTGACACCCCCCCTTTCAGTATTTATAAGCGTGGATGAGATCCCCCCTCAGCTGTCTTTTTTCCAGACTGAAGAGACCCAAATCCATCAGCCTTTCTTCACAAGAGAGGTGTTCCAGTCCCCTCATCATCTTGGTAGCCCTTTGCTGTCCCACATGAGGTGGTTCACTGCATTTACTGTGTCCACTTTTATTGAGCTAAGAAAAGAGAAACTGAGGCACTAATCGACGTACGGTTTCTGCGTAAGGCTAGGTTTTAACCCAAGGCTTGTTAAAGGGGAGTTCTGGTTCTTGCTGAGTTGTTCAGCATACCTGGGAAACGAGTGTTGTGGCAATCGCCACTTTACAAATCAGCAGCTGGGACAGCAGAGAAATAAAAGGAGTTGCTGATGGATTAGAAATGTTGCCTGGAGTCTGGGAGGCAGGCAGGCGTCTGGGAGTTACCGATTACTTTCTGAAGTGGGTATGGGAACGGAGGAGACAGGTGTGTCTGGGTTTTGCCTTTCAAAGTAATGTATGATGTAGGGTAGGTTAAGATGTTCGCATACTTTTCTCCAGCACAGTGCATATGAATTAACCGTGTGCTACCCCACTGAGTGTGGTGAATAGTTTTTTCTTAAAAAGATGGAGCAGAATTAGTCCAACATCTGGATCGCTGTGTTCTGGCTTAGCATCTGCCTAGAACACGTGATGTATCTTGTGTTTCAGCCTGCCTAACCCCATGACGGGGTTCTCCTATACGGTACGTTCCCAGGGTGCTGGGTGCGATCTGGCTGGGGAGTAGTCACCCCTTGCTTTCCTGCGATGCTGAACGCAGGAGCCACTGCTGTCCTCGGGGCTGAGCTGGCTGGAGAGGCCAAGCACCTCCGGGAAGTGGTCCCTTTGCAGGAGCCTCTTTAAGCTCTCTGCCAGTGCAGGACATGTGCCGGTCCTCAAATTCCTTTGCTTTCCTCTCTCGGCAAGGAAACCTGTCCCTGGAAGTGCTGTGCTTTTTTCTAGGATAAAATATCCTGGAGCAAGAGGTGCAGGCGCATGTCCCACTTAATGATTTCAGAAGGTCTCTCTGCTTTTTCTGGAAATGCTAAATAAATCTGTGGGATTAATGTGTTTGAATAATAATAATAATATTTGATATCTTCAGGGAAAGGTGGAAGTCTCTTCTAAGGTGTTTTTCTGTTTAAAATAACAGATAACATTCCTTCGATCACAGAGGTGATTGTGCATAGCAGATTCCCAATGGAAAATGTGCCTCGCCAGATATAGAGGCATAGCAGGGAGATTGCTCTACATGTATCATGTTTGCATGAACTCCCTTGGCTCATTCAAACCTGCTTTTTGCTTTAGGAATCACCCGGACCTCCAGCGGGAGACTTCGGAGACTCAGTGACCAGACGAGTCCAAGTAAGTTGCATGAATTTCTCTCTTTGAAACTTCCTCATCCAATTAAAAAAAAAAATAAAATTAAAAAGAGAGAATGCAAGAGGTAACGCTCAGAAATCCCATTTCCTGCCTGCTGTCCAGTGGCCATGGTTGGGAAGGCAAAACTGGCTGCTAATAATTGCAGAGCTCTCCATACTGCAGAGAGAGAGCAGTATATATATAAAAAGAGAACAGTGTATATATATATTTTTTAAAAAAAATGGGAAGAGAGAGAGCAATATAAAATAAAAGATTAATTACTTACTGAATAGTGGATCCAGAGAGAATAATTACGAAGCCCCATCTAAATTCAAAGTGTCTAACACAGCGCAACAGAAAGCAGGAATGGCCTGAGGTTGAAATACAGCTTTAGTAATTAGCGGCTCTTTCATACTCTTCTTAGCTACTATTTTTTATTGGATGTGGAGATTTATGGATTATATGTGCTTGTGACTAAATTTACACTCCTAATTGCAGCTTAATGTTGCTGAAGCTGTTTCTGATTCAGAAGGAAGCAGGTGGGAGGGTTGTTTTTTTCTTTTCTTGAAAAAGGTGTTTTCCAGCCTCAGGAAAGCAGTAGCAGAAGTTCCGGTGCTTGGGAGTGCCCGAGCCTGTTGTGCTCCGCTTGCGTGTGCGTGACACTGGTCGGGACTGCCTAGGGACAGAGGCACGTCCCTGGTGCTCACCTGCATTATCCCCTTGGAGCAGGAAATTTTAGTCTTGTCATCTGAAATACCCAAAAGGAAGCTGAGACAGCTTGTTTCTGGGCTTTTCCTTTTGCTGGCTCTACCTGTCCCGATGGACCCGTGCCGCTCCAAAGGTCCAAACCCCTGCAGGAAGCGACTTTCTCCAGAATTGGAGTCTCTTGTACATCACGGATGTTCATCTTAGCAGGTGCTTTGCTACAATTGAAATCTTCCTTCACGTTTGCTTCTAAGGTGTATGACTTCTCCTTGGCATTGCCTCCTTGCTTGGTCTGGGATGCTGACAGTTGTCTCTGCTGCAATCAGCCTGTCCCCCCAAGAACCCCACTCACCTCAACACCCTGCTCTGGCCATGTTTGGTTCAGGGCTTTTGTCCGCTTTGTCCCCTTGGTCTCTGTGTCGGTCACAGTTGTTCCCTCCAGGCTCGATTTGCTATTTCAATTCATCTTCTCAGCCCTCATATCCTGTCTCAGCTCCCAGATGTACTTATCAAAACAGACGTTTTCAGCTTTTCCCTCTGTGTGGGTGGCAGGAGAAAGCCACCCTCAGGATGCCTTCCTGGAGCGGTGGCTTCAGTGTTCTGCTGTATCACGGCATCAGCACATGTGGAACGGGGATTAGTCACAGATGTCCGGTTAAGTGTGCACTTAAATGCCCTGGGAGCTGTGACACTGCTTGCCTGGCCCTTGTCAAATGCTAGTGATAAGCACAGGGACAGATATTAATGTTATGGCACAGACAAGGCTGACGGGGGACGTGGCACGCCGTGGTGCTGCCCTGCTGCTGGGACACTTTGCATCTGGAGCTTCACAGCCATGCAATATCCCCATCTCCAACCTTAATGCTGTGATGCGTCAGTGGGAGGATGTGAGTATGGTCAGACTGGGCCACTGCACCCCAAACTACCATCAAATGGCAGGAAAAATGCATTGAGTGGTAATTCAGTGTGGAGTCGCAGTATTGGTCTGGGTGCTAAAGCTTCGCAGCAACGATCATTTAGTCCAGAACTGAGCCGCACTTTAAAGCTGATGCTTCAAAACTTGGCCACCAGCGCAGGAGCTGGTAGTTTTGAACTGACGTGCATGTTTATCTTCTGCATGTGCAAAAACAAGGTTGCAGTCTCAGCCCTGGCACCGCAAGTTTTCATATATACGTGTCCGAGGACAGAAATGGGAATTGGTACAGCTCCAAAGGTAACTGGAGTGTAGAGAATCTAAATTGAAAGACACAGCGCATTTGTTCAAGCTTGTTTTCTTAGACTCTAATTATATACTTTTCCACTTTTCTGGTGAGAGACCCTTTAAATTCTCAATTTTTTTTTCAAGTTAAAATCAAATGAGCAGCTCAGTGCTCCAGTTTACATTGCAGTAAATATTTATGACTCCATATAACTGCAGCTCAATTTCCCCTTGTTTCAAGTCCAGATTTTCCCCTCTGCACATCTGGCCTTGAACCCAGAAGCTTTTATTTCTGTAAAAGATAAATTGGGGTTGGGATGACTGAGCAGTGGTTGTAAGTGAAGCATCGCAGAAAGGGGTTGCTTTGGGCTCTTTGCCACCCTAAACAAGGAAAGGGATGACATGCATTTCCATAGCCACAGCTCTTGGCATCTAGATAGCTACACAGTCGTCTGGACACCACGTATTGCCTTGGGGCATGCGGTGATGGTAGGAACCTGGAGATCCGATGTCGACCTCTTTTTGGAAACCTTATTCTATGACTCCTCTCAGTTTTTCTTGTACCTTTGAAAGTGGTTGTGTGGCATTGGCATGCAGCATTGCTCAGTCAGCAGCAATTCTGGGCTTTGGAGCTTCAGGTTTTGTTTCATACGTGCCTGCTGCGTAGTGCCAGGTAAGCCAGTGAGGTGGAATCATCTGGGCTGGTCAATGGAGAGAGCTAGAGGCTATCAGAAAATGTCTGAGAGCACTTACTTTAGGATGGGAAGAATAAGCTTCTTGGAGGAACCCATTTCCCCACAGGATTATAGGGGACCATAATTTCTTTAGGTAGCTGCCTTTAGGGAAATGTGAATCCTATGCTTTGTCTCTCTTTTTCTTTGGCTGCAAAAGTGGAGTTAGTATCACATGTACCTGAGGAATGCCCTGGGAAGGGGGAGATGCCAGGTTGAGACAGTGTTCAAGTGTCTCACGGTTGTAGTGGGGCTCTGCCAATACAGAGAGATGCCACAATGATTGCTACAGAAACAACTTCTGATGTCCAGCGCCCTGGAGGTGCTGAGCTGAACTGACCCAGGGCCTGTTCAGTGGAAGACGCGTGGAGCTGGATTCACCGCTGGCTGCCTCTTTCCATGGTATTGCCAGTTGTATGGTCCTCACCCCTGCAACTCGGCGATGGGCCGGCTCGGGGCTGCGGCTCACCATGGATAACAGCACCATCCTGGGGCGCAGCCTGATAGCTGGAGCTGGGAGGGCCTCGGCTCGAGGACTGGAAGGACAAGGAAGGTGTCTGGGGCTTGGCACTGTCTCCCTTCCATTAGGACATAGGACCCTGCCCATAAGGTCGAGTTTTGGGAGTGGTTTGGAGGCTCTGTTCAACACGCACTTGGGGACAGGGAGAGGAGTGGAGTGGGAAGACGACCTTTACAAAAGGCTCCATCAGAGTTCAGAATTGTGGCCCTTAAAATGCCGCTGTCGCTTGATGTGGGTAGCTTAGGGCAATATTTTTGCAGAGTTAAGAACTGCTTGTCAGGGAAGTTACTCCCACTTCATTTTCCTACAACTGTACCTGATGCATTTGAAAGAGAGAAATATGTGCTGACATTTGCCATCTGGAGCAGCGATGTGTTCCCGAGCTGGCCAGAAAACAGCCCCAGAGCAGTTGGAGTGGAAGAAATCGGCATCGTATTCCTCTCGGGCAGCCAGCTGTGCTCTGTACTTTGATTTGTTTCCAGGCTACAATTCAGCTTTTGCTAGGAGGAAGGAACTTCCCTGGCGGGGATAATGCAGGAAGGTCCAGAAAAAAAGGTAGAGTTTACTGATTTAGCTAAAACAGCTTGTTTTTTCTGCGTAGGTGAATGCAGGGAGGAGGATGTCTTCCAGCTGCGGTGCAGCAGAACTGCGGCTGCACGGGTGCTGTTTTGTGGGTCAGGTGCTTTGTTCATGAGTGGTCCCAAAGGGGTGGGAGGGGAGCAGGTGCCTCAGCTTCCCTGTTTCAGCCTTTGTGTGGCTGCAGGGCCGCCTGGAGCTGGTCCGAGAGGAGCCGGGGGCAAGCTGCCAGGGCCAGCTGTAGTCCAGGGCAGGCACAGCTTTTCCATCCAAAAAAGACCGGGCGCTTAGCGGCCCCACTTCTGCATCATCAGCAGTTGGCTGAGGGTCAACCACAACTTGTCTCGGCGCTTTTTGGAAGCGTAGGGCATAATCTAGAGAGGAATGAAGTTCAAGGCTGGCTCTCTGGGTTGCGTTAGAAAGGGGCGCTTACTGATGTCATGAAATCTTCATCCGGGCAGTTCGTCTCGTAAAGTCTAAATACTTCTCTTGGGTATAAAGCAGAGGGACTCCTGAGCCAGACGTGTTTGTTGTTTGCGCTAGCTTGAGCCCCTTGTCCACCCTTTAGGTTGATGGCAGTAGATAGAGGGTCCAGAAGCCACAGCGAGTGGACAAGTGTGGGCTGGAGATGCAGGAGGAGTGAGATGGCTGAAAGATGTTGGTCGTGGTGTGAGCTTGTGAGCTTTTGCTCAGGGCATGAGCTCTAGGACCCCACTGACCACGATGGCCCTGCGCTGCCATGCTGCCCAGGGCACCTAGGAGGTCTCTGCAGGAGCTGGTGGCAATAAAAGTGGAGAGAATATAGTCTGACACGAAAATTTCAACAAGACATGCACAGATGGTTTTTGTCTTATTTTGCTTTTCCCTGGTTAAGCCTTGCATTTTCCCTTTAAAAGTTATTGATGATTTAATAGTTGGGGGGAAACAGGGCAGCTGAGGTCAAAGCAGTGCTTTTTGCATGGCCTATGAATCTGGAGATCCTTCCCCATGGCACTGAAATGGAAAGATGTATGGGTGGGTGGAAGAGCTGAACACACATAGCTGTGGGCATAGCTTAAATTGGTATCATCGCTTCAATGTCTAATTTCATCAGGGTTCACTAATTTAGGATGCTCCAGATTCACACAGTGAGTTAAAGGTAGATATGACAACAATCTCGTTGTTTCCATCTCTTGATTTAGGACCTTGCCCTGAGGACCATCTCCTCTCTTTATGCCTGGAGTTTGTGAGAGAGGAACTTTAGGAATTGGTTTATGTGAGGCTGCAAGTTAACCAGAATAGTGGAAATAAACAAAAGAAATGTCAAAAGCCAGGGGCTCCCTAGTCGAGCGTACATGATTACTGTTATGTAAGCTAAATCGGAGCGCTATAAAAACCATTAGGTTTTTGAGGTCGTTTTCCCCAGGGAGATGCTGCCGAACTGTCACACATCTCCTGCAGCTCGGTCACGGGTGCCCCCATCACGCAGCACAGCCCTCTACGTGTAATCGGGGTATTTGAACAAACTGAGTTTGGGAACCTCTCCCAAAACCTTGGTCCAGACCTTCAGATTGTCCTAACATTTACTGCATCCTTTTTTTTCAGTTTCCCATTGCCATACTGGGATCCAGGCTGTGAGTGCAACCCTTCTGGTCTGGCTGGAAGCTGTGGGGATGCACGTCATCTTTTTGCAGTGTGATGTTTTTAGCAGGGACTGTGCCTTTCACCTTGGTGGAGCAGCAGCGGGGTTAACTGGTTAACCAGAGCCTTGTGGTTGCAGCCTCATGGCTTTGGATGTGTCCCTAGATGAGATCATATGAATTTCTTTGGGCAGCCTCTATTCCCCTTTGTTTTAAGCACCGCACTGGTCACCCCAGCTGCACGAATCTCCATGCCAAAGAGCATCCCCATGCGCATGCACCGCTTGCTCTCCTCGGGCTCCCTAGCGATAAACCCTTGCTTGACATGTGTCGTCTTGGTCTTTCTCATCACGAGGGCGAAGGAGCGAAGGGTGAAGCTTGGTCGCCAGCCAGCCTGGAGGCTCCCTCCTGCAGCAGCACAGCTCTGCAGGAAACCCCAACTCCAGGCAACAAGAAGTTAAAGTGGGATGGCTGCTCTCGATTCAGGTGCTCGGTTTCCTGCGCAGACACACGAGGATGGGCCTTGTGTAACGCAGACACGTGGGCTCCAAACTGCCGGGGAGAGCCCTGTGGGGCTCCCACGTGCTGCAGGCAGAGATGTGCATTACTTACAGTGAATGAGGGAGCGCAGGCGCTTGTGTGCACAGCTAAGAAATTAAGGAATAGTGATGGGTGCTGTGGGCCTGTTTGCTATTGAAGGGATGCGCTGAGCACTGGCTTGTCATTCTGTTCCCTTACAATACCCTTGATTTATCTCCAGTCTTACGTATCCTCTCTTTTGGTCCCAAAAGGCTACTGGACATCGCAAGGGAGTAGGTAGAGATCTTGATCTAGTGCTTTCTTTGGACATGGCACTATGGGCTCTGGGGTGAGGAAACCAGAGACAGTGAAATATAAATCAGCAGTTCAGGAATCACTGGGAATTTAAGGCTCTGTAATATTTGCAGGCTTTAGCTGCTGACAGTTTTTTAGATAATCATCCTCCTCACTGGAGTGTGATACGGGTTTGTTGATGAGAGTTGATGAGGTCCGCAGGGTTCCCCTGAGGAAAGGAGATGTAGAGGTGCAGAGTGCAACTCCTCCGGGACAGGAGCAGCAGTCCTTCAGCGAGGTTACTTACCACCTTGGGAGCAGACATTTCTGGAGTAAGCTGCTAATGCCCTTTCCAAGGAACCTCACATCAGCTGCAGCAGAGAGGAAGAGGGAGACCAGGGAAGGGGGATGGCAGCGGAATATGGTTGTGTCTCATTGTGAAGGATGGAGGGGAAAAAACCCCAAGCCAGTCTTCTAGAGGAGAGTACAGTGCCCTGGGAGAGAGAAATATGTTTATCACCTCTGCCAGCCCCAGGCCGTGTCCTGCGAGGGCCGTGGCTGCGCTGGGACGTGGCTGACCCAAGGTGCTGTGCAGGAGCTGATGGCGCAGGCGAGGAGGAGCCCTCCTGGGGCTGGGGAGTGAAAGGGCAGGCTTCCAGCCAAGGTGGCAACGGGCACTGGAGGAGTGGGACAGCTCTGGGAGTGTGCGTGGGGTGTGGTGTCAGGCGCCCGTCCCCTTGGGAACAGGGGAAAAACAAAGTGAAGGAGGAAGGAGGGCTGGTGCGCCTTGACCTGGGCTGTATGTGCTGGCTCACGCAGCGCTGGTTACCTAAGCTGCTGTGTGTGGTCACATTTCTCTCGGTTGAATACATGCGTCTCTCCGTGGTGTTTATTTTCTTCGTCTTTTTGTTGCTGAAATGTCAGTTTGCAAATTGCTCTCGGGCATGTTGGCAGACCAGCTCGTGGCCGCTCAACTTTCCCTCTTCCCCTCAAAGCCTGGTGTCCCTCATCACGTGGGCAGAGGCAAATTCCCGAGCCTTGGCTGCCCACCACAGGCATCCTCTGAGCCTCCGAGGCCGGCGCATCCGGAGGTGGCTAGTGTTTACCAAAACCCCTAATTGTACCTTAGGCAGAGAGCACGGATTTACTCCTTGCTATATTTAGCTTGTGTCTGGGACTGCAAAGGGGACAGGAGCGCAGCCTTTCATGCCTTTTGTTGCAGAGAGTTGAATCATTTGTAAGGCAATTCTGCAGTTGGGTTGGTGGACAAAGCACTGTAGATGTTCAGGGCTGACCTGTGAAGCATGAAGTCCTCTCTGCTGAAATTTTGGGACCCATGAAAGCAATGACTGAGGTCCAAGAAAAGCACCAGTAGCAAGAAGCATTCCTGATTGACTGACTTGACGGAGCAGTCCCTCCTTGGTTTAAATGTTTTGTAGTTTACCTTCTGATCCAAAAGCACGTTATGATGCTCAGAGAGGTATCAGACCTGGATGATTCTGCTACTAGACAAAAATAGGGTTGTCTACCGCATTCTGGAGTGTTTTTTCTCCTTCAGTGGATTGGCCCTTCTTCAGCAATGTGGACTTAAGGCAAGGTAAGCCAATGGTGGTGTCCTCCAGCTGCATCACAGCAAGGCAGCATCGCCCTGTTGTGTTGCTCACACAGTGAAATCCATGCAGAGCGCGCTCCTTGCCTGTGCCTTCCCCAGATTTTGAAAATCCCTGTGTTTAGGGATTCACCTAAAGAAAGTGAAACAAATATCTCGGCGAGTGTGTCCTCAGGTGAGGTTTCCGCTCCAGAGGAGCTGTTTCAACAGACAGGAACAGAGCGTTGCTTCTCACAAGCCCTCGCTTCCCATGTGTAAAGTGCTTAGAAATTGTGCAGCTTTTCAACTGAGCTGTTTTCTGCTGCGGCGCCGCTGATGTGCAGGGCGCTGGGCTCGCTGTGCTGCGGCTGGGCTGGCTCCAGGGCTCCCTGGGGCAAGCTCTTCTGAGGATGGCGGAGGGGAGCTGTGTGTAATGCAGCCCGTGCCCTGCCTTATTAAATAAAGCCAGAAAAAAGAAGGGCAGCCCAAAGGCGTTTGCAGGGCTTGGTGCAATCTGCCTTGCGGTGGAGAGGTAGGGCTTGGTCTCTTCTTCCAAGTAACAGGTGATAGGACAAGAGAAAATGGCCTCAAGTTGCGCCAGGAGAGGTTTAGGATGGATATTAAGAAAAAAATCTTCACTGAAAGGGTTAACGAATGTTGGAACAGGCTGCCCAGGGAAGTGGTTGAATTCCCTCGAAGTATTTAAGATGGGTAGACGTGGTGCTGAGGGATGTGATTTAGTGGTAACTTGGCGGTGCTGGGTTAACGACTGGACTTGATAATCTTACAGGTCCCTTCTAACCTAGACGATTCTATGATTCCTTTAACCAGTGTGCTTGTGAGTCCCAGGTGGTAAGTCTCTTGAAGACTTTTCTCCTCGATGGCTCATTCTGCCCGGTAGGAGCTGTTGCAGTGACCTGCGGGGAGGCAGGAGGGTGCAGAGCACGTGGCTGGCCTTCAAAAGAAGTGCAAATGCAATAGTACCATCGGGAATGCTGCTTTCCCCCGGCAACTGCTTGGTGGGGAATGACCACAGACCTTCAGGAACTCCCCGTTTTGGGGACTCGGGTAGTGAGTTGGAGAAGAGTGAGTGGTGAGAGGGCAAGACTGATGGCGGGGAGGAGTCCAGGAAGGAAACCATAAGGGGAGGATCATGGAAGAGTTAACGTTTATCTGAGACTCCCTGCGCTCTCCCGGGAGGGTGTGCGTCCAGTCCTCCTGCCTCGCCTCTCGCTCTGCACTGCCAGCTGCTATTAATACTTCAGCACATGAGTGTTAAAGCGTGAGTAGAAAGCCCAGGGAGGATATGCAAGGGATTTCCGGCAGTTTGAGGCTTTCAGGCAGAGAGGTTGAGAGCCAGCGCGGAGGAGAAGCCTTCACAGGGGCTCTCCTTAAAGATACATCCCTCCACGGGAGGGGATGGAGCAGGGGGAGACTCATACAGGCATCATCTCAAGGGGCTGCGTGGGCTCGGGGCGGGAGGGGAGATGCCCTGCTGCTGTTCTAGCAGCCCCCTGCCGCAATGGTCATATGTGCTTCTGGGTGGTGATGAACTCTGTATCCTGGGCATGGGAAAAGCAGTAACTCAGAAGGATCTGTGTTGAACAAATATAGGTTTTCATAAGAAATAATCAGGGATGGTCAAAACAGTGCTTGGCAGCAAACGTGGTGCAGCCAAGAGCTGCCGTCCAGGGCAGGGCAGCTCCATGTCTGCCCAGCCGGGAGAGGGGAAAGGAGGAGTGGGGAGGCAATGGAAAAAATAACTGGAAAAGAGCAGGGCAGCAGCATTCAGAGGATAAGTAGCTCCCTTGGAAAGAGGGGAATCTCCTCTGTTTTTGGGTTTGGTTGTTTGTTGTGTTTGTTTTGTGTTTTTTTTTTTTTTACAAATGCAAAGGAGTACTTTAGCCCGTGTTTTTGATTTCTCATCCTCAAGGCTTATATAAATGTAAACGAAAGGTTCTTGGAGCACGCAGTCAGTGGAGGCTCGGATACTGTCATCTGCTGGCTGGGTCCAGCCTGGGGGCAAATGGCAGAGAGGGAATATAATGGAGTAACACTTGATTGCACTGTTTGAGTCTGAACCTGTAGTTCCTCATGTGAAAATGCTTCACTGAACATAATTTGATTTAAGTACGCTCCGCTCTGCCGCACTGTCCTTGCCCTCTGTACTCTCCTCCCAGCTCGCTAGCACTGCAAATAGCCAAGCTTGTGAAAGAACCCAGCTGAATCCCCATTTTTCCTGCCTCTCCAGGCCTTGGATGACTTTGGCTGCTCTAGCTGCTTCCCGGCACCTTTGTCAATGCAGTTTAAACCTCTGATCCCTGCTGGGACTTGTTGCAGCCTTCATCCTTTCCAGTGCTCTCAGCAGCAATGCTGGGGTTATAAGGTGATATCTGGCTGCTTTGCTAAAAGCCTGGTGGCTGGCTGGGACAATGGGAACCAGGTAGAAAAGAAAACAACTCTTCTGTTGGACAAAATGCAGCAGGAACATAATCACAGCATAAACCTGGAGAGGCAGACAAGGAATTGCAAATAGGATCTACCTGAATAGGTGCAGGCATCTGCTGCTGCTGTGGCTGGTGATGGTGCCGATAGTCCTAAATCCCCTCCTGGCTGCACACCGATGTCCCAGTGTGTGGCACGTCCGCGGTCAGGGGTGAGCTTGTGCTCTCTTCACAGCACCTTCCCTGCGTGTCTGCATGTCGGTGCACAACAAGCAGTTTATTGCTTAGCAAAGGCCTTGGGCGTTGCTGGGCTAGCCTAGGGAAGGTGCAAGGGAGATAAAATTCAAACTGAGCCTGGAGCAGGGTTTGGTTGACTTTTCTTTCTTGTGATTTCCTTCCTAGCTTTCTCCGCACCTGGCAGTGCTTTCCTGCTGGCTGCCACCCCTGGTAATGTATAAACCCGGGAGGTGGGCCGAGGCAAAGCGTGTGCACCCCTGTGCCAGCCTCGGCAGGCGCGGGGCGGCGGCGGAGCAGGGCTCCTGGGCCCCTGCTTAGTTTCAGCTTCTTGTTTGCAAGTGGAAATTGGGTTTTTATATAGCAGTTCCCTAAAAGTTGCTCCTGCTTCTTCCCTCTCCCCCTGGCTCTGCCAAAAGACAGCCCTGGTGGGCCTTGAACCCTGAAAAAACAACCTCAACGAGGGGAGAGTCTTCTCTGTCCCCTTCCCAGACCCTGGATGTGCTTGACTTCCCCCCAGCCTTTTTAACAAAAATGCAATTTATTTTATCTTTCTCTATACAGACTTGTACAACGCACAGACCACTAAATACCCATTTAAACCGGCATGGGGCGAGCTTCTCATAAACCAAGGAGGGTGGGGGACCCCCAGCCCTGTAACATGCAGGTTGCTGGAACTGCACCGTCAAAGGGAGCAAACCCCCATGGCTATCATGGGCACGGCGTGGCCGAGCACCCGCATCTCCAATCCAGACACCCCAGTGCCACTGCTACCTGTGGCAGTGGCAGGAGCGCTTTGCGAGCACACGGCTTCATATGGAGATAAACGACTGCACCTTTAAAGTGAATCCATTAAAATTTGCTTGGGGACTTGGAGTTTGAATGAGAGCATCTACCTAGAGCTTTTATGAATATAAACCTTAATTGCATTAATCACCATTTGGATTCGTGCCTTATGCCCTGTGAGAAATTATGCCTTTGCCTTGTCCCTCCTAATCACCCGGGTCTTGCTGGGTTAAAGTTTACAAACATGTGTGCTGCCCCCATCCCTTCTTCCTTTCCATTCACCTTCTTCCTTTCTTGATACTTCCCCTGAGCTTTTCCCTTCCTTTCCAGGGTAAGGAGCTGGGCAATAAAGGCTGCTCGGTGCAGGCAGTGGACTGGATTTTGTGCTGCATGAGGCTGTGTGGCTCCCCTGGGTCCTCGCTTTGTGTTTGGCACCTTCGAGGTCTCGGGAAGGAAACATGGTTTTGGTCTGTGCTTGGGAAAACATTGCTTATTGTCCCCTCTCTGATGCCTTAGGCACTGGCAGCAGGATCATGCAGAGCTTTAATAGGGAATAGAGAATGAACAGGAATTTGGGAAGGAATCTAAACCTCCCTGCCCAGGGAATAGCCCTCTGGGGATTAGAGAGAAACTTCCCTAATGGATGGACTGTCCTGAGGCTGCCTCCCACCAGCCCTCTGCTATTTATTGTGCAGTGGGGGGTCCTGGCCTGACCCCACTGCTTGCTGTTAGCTGTATTCCTCCCTCTGGTTTGGTGACAGTGACACTCCATCAGCTGCTGCATGGCGAAACGCAGGAGTTTGCTGGGATTTTTCATACTGAAAAGCAATGCAAGGTAGGTCCAGACTATCCAAAGGTCCCAGCAGAACCTGGACTCTTTCCTTGGAAGTTTGTTCATCCAGCCAGGAAGCAATTTGCCCTTCTGCCTATGCTATGGGGGAAGGTGCCAGGCTCTGTCGCGGTTATCACACTTGCGATTTTTCCATGTGAACTGTGAGCATTTTGGGGCAAAAAGTGTCACACGTGAGGTGCTGAGCACATGAGGGGCCTGGCTCACGTAGCAGCCGTGCCATCCCTGCCGGCGTCTGCCATCCCTGCCTCTGGGCTGCAGGAGGGATGGCTTGTTTGCCAGCTCTGGGGACGGAGGCTGTGCCCTCGCATCTGGCTGGGTGACTCAGGCTCCGCGCTATCAATAGGAATCGGTGGCGGATGACACGGGGGGAGGTAGGGAGGGGGGGTCGCGGGGGGCGGTTTGGGCAGCACTGTGCCCACCGGCAGCACGGGCACCGTCTCGGCGGAGGTGCTAACGCGGCGTCCCCACTGCCTGCGCTGGCAACGGGCCGAGTGGAAGTTTCCAAGCTGGGGCCAGCCCATCGCTGCAGCCGTGCATCCCTCCATCCCGGCCAGGGAGGGCAGGATCTGGCGACGGGCTCCGCGGGGCTGCTCCGCTCCCTCTGCATCCCCGTGCCCTGCCTGGGCACCGCGGGGAAGGAAAACTGCTCTCCAGTCCCACCTCTGCTCCTCCGTGGGGCCAAGGAGGAGACCAAGGGCTTCTGCGTGGGGCAGAGACTTACTTTCACTATTGCTTTTGGGCTGGCTGCAGAAATCCTCCCCTTATCGCTGCTTTGCAGTGGGGAGGAAGGCAAAGCAGGGGCTTGGTGCCAGGGCCGGCGGCAAAGTTCTCCGGCGGGTCGCACGGGGCAAGTAAACGTGTGCGGAGCTCAGGTCCTGCCTGGTAGCAGCGGCAGCCCGTGATGCTGTGCTGGGAATGAAGTCAGCCTTCATCAGCCGAATAGTTTATGCATGAATCGAAACTTCAGACCTGGCAGGGTGGGGGAACGCGCAGGATCTGCGCTCTTTTAAAATGCTGGAGCCAAGGAAGGAGGAGGGGAGAGAGGAAATAGCAGGAAAATAAGAGTGGGGAAGCGAGGAGAGATTTGAGAAGCTGGATGAGTGTTTCGCTCTGTTATTGCGAGGAGCCAAGTTCCTTAAGCATCTCCTGGTGGATATTAAGAGGGAGCTGTGGAGGCTGGAGCGTTCCCCTGGACACTCGCATGCTGTAGCTTTAAGACTCTTTAACAGAGGACTCGGGATTTCCAGTTTTCCTGCGCCTGGTGGAGTATTCCAGGGAGTTACGAGATTTTTTTGGGTCATGCACCCCCTTTTTCTTTTTTCTCCCTCCTTTCTCTTCCTCTCTTACTCTTCCTTTTCTTTTCAAAGAGACAAAGCTACTTCAGTTTGGAGCACAAACATATGATCAGCACATGGAAATGTGGTAATTTGGATGCATTCATGATTGCAACAGATTGAAGAAATTAGACCAGACAAAGAGCTTTTTTTGGAAGAGGAGGAGGAGGCAAGGCAAAGAGGGAGGGAGAGTGGGGGAAAGAAGGGGACGCCACCGAAAAAAGGGACGGCCGTGACACGCGGATGCTAAATATATCCTGTAGTAATGGAGAGGGACCGGATTTCAGGTAGGCTATTGATCCTTTAATATGTTGTATTCTGCCCCTGCCCTCTTACCTTTCCAGCAGCTTCTGCACTTTAAGAAGAGAAACTGCCACGCTCTGGGTGGATTTCAGCCGATCCCTTTATTTATTTATTTTTTTACAATGCTTCCTTTCTGCATTTCTTTCTTTCTTTTTTTTTTTTTTTTGCCCATCCTCCTGAGCCCTGTAGACAGAAGGTGGTTCCAGCAGAAGCCGGGTGT
>VYZM01008021.1:1489931-1507019 GCA_013398915.1 Dromas ardeola
CCCCCCCAAAGCTCTGCCCGCCGTCGCATCGCTCATCCCCTGCCCCGGCCGGTCCCCCGGGGGCTCCCTGCGCCGCTAGCTCGGATGTCACCCCCCAGAGCAGGAGCGGGGCTGCGGGGCTGTTCGCCTGCAAAAAAGGCAAATAACCGCTGAGGATTACAGCAAAGGGTAGTGAATTCCGATACCTGTGTCTGTGGAGGGGTTTTATTCCGTGAAAATCAATAGATATTTCTCACCTTGCTGCTAAAAGCATCTGGGTGCCCCTCTCCTAAACAGACTGGCTTTATGGGCACAGTTTTTATTTACCCATGAGTCAGGATTTAAGCTGTGCCGGGAGGGAATGACCTCGTGGCAATTAGAAGCTGGGCTGCTGGAGTCCTTTTCCTGCTCTTCCACTAAATCGCTCTGCATCCTTGCGTAAATCATTTAACACCTGTGCTCTAACTTCCTATATGGAAAATGAGGTAGATACTTTCCGCTTTTCATAGGCACTTCAGGATCCTCTGCTAGACAGCTGCGAGGGATTTGTCATGATAAAGCTGGGAATTTGACCCTTTTGAGTTGCCGGCACTCCTGTGCAGGGCAGGGATGGGGCTCCCTATGGGGTGGAGGCAATGGCTGGTGCTAATCTGAGATGTGGGGCTGGGGAGCAGCTGAACATCAGGCTGGAGGCATGAATCGTTCTCACTGGATCCACCTCTGCTGGGGAGCATGGGCCAAAAAGCAAGAATATGGGATTTATTCCTGGGCTGAGATATCTGTCCCTGGGTCACCGCAGGCATGGCAAGTGCAGGAAGAACTTCCTATGGAGGGACTGGTGCTGAGGGGCGCAAAATCACCTGTCAGTGCCACGTTCACAGCTACAGCATCACCAAACACCAGCTTAAACGTCTCTTTTTCTGCTTCACAATAGCTTCAAGTGCTGTCAGACTCTTATCTGTTCACCCGGGAGATGGAAGGGACATAAACCCATTTGTCTTTCCGTGCTGTCTACTGCTGGTGAACTTCAGCTGAAGCCTTTAAACGTTGCCCCCTCTCTCCCAGAAGATGCTCTTTTCCTGGTATGAGCCTGACACTTCCCCCAGTTTGTCCCCCTGCGTTCCCTCCCCTGACCCTGAAGCATTTAGCAGGTTTTCTTTCTTGCTTTACTTCTCCCCTGTGGCTTCTCTCGGCCCCATGAGGTCAATGGGAGTTGGAGCAACAAGGCTGGAGCTGCCATTCCAGAAACATTGACCAGGAGGGCTTGTGCTTAAGTGTTCACTGATTTATCAGGATAGAGGCAAAACAGGCAACCTTGAGAGCGGATGAACCAGTGGACCAGGAAGCAGGCGGTCTCCAGCACCTAAAATATTTACCCTTTCTTTCTTGAATTCCAAAGCGTTCAAGTGGAGAACTGGTCAAACCCAACTTTAGCTGCTTAAAAAGGGCTGGTTGACATCTGTATTGACAGCTGCTCTCCAGGGAAGGGGGCCCTGTTGGGAACTGCCATGTTGGTGAGCAGTTGGTCGGTTGTGTTTTGGGGTGTTTTTTTTTTTTTTTTCCAGAAAATGTGAAAAATTCCCAGTGGGTGGAGAGGGAAAGTGAACTATGGAAACTGTGTGTCTCGTGCTCTCAGTTGAAACACACCCTGGGGAAGGCATATCCTCCATAAGAGGAACAGCAGTATTGGCCACGAACCAGGAAACCCTTCCCGCCCCGCTCCCCTGAGCAGCAGGAGCTGAGTGCTGGAGGCAGCAGTTCCATCCAGAGGGGCTGGTCCTGGTTCCTCTTCTCATACCTCTTCACCCCTTGGGACACGCACCGGAGTTGCCTGTTTAAATGTAGGTTCTGCTCTGTGTCTCTCTTCCCTTTCGCTCATCATTTTTCTTCCAGCAGACTGGTGTTACTGGTCGTGCTGGGCTCTGTGCTGAGGCTCTTCAGTGGCTGTGCTGTGAGAACATGGGGAACGTGGCTGGATTTCGAGAAATACCCTCAGCGTCGCCTGAGATACGTGGTTTGGGTGCCTGCTTGAGCCTTGCTCCAAAATGATGCGGCAAGAGGTGTGTCATGGCATTGGTCTTCGTTTGGCTCTCACACGTGTACCGAAGCTGGGTTGTTAAAACTGGCCTTTTATCTCACAGTTGATCCCCAGATTGGGGAACTCTGATGTTCTCTACTCACTTCTGTTGCTGCTCCACAGCCCCCTCGCCATCTCCAGGCCACTCGGAGAGGGGGCCCTTTGTCCGCAGCTGGAGAGGAAACTTAATCTTGCTCTGTACAAAGGCAAGAAGGGGACAGCCAGCGGCACAGGGGACAGGGGGGCAGAGGGAGGGGACGCTCAACAGCAGGCGATACAGAGGTTGTTCACTCGTAGAGGCTTGAAGGGCTGCGAGGCAACTGCCTGGATGGGAGTGCTGCAGACCTGGGGGAAGAAAGGAGAGTGTTTAGGAGAAAAGGAGGTGGGAGGCTGAGGGAGGGGTGTCGGGAGGGCTTTGCAGCGGGAGGAGCGGGGACGCACGCTGAGCTCTTTCGTTCTTGGCTCGATGCCTTCCTCCCCCTCCTCTCGCTGCGGGTGGCGTTTCCTCTCGCAGGCCAGCGGAGACCCGGGCCCCGCTCCGTCTCTGGTAAAACTCAGGCTTGTCTGTTCACCCAGGCTTTGCTCATCTGCCAGACGCCGTGCGAAGCAAGAGGAGGTTTGTTTTGCTGCTGGGTACCTGCAGAGCCATGCAGATCCCTCTGTGAATCTAAACAATTTTTCTGCATTGAAAGAGTTCATCATATAGCACTAAGTAGCAATCAAAACTGAGCAACATCACTCTTTTTTTTTGATTAAACTCCCTCTTGTACGAGGCTGCACGTTCTCTGGTGGCCGCCAGCGCCCTGTTCCTGGCCGGAGCCTCTCTGTGCCCTGGCAGCAGCGAGCATTGCACAACACAAATCATGGGAAATCCGGTTCTGTGTCCAACGTACTGTTCAAAGGCACCTTGGTTGCACTCAGGACATTCTGCTGAGAGATTTTTCCCATGAAATAAAAAGCACTCACTGTTGACAAACAAATGGATCCGAAGCGTAAGATTTACTGTCAAATTTCACTGCTGCTAGCTTAAAATCCAGAGGGCGTAGCGGGGTAAAACCAAGGATAGCTTTAGGGGGCAGAAGTTGTCTGAACTTTAACAGAAGTTCACGTTGAGTTTGGAGTTGAAATTCAGGTTGCTGCTTCTCCCACCTACGATGCCTGCATCCCTTCAGGAGCCGATGCACGGTGCCGCGTGGCTGGCAAGGACCGGGAGAAGCAGGACCGTTCCCTGATTGCCTCCAGCCATCTGGGAGAAGCCATTTGCGCTAATTGAACTGTCTCTCCCACTTCCTTCTCTGTTTAAACAGTAAATAGTAATTGCGTTAAACCATGTAGGTCAGCAGTGTCTGTGGCAATATGTGTGAGGATGACTAAGATGGTACATGAGGCTTGGAGCCATCACCTCCACCCGAAGCCCGTGTACCTCTGCTGTTCCCACCTCTGCCTGTCCCTGCAGTCCCCAGCTCCCAGTGACTGTCACGCGTGTCCCTCCGATCTCTTTACATCTTGGCTCCCAGGTCTCTGACTTGCCTCTTTGTTGCCTCTTGGATGCTTAAGGCTTTTTCTTGTCTTTAGGAAAGCAAATTAATGTCAAGGGCTGACAGTATCTGTAAACTGCTCTCTGAGACTGACTGTTGCTCACAAGTGAGTATGAGAGTTTTTTAAGCAGATATGTCAGATCTATCATCAAAATAACCCGTCACAAATATCAACTTCATAGCCCTCTCATTCATATTGCATCAACTTACACAATAAAGCCAGGCTGGTTTTCAGTCCTTTTCCTGGCTTGGAAAAGAAACTGCTTTAAAAACAAACAACAAACCTGGTGTTTTCCAGCAGAGATGCAGCATTTGCTCTGCGGGGAGCTGGTCTCTCTCAGGAAGCGCTGGAAGTGGCCGTTTGGATTTAATACCTTGCTCATCAGCTGTATTTGTGAACAGGAACATCTTACGTTGCAAGGACTGTGCTGTTTTCCATTCAATAGGAAGTTGCCCTTTTAGTTCTAAGAGTTAAGGGCAGATACTCGACTGACGTGGGCTGTCAGAGCTCCACCGACTCCAGCAGCTGAAAGCATATTCCCTCGCCATCCTGCTGCGCTTGGCGTTTTCCTAGGGTTATATAAACATCCCTCTTTTATAGATGGGGCCAGGACATGCGATCTGCAAATTGCTGACGGTCCCGTGCAAGATGCGGAGCCGCACCAGAAGCTTCGGCAGCCCCATGACGTCGGGGAGGGATGGGAGCCACCTCGGGCAGAGCAAAGCTGTGGGGATCCCGCTGCGGGGTGTGCGCTGGGGCTTCGGGTCAGCCCAGCGCCTGCCGCTGCTGAAGAAGTTGTTGGGAGCCGATTCAGACACAGCAAGAGGCTGGAGGCAGCGGGGCTGGGCTACCTGCCCAGCGAAGGTCATCCTCAAGAATTTTAACTTGCTTGTGTAGCTCCACCTGAAGTCTCTCACCTCCTTGTGCCTTCCTAAAGCCCTGTTGCAGATTTCTCCTATAAGTTTGGGATGCTGCAGGAGCTGGACCTGTGCACCCGCAGCACCACGATCAGGTTTTTCTCTCTAGGAAGGCGTAGGAGTTGAGGTTTATCTCCGTGCTGGCAGGAAAAGGGAGATGCCACACCTCTGGGAGCTTCTGGGGGCTGGGTGGAGCAGGAAGTTGGAGAAGGACGATGTTGGCTTTGAGGAGCTGCATTTCATGGGTTTGCCTTGAATCCAGGACACTTTGGGATTTCCAGGGGCCCTAGGGAAGGGGAGTAGCAATAAATCTGGGTCATAAATAACAGCCCCTTGCCCTTCTAGTGATTTTTTGACAGGCTGTGCTTTTTTGACAACAAACGCAGCAATAAGCTCTAATCCACAAGGGCTTTTCTTGGCTCTCAAGCTGAGAAAGTGCTTGTTCCAAGCGGGTTTGGCTGTAAGGAGCTTCCAGCTCTGGGCGTGAAGGTCAGAGGGGAAAGGAAGCAAAAGCACAGATAACGCTTTGTGGGGCGCTCTCATTGCCAGGCTGGGAGATTTTTGTTGTCCTCAAAATAGAGCTCTGGGAAGCCTGAGGGGTGATGCTGTGGCTGCTCCTATGGGACCTTCCAGTGACGCAGCTCCTGGAGAGCTGCACAGCTTCCTCAGGAGAAGCACCTAAGGGAAATGCAGGCCAGGTACGTTCTATAAATCCCTAACAGGTCTAACTGCTGGGGCTGGAAATTCATCCTTGGGTGTCTGGTGTGGGCTGGGGGGAGATAGATATCCAGTCTCTCTTTGGATGTGGCTGAAAGATAGAGTTATCAGCATGTAAAAGATCAGGAGTGGTAATGAGATGCGAAGAGGTCCTCGTCTTTGGGATGGGGAGCTCTTCAGGAAGCCCCAGGCGGTGTGGGACATCTAGAACTGCGTCTGGGTTAGGATGTTTTTCCCTGGAAGATGCCCAGTTCATCCCCTGTTAATCATCCTTCTGCTGCATAAGGTAATAAACTGACCGCTGTGTCCCTTCCACCTCCGGCCAGACCTTCCTGGGCAAAGCCCTGGCTGTGCCCTGGTGTGTAGGTGCTGTGGCTGGTTCCAGTTGCTGTTTCCTTATAAGATGGGGTTTTTATTTCACTTTACTCCTTTGTTAGCCTTTCTTGAGTTTAGCCAGCTCTTCTCTTTATTTGCTAGAAGATAACTAGACATAGAAGGAAAACACTTCATTCAAAATGCCTTTTTAATGCCTAATTTAGGAAAATAAAGAGAATTGTTTGAGAGAACCACTCTGCCTCTGAGTAGCATGCGTCGCTAGGGGTGTGCGGAGTGGAGACCGCCTGGTTCTCAGGATGGGGACGGGTTGTCTTCGCATTCTCAAGTCCGCAGATGCTCAACATATCTGGCATGCGAGAACTGGGCTGGACTGTTTGCCTTCTTTAGCGACTGGAAGCAACCCAGCCTGCCAGTTTCTGCAAGCTCATCCTGTGGTTTAGTGGATAATACTGATCCTTGTTCAACTCCCAGGCTTTTGTGCCTTGCAAGCGGGTGGGGAAGAGTTGCAGACCTTGTACTGAGCAGGGATCCCGGATCATCACTGTGGAAGGCAGCATGAATATTCATCGTGCTGTGGAGCGCTTGCTCCATAGTTTTAATGAAATGTTTATTGTTTCACAGGAATGACCATGGAAATCATGGCAGGTTGTAGCTGGTCAGCATGTGTAAATGATGGAGGGTGGTAGCAATACCTGAGGAGGAAGGGTTGTTTCTTTGAACTCAGTGAAGTTTCTTCACAAGTGCACTTATGGGAGTTTGGCTTCTGCTGACGTTGTCTCCTTCTGTGCCAGGACGAGTGTGGGGTGTCATTTCTTGTGCAGTTGTGAAGCTGACTGTAGTCAACACATGGCTGACTGAGCTCAGAGACCGGGAGCTACACGAACCTGCCTTTTCTCAAGCAATCAGTAAAGCTGCTGAGCGATGCGAATCGAAATGACATCCAAGTCAAGACCCATCAGCTAGAGATGAGCCTGGAGGCTTTGTTCTGGGACTGCACCGTGTCCAAAGGCAAATCCAAGTGTCCCAAACCAAATACCATCCTCAGCAGACCGGGGACAATCTGATGCTGTTGCTGGTGTGTTCGTATCACAGCTAATGAGCAACTTGGCGTGGTCGGTGAGGCTGTTCCTTGTCCACAGAGCGGAGGTGGGACAGCCCCTCTCCGAGAGGTGCAGAAGGGACATGGTGTGGCAGGAGGGTCTCTGTGAGCAAGAGGTGATGTTGGCTTTCGGTGCCAGGATGTCCCCCAGCCTCTCTGCCCGGAGAGACAGCGGATGTGTCCCCTGGATAGGGCGGAGAAATGGATCTTCATGTCCCAGCGTTTGTTTCAGATGGGTCTCATCCAAGCTGCGAAACACTGAAGCTTTTTGCCACGGCCAACGTGAGGCTGCTGTATCTGCGAAACACCACTGACCTCCATCTGTGTATTAAACTGATGAAGGTGTTTAATGAGGACAGGACGGAGGTTTCACCGAAAAGCAGGACAGCACAGAACAGAGTGGAATTTGCGAGCGAGCCCTGCAATTCTGCCTGCGCTCTCGCCTCACCTAAATCCATGGATATATAGAAGATAGATGAGGTGAGCAGATTTTTAGTACGAATGTGGCTGGCAGCAGACGCAGATCATGGCTTAAACATGTGCATTGCAAGAAAGGGGCTTTCTTGAGGCAGACAGAGGGGCCCGCTATTGCCGTGCAGCCCTATTCATCCCCAGCCCTGATGCTAACATCATTATCAATGTGTTTATGTGAAGCTTGGCTGCAAAATGGCTCATCATCTGCAAGTTTTTTTTTTCAAGTGAGGCTGTAGCTTTACTAAATACTCCTTTTATTGTGCTGCCAGGGACTCTCCCAGCGGCCAGTAAAGGAGGTGGCCTGTCTGGCCACGGCGATATCTGGACCGGAGGTTCAATTCCCGTGTGTCTTAAATCTGTCTGCAGACTGGCAAGCGACCAAGTGGGCACCTCTTTCTCCAAGTAATTGACTGCTTATGTGCAAATCAGCCTCCCGCTGCTTCCACAATGCCTGGCTCACCAGAGTTGCAGGACAGCATGTCTGCCATCGCGCTTGTAAACCTCGGCGAGTGCCCAGGCTGTGCAGGGGATGGCGAGGACGGGGACAGCCCATCCCTGCTTCTGCATCGGGTCACCATCCGTGGCGCTGAGCGAGCACCCAGAGCTGCTCTGGGCTGATAGCACTTCTCTGCAGGGTATGAAATGTCTGACTGTCCTCCCAGCTGGCAGGAGGGTTACCAGAAGGCATTGTGGAGAAGACTTGTTTGGAAACTACCTACGGAAGTGGAGCCGGAGCTGCAGATGAGATGTCCCTGGCAGGGGATGTGCAGACCTGTGGCTGGAGGGCTGGAGCTGGCGGCAGTGGCGTGCATCTGCAGAGAGATTAAAGGTCCTTCTCCTCTGAGAGTGTTGCTGATCCATCAAGGTTCTGTTTCTGCAGATGAGCTGCTCCCCAGGGGCCTGGGCACTGGATTGAGGCAGCAGACCAGTTTTATTTGACTCTTGAGAATGTTGTCTGGTCACTAAACCAACCAAATTGGGGGTACTGTGGTGCAGGGGGATTTTTCTGGGGGCGGAGGAAGCTATGGGAAGGCAGAGGTCAGATCTGGCAGTTTATTCCCTTGTGTTAACATAAGCACGGCTGTGTTGGTCTGCCCCATGGTTACTTGTCTGGGAATAACAATATCTCTTGAGCTTAGAGGCACTGCCAGTCCCTGCTGAACGAGAAAGGCTGGTGCTTAGTGCACGCAATGGTTTCCTCCTGTCATTCCTTTATAAGGAAAAACATTTCAGATTTTGTTTCTACCTTATTTTAACTTCTCCTAAACAGGGGCAGTTTAATTCTGTTGGTGGAACATCTAGTCCAGCGCTCCCTGACCTGGTGTGGTTGTTACAGCAAATTAAGATGAAGTATTAACAAAAAGCGGGCATGGTGAGGCTGCGCTCACCGGAGAGCGTTCAAGGTGGGGTGGCGAGCGGAGACAGCCTGCCTGGAGTCTGGAGATGGCAGAAGTGATAACGGCAAGCGAGAACCAGATGAACTTCTCTTTGTGGCATGGCTTGGTGCGATGGCAGTGGCCGTGTCTCGTCGGAAGGGGAATTTGGCCTGTTCCCCTTTCCCTGCTGGGCTTGGCCGCAGGAGTTACGGGTGCAAACAGAGGACGGGTTGCGTGCGGGTGGAGATAACCCAGCCCCGTCTGTCACTGCAAGGGAACGGATCCACCTCTGCTCATTCAGGACATTTGGACTCCGCAGTCCTCCTTTAAAAGCCCAAAGTGGAGATAACCCAGCCCTGTCTGCCACTGTGAGGGAACAGACCCAGCTCTGCTCATTCAGGACATCTGGACTCCGCAGTCCTCCTTTAAAAGCCCAAAGTGGAGATAACCCAGCCCTGTCTGCCACTGTGAGGGAACAGACCCAGCTCTGCTCATTCAGGACATCTGGACTCCGCAGTCCTCCTTTAAAGCCCAAAGTGGCAGACCTAATTGCCCAGCAGCCTGCAGCGAGATGCTTTGTACAACCGCCCAGGGGTGGGATGTGTCCCACAGCTGATGGCAACCCAGATGCTGCTAAAGTGTCTCTGGGTTTTGCCCTATTCCAGGACCCCCAAACTCAGCCCATCTCCAGCGTTTTACTGTCGGTGCTTGTCGGGGAGGGGTTGCCGGGGAGAGTTTCTCTCCCCCTTGTCCTGCTCGCTGTAAATCTCCTCCTCTCCCTCCTGGCTTGGTGCCGTCTCTCTCTGGCTGGTGCTCTGCCCCCGGCATGTTCGCGGGCCCCTTTCCCATTTAGGGCAAACGCTGGATGGCCCCTGCTTTTGGCCGGCTTGCAACACATCTCCCAACTGACCTTTTTTTTTTTTTTTTAATTTTGGATCCTCTTTTGTTTCTGGAGGCTGAAATCTGCTGTGTCTCCCAGCCGCATGGGCCGGCTGCGGCTCGTGCCAAGAGATGGCTCTTGGAAAGCTGCACTGGGGCAGGCGGGGATGGGGGGAAGCCCAAGTTGTGTCCTGCCCTGGAGGAGGCTTGGTGTTGACAGTCTCTTCTAGAAGACAGGGTGAGCCAGAGGGTGATGGTGACAGCATCAGGTCCTTCCCGCAGTAGTGATTTAATCTCAGCAGAAACAAGTGTCCTGCGGCGGCGAGCCCGCAGGCACGGGGCAGTGCACGGCGAGAGCTGGGACAGGCAGAAGTGGCTGAGCATGTGAAAGGGGGCATCGAAGGAAATTCCCCTTAAAGCTTGCATGCTGAATCAGGGGTTTGGTTTTTTTTTTTTAATCCATTTTTTTAGATCAGCTGTGCAACTTCTGCATCTGTAGAAGAGGCTGAGTCTGTGATAGCAGCACTGGGTATCTAGGAGATGTGATGGGGAGTCAAAGGCTGGTGTGGTGGGAGCTGATGGATGGCCTGGTTGGAGGGGGCCTTGCGGTCCCCTTTGCCCTGCCCTGTTTTTCCAGCAGGAAAGGCAGCTGGAGTCCGAGCGCTGGGGGCTGCCTCCTGTATTTGGGGTAAATCCCTTGAATGCACAGCTCGGGGTTGCTTTAGTGCTGCCCAGCACAGCTCGGCCATACTGGGATCTGGTTAGTGGGGAATGACCTTGGGTTGTGCCTTTTGTGTAAGCCTCAAAGAGGTGTAGCAAACTTTTCGAGAGGGCAGTTTAATGAGATGTAAAACCCAAGGCAGACCCTGCCCTCGCTGAATGCAGCTCATCCCTCCTTGGGTCCAGGCTGGGCCACCCCTTTCCCGCTTGCACTCCCTGAGCCCAGGAGTTTAACAGCACCGATCTTGCCTAATTTTATGTATGTGCCTGTGTTGGACCTGCCAAGCTCTCCCGGGCAGCGGCAGTGCAGGTGGTGGAGCTGCGGGCACGGTCCCCTGGCCCGACCATCACAGAGTGATGCTGGGGCACCCAGATTCCCACCCACATGGAGACAGGAGCACACAGCCCATGGATTTCGGCACCGATGCCTGTGGACCCTTCCCATCCCTGTGTGGTGGAGCTGGAGCAAAGGGGAAACCGTCGGTGGTTCTCGGTGCTGCACGAACACCGACCACCGCACCTTGGCATCGCCGCTGGCGGTTTCGCTGGCATTTACCAAAGCCTTTAAAATGAAAGGAAAACTGTGTTCCTTCTTCCTCTCTGTCCTTTCCGCCTGTCCCTGTGTCCTTCTCCCACTGTCCGTGAGCTTCCGCCCTGTGTCCGTGCTGCCCGGAGGAAGCTGAGTGGGCATGGGGCTGCGGCTCCATCTGGGAATTGTTCTTATCAAACTGGTTTATGTCAAAAAAGGAATAATAATAATAATAAAACCTTTGATGGTAAGCAGGGAGGTTGGGAGGTACAGCTGCTCCCGAGGCCTGACCTGCAGCTCGTGGCACTTCCTGAGCCTTTACAGGGAGTTTTCGGGTCCTTGTGCTGCGGCAGATTTTGTTGCGTGCCTGAAATATCTCGGAGGAGCGGGGAGAAATAACCAGGGGCTGGCGCAGGGAGTGCGAGCTGCTAGAAAGCAGGGAAGAAGTGTAAGAAAAGCAAAGTTTCCTGCCATGAGAGGGTATATTTATGACTGGAAAGTTTTGGGTTGAAAAGGTCGTGAGCAGGCGGCTGAGAGAGCAGCAGAGGCTGTAAAAGCCGCTTTCCCGGCTCACGTCCCGCTCTGCAGCAGGGATGGGAGGGTCCCGGGGGGCTCCGGTGGCCCTGTGCGATGGGAGAGGGATGCTGAGCGCCGCGGGAATGAAGGATGGTACCCAAGGCAGCCGGGGTGCCCGTGGAGGTGTGGGATGTAGTGGGATTTGCACCCGTGGGGCTGGGCTCAGCGTGGGGAGCCTGCGCCGTGCCCTGCCTCCTCCCCTCGTTGTGCAGGGATGGAGTTTCCAGCCCTGCCTCGGACACCACGTGAAAATGAGACGTGCACATCTGGAAGCGGAGTGCATGCGCGTAGCGCTGCCAGATTGTTTATTCCTGCAAATTCTCCCTCTAGTTAGGGACCGCTGGGAAGTTTGCAAGGAATGGAAATGGCCTCTTTCCGAGGGGGTTCGTGGTTCTGGCTGACCCTCGCCTCCCCGTTTTCCCCCTGCTACCACCATAGCATGCAGGCAGTGGAAATGGAGGGGAGGTCTTCCCTACCCTCGAGGTCAAGGCACCGCGGTTTCTCCTTCTGGAGTCGGAGGCACCCTCAGCCGCACGGGACGGCTTTGCAATGGAAACGTGCTGTGCCATGTGTGTGTTAAACTCATTAGAGGATGAGCAAGGTTTCTGAAGCCTCTCGTTTCTATTAAAACGTGTGTGCTGTCACGCAATGCTGGGGTTTGTGCCTGTTTTAGTCTTAGTATTAAAATACAGTAATTAATATTTTAAAAAGAATTGAAGTAATTAAGTTGGTTTTCTGCTTGGAATCCCAAGCTGCACCTCCCAGTTCCTTAGGAAAGTCTGACCAGAAATTAAATGAGAAGAAAAAAGGGCATGAGACTGAGTTTGTCTTAACCGTGCGAGGTTCAGGCAGATGCAGTTCCTGATCCTCTTTCCATTTCCTTCCCCTGCGAGCGTCCCCCGCTGCTTAATCACCACTAGTGCTTCCCTTCCCTTCCCTTCCTCAGCTCGGCGGCTGCCAGCCCGGTGCGGTGGGGACCCCCCCTGCCCTCCTGGGGGAGGACAGGGATGGCTGGATGGGTGCTGGGCTGGGGCTGGAGCGATGCTCCTGGTCCGGGCTCGGGATGGTGTTTCCCTTTTCCAGGCTCTCCGCACACATAATAGCCGGAATTGCCCGCTTGGCGGGAAACGCTTCAAGCTGGGCTCTGGCATGAGGTCGGTGGGGCCCGCAGCAAGCTCGTCCCGTGCATGCAGATCACCGGGTCGATGGGCAAGTTGGTTGTTGGAGCTGACGAGGCTCGGAGTGCACGGGAGGGTGTCCGTGGGGGACAGAGCTCTGCCCTCCCAGCCCTGTGCCCCTGGATCCCAGCAGGGTGGCTGCTAACCCAGAGCATCCTTCCTGCTGGCAGGCAGTGGGACTGGGTGGCTGGCTTGAATCCCACCTCAGCACTGGTGGAAACCTAGGGTGGCTTCATCGGTCCCCACGGAGGCAGGGGAGGTGTTGGGGACCATCAAGAACTCGCACACTTGAAGCACAGGAAAGTCTTGGCTCCATTTTCCGATTAGCAGGGTGAGAGGATGGATGTTGGTCCTCCGCTTGCCCCGCGCAGCGTAGCCACGTGTTATATGTTCCCTTGCCCTGCGCAAGACCAAGCCAGTACCTACTCTGCACCGTGACTTAAAGGAGTTAAACCTAAGAGGAAGTTAAGCCTTGATCTTCCTCATAGCTGTCTCCCTGCTGGAGGTGGGGAGAAGAGGCTGCAGGGACCTTGTGTCTGTGGGTGCTCCTCCACCCGCCCAGCTTCAATGGGGCCTCTCAGCTCCGGGGCTGTCCCAGAACACCAAGTTTGCTGTTTCCCCTGTTTGTGCAGCGAATATCTGAGAAGCTGTAGGCTCGAAGACCATCTCCTTCCCCATGTCACCCTGTATTTCCTATGAGCAACTGTGCCCCACCTTGAAACCTGGTTGGCTTTTTGCCCCCTTGATTTCACGGCAGTCCCTTTATAGCTCCCATCACTAGCTGTTAAAAACTTCTTCTCATTTCCAGCTCTTACTGACCTGTTTATACCGTAACCATGTTTGGCTTTGAATTGGGGTTTTTTTTGGTTGTTCCCTTGGCAACGGCGATCTTTGCCCCCAGCAGCTCTCCCCTGCGGTGTATCTGTGTGTGATGCTTCTAGCAGTCCCAGCCCCTCTCCACCCTCATTTCTGCTCGCTTTTACTGATGCTGGGTAGCCAGGGTGGCTCAAGATGGAGCACTAGTGATTTCTGCTTTGCTGCTGAAAGTGTCTCATTTACTATGTTTTAGGAGTGTGCTTGCTTTAACTGCGTGGCATTGGTGGCTCACGGTCATGCTAGGACAAACCGGTGCAGTGAGGTCCCTCCTGCTGATGCACGTTTCATGAGGAAAGACTTTATTAAAAGCCCTTTAGGTTCTGACCTTCCATCATTCTTCCAGATTTCATCCAGTCTTCAAAGTTACCCGACCCTTTCTGTGCGGTACCCCGGCTCTGCGTTTGTAATGAGCTGCGTAGCTCTGTGGCACTAAGGGATGAGATCTGGCCACGTTTCCTTTATCAAGAAAATCAGTTAATTATCCAGAAATCTCAAATCAGCAAAGCTATTTTGAATTATTCACGCTTTTCCCGTGATCTTAGTTTCCTTGCAAAGGAAGGGAAGTGTGACTAGCACTGAACTGCGGCCGTCCTCGCTGTATTTCCTACTCCTTCGGAAGCAGGAAGAGCCTGAAGTCTTGGGAAAGAGCCTTTTTTTCATGACAATTCCTGCGTAATCAGCAGGGCTGGATTCGTGCCGTCATCTACATGAAAGCATGGGTGGAGGTGATGGGAACTGCGTCTCTGGTTTTCCTTCCAGAGCCCCATCCCTGTCCCCAGCCAATAACACCGGCACTTCCCAAGGAGCTGGGGCCGGATTCGGCACAGGTCACCACCGCAGCCAGGTCTGGTCTTATTACTTGCCGGTTCCCCATTTCTGAGTGATGGCTGTTACGTGCCTCAGTTTCCCCACCTGTAACATGGAGATCATTGTGTTTCTTCCTGGTGGATTTAGAAACAGAAGTGTTTTTTGGGCAGAAGCCCAAGAATTCAGAAGGTGCAGGGAGCAGAGGAGCAGAAGGAAAGATAATTGCAGCAGCCTCTTTTTTTTTTGGCTTAGGTGTGACTCACCATTCTTCTGCTTCAAAATCTGCCGTGTCTGGGTCGTTATACGTCTGTTTCTGCCCGTTACCCTGCACTGGTGCTGCCTGTTTGCCAACAGCCGAGTGGACGGTGCAGCCAGCGCTGCCCTGTGCTTCGGCTTGAAGCGATGCCGTGGGGCTGCCGGACCACCGCAGATGCCGGGGATTGGTGTCGCATGGTGCAAGAGCCTCCACCCACGCACTGCACCTACCCGGAAAGGCTGGGAAGGATGTTTCATGTGTGATCAGTAGCAAGAAAAGTTATTTGGACTCTCAATAGAAACATGAGGTGGTTAACAATAATATTTAGCTGCTCCTACATAGTACTTCTGGCTAGTAAGTCTCAAAGCATTTTATAGAAGAGGCCAGAATCGATAGAGAGTTGTGTTTTCTAATTAAAATAGGAGGAGAAAAGGGAAGATGCTGTGGATGAATTACCTGCTTTTTGCGTAGGAGATAATTTAAGATTCTGGCAGCCACAATGACTCATGACACCTAGTCTAACCGAGTCTGACACTCATGACTGCAGCAGATCGTGAGACCGATACGAGCTGCACGGGTTCAGAAAAACCTTGGCTTGTGGGAGGAAGAAAATCTGCCTGAAAAACTGCATTCTTAGCAGCTTGCAAGGAAACTGTACGGTGCTGTTTAAAATGTGCCTGGATAGGAAAGTCCCTTTTCTGCCTTAGCCTGTCTTGATAAGGGATCTTCTAACACTGATACCTACCATCTCCTTGGGGTTTTTTTCTCTCTTGTGTTGGTTTTTTTCTTTTCCCCTTCTTGAAATGACTTTCTAAATCTGCTCTGCATGGTGGTCCCTCCACACCTATGTCAGGGCAGTGACCAGCACCGGCTCCTTCTGGAGGAGATTGTGCTGCAATCTGGAGAAGCCCTCGAGGTACATCGCTGCCTGGAGGGCAGGAGAGCCCAGAGATAAGGTACCCAGGGGACAAGAGTCAAGGTTTCTTGCATCTGCCAGCTATAGTGGTTTGGAGCTAGTTCTAGCTTGGTATCTGTAACTAAGCGACCAGCAGATCTTACAGCCTGCGTTTTTGGGGGCAGGAAATCACTTCTAGGCCAACAAAACAACTTTGCAGGAAGTTTATTGCTCATCTGAAGAGCAGAGCGATGGTGAAGGAAAAAGGGCTGGGCAGTCAGTGCCCTCGGTGGCCTGGGCTAGTAAAGAAACAAGAAATATTTCCATTGTAATGTAATACAGCAAGGAAAGTCGTTTGCTTAAACCCTTCCTGCAGCCAGTGGTTTGCAGAACAGGGATTGTGTCTTGGACAGCAGTTGCTGTGTTCAAGTATCTTGAAAGTTTCAGCTGACCAAGAGCTCGAGGTGAGTCCTCTGATAAAATAAGGAGTGAGTGAGACTCTTGGTTGTGTAAGCAAGGGGAGCAGCAAGCAACAGAAGAGATGTGATCTGCTCTCTTTCTTTTGAAAAGTGTGTTCTCTCTCTTTATTAAAATAAAAATTCAATGGCAAACACTTGTGAGATGTTGGGAGAAAGAAGCAGGAAAGCCAGATAAATGACTAAGGGACTGAAGAAAACACCCGACGCAAAAGACAGAAGGAGCAGAACCTGATTAGTTTATCAAAGGGAATGGAGGTGATGTGATCAGTGTGGGAGATCTTTCATCAGGAGAAGGCTCAGGATCACAAATCTCCTCGATCTACCAGACAAGGGCAAAGCAGGGCCTGTGCCCGAGCTGCGTTTGGATGAGCAGTACGACACGGGCTTGTGCTGTGCTGCTGGGGAGCCCCAGAAACACATTCCAGGGGAGGTGGTGGATTCTCCATCCCTCTGGGATAGGTGCTCAGCTCCCCAGGTTTGCCTGCCTTTCCCGACACACAAGCTTTTGGGTTCAGGAAATGGTGTTTAGTTGTTATGTAGAGACTGGGCAAGTGCATGATTTTTTTTTGTGTGTGTGTGTTACGCTCTTGTGAAGCCATGCCTCTGACCATGGCTAAATCAGATAAAGGTGCAAGAAAGTCTCCAGGAGAGAGAAAGACGGGCTTATCTCCCCCGAGGAAAGCTCGCTCCTCCTCTACTAGCAGGCGCTTGGGTTATGTGCTGTGGGTGAGTTGTTTACATACCTTCCTGCTTTAAATACTTACTATTAGAGCTCTGGATAGTCTTGTTATTCCTTAGTTGCTGTACTTTTCCGTCTTCCTTTCTCCCTCTTAAGTGCCTTAGGTGCACATGGGTGCAATATTAACCAGCTGGTTTTAATGAAAATGAACTCCTACTTACAGTCCGGATATTTTATTTCACACTTCTCGGGGCTCTCCTCTAGGCCTGTTGATTTGCTAAACCTTTATTAGATCCAGGATGATAACATCGTCTTTGCTTAGGAAACGCAGAGTGACCCAGGGAACTAAACCAAACCGCCTCAAACTCTGCTGGAGAGCTTTGAGCTTCTTCACCAGCTTCATGAGACCGGCAGACGTCATCGTGACGCTCACTGCTTACAGTCCATCAAACAGTAGGGTTTTTTCTAGTGGTTTACTACTTCTTGCCTCCAGTTGACCTCAAAAAAAGAGTCCCCATCACAGTGCCACACCGATCCCCATGTGACCTAGCTCAGGGAGTGCAAGGGTTTGCGGGGGGGGAGACTCTGAACATCAAAAATGTGCGCAGTCCTTCCTCAGATTGGCCATATTCCTTTTTGTAATCTTTTTTTTACAATATTGGCTTTTAGTTTGTCTTGCTCAGTCCATTTTCCCTCCTCC
>VYZM01008021.1:1508844-1538242 GCA_013398915.1 Dromas ardeola
CCATTCATTCGGGGCCGCAGGAGGCGGCGGTGACGGCGGCGGCTCCGCGCACCCGCCCGCAGAGCCGGGGGGCCATGGCCGACCCGGCCGTCAACGCCCACCTGGAGGGCATCATCTCCGACTTCGAAGGTGGGTGGTGGTGAGGCGGTGGGGGGGAAGCTGCTTTTTGGGTTAAACCGCGGAAAAAAGTTGTTGCTGTGCCGGGTTGGGCAGCGCGGAGCCGCCCGCGTCCTCCCCGCGCCTCCCTCCCTGCGAATACAGCGCCGGGCCGGGGGGGTCGCGGTGGAACGGGGCTGAGCATCCCCCGCCCCGGGGGACCGGTCGCCCCCCGCCTCTTCCCACCGCTTCCCGGGGGTCCCCGCCGCGGGTGGCAGCCCCAGGGTGGGCAGGGCTGGAAGGGGAGGGGGGTGCCCGGGGGTGGCCGGTGGCCGGCCCGCATCCCCCGGCAGCGGGTGGTTGTCGGTGCCGCCGCCGGGCTGCGGTGTCTTTTGTTCGGAGCAGCGTTACGCCCGAGTGTTATCCGCTAAGGCAGGATCTCACGGGATGTTTTGCCTGTCCTGAGTTGGTTTATGTAGATTTTTAGCTGAAAAAAAAAAAACAAAAAACAACCTGACGCGACTAAAAGTTTGTGAAACCCCAGGTACCGGCCCTTCAGTCGACTCCCAGATTTTGGATGCAAACATATCCCTGGAGTAGCTTGGAGGGGGAATAACGAACCCGAGTTTCAAATATGTCCATAGTGGGAGCTGCCCGCCCTAGAAAGCGTTGCAGTTGTCCCATGGCAGAGCTCCAGTTGCCTGATGGCGTTGCCTCGCTCTCCGATGGAGTATCTCCTTGCAATCCCCTTGGCATGTGGACGGGGATGCCTTCTCCCCGGGTGTCTGTGGCTCTTGCCCAGCCTGCTGGCTTTTTCAGGCAAGAAAATAAGCTAGCGGAGACGCGTGCTGCTGCCAGATGGGTAGGGGAGTTAAAGACAGGCAGAAGAGGGGTGTTGAGGGGGGGTTCGTCTGAAGCAAGCGTTGAGAGATCGGCTCGGGGGAGCTCATCTTCCTGAGCGGAGTTTTGGAAGAGCAGCTCCGTCCCTACGCACTCTGACGTCCTGGCAGCAACCCAAACTGAGCTTTGTGCAGCGGTTTCTAGAAAAAAAAAAAAAAACAAAACCAACCAAACAAAAAACAAACCAAGAAAAAAACCCAGCTAAGAAATAGTGGAGATCTGGGGGCCAGGGTGGAAGCTTATCCGGGGGCTGCATGTGTATAGCTATAGGCTGGGACGACTTCACCGCCTCCTGCTGAATCCAGCCTTGCCTTCGGGAAGGAGCGCGGTGGTGTTTTTCCTGCTGGGTAGCTGAGGAAGCTGAGAGCGCAAGGGTTCTTCTTCCAGGTCAGGCAGGAAACGGGTGGCAGAGCTGGGGACGCTGCAGCCCTCATCGTAAGGTTTAGCCACATCCGTGTCGTCTTTTTTCCAGCCCTTGGGCTTTCTTCAGCTAAAGTTGGGGGTGGAGGGCTTAGCGGGAGGCTGGGGGAAGTCACGTCCTGTAGGAAGACTGGGACTAATGAGAGTTGGGACACAGAGAGTGACACGAATACACCATCAGTTTGGCACTCGGGGTTCAACAGCGCCTTTGTGACTGTCCTTCGGGGACCCTTGAGCTGCCCCACCGCAGGGCTCCCGAGCGCTGATGTAATTACAGCCTTTCCTCTTGCCTGCCCCAATTGCATTTAAATCTCTGAAGAATGAGTAATTCCCTACTTGGATATGATAAAGGCTCTGCTGTGAGCCCCGGGGCTGCTTGTTCGGGCTGTGTGTGCTCCTTGGTGGCACCGAGCCGCTCCGCACTGCGATTTTTTTTTTTTTTTTTTCAGTCCATAGAGAGCTTTATAGTTGTGCCTGCACGGAGGGAGAGGCTGGGGAAAGCTCTCTGCATCTGCAGCCAAAAGGTCTGGCCTTGCCCTTGAGCAGGGATCCGGGCTACTGTTTCACAATTTAATTAGTTTTCTGGGTTGCATAGCAGCTTCCCAAGAACAAGGCAATTAATTCCTAGCCTGTAGGGCAGGAGATGCAGTGTTGGTGTCTGCTGGGTGGGTATCTCATCCCCGGGCAGCCCGTAGCTAAGCAGGAAAGATCAGCCAAAAATACCACGGAGCAGAAACACCAGATCACCCAGTAGCCAGAGCCCTCTTTGTTCTTGCCGGTCACACGCTGCCTGCCCTCCCGAGTCACCCTGCCTGTTCCTGCCTGCTTTCCTCGCAGCATCCCTCCCCGCCGTAGGACCAACAGGTTTCTTGTACCCGCCGGGTTGCAGAGGGCAGGGAGTTGCGGTGTGGCTCTGGGTGCCGGCGTGGGAGCCGCCAGCCTCCATCAGCCCGAGGAGGATACGCGGGGCCCTTTGGGAGGGGAAAGAAGTACAACATACCCAATTCCACTTTAGTTTCCAAGTCAGAGCAACACGTGAGAAGGAAACACAGCACAGCAGAGCGCATTCTTGCTCCTGTTCCCCATGATGCGATGGGGATGGCCGCATCCAGGCAGTAGTGCCTGTGCCCACCTTGCGCCGAGCCAGCAGGTCCCGTGGGGAGGACACCGGTCCTGTGGGGAGGGCACTGATCCCGCTTATTTGACTGGCAAGAGCTTCCTCACCTCTAACGGGGGAGAGCGTTCTTAGGTCTGTGGTTCACCAGGATTTATAGAGTGTAATGGTTCTGCTCCTGGGTTTATAGATTTTGGCAGGTTTTCGGAAGCATGGCTGGTTCGACCGTGGTTGTGGCAGTGCTTCCCAAGCTCGGAGGGGGCTGTGGGTCGCTCAGCTCCCCAGAGTCTCAGACACAGAGCCCTGTGCAGCGGGAAAGGGAACCTGTAGCAGTAAATCAGCCTGGGTGGTGGGATGCTTGTGCGGCACGTTAACGTTGTGTAAACCCCAAACCATCCTGATCCTGTTCAGGTTGAGCGATACAGAGTGTCAGTGTCCGCGGAGAGGGGCGGAGGCTCCTGCTCGCGGCTTTGGTTGGTTGTGATGATGCCCAGAGATAACTCCGCAACGTGGAGCTCGTCCTCCTGCTAAGGATTTACAGCACTGTGCGCACGTGGTAGTAAGAGAGAAGAGGCCTGCTCTGGCTCCTCTCCCCGGTGGGATGTGGCTGCTGCTGAGCAGAGTCCCGGGGGTAACCGAGGCACATTTTTGCTGGCAGTCGCTGATGGTGAGCTGGCAGCGGTGACGCTGGGCACTCCTCGCCTGTGCCAGTGCTGTCAGTCAACACCAGACTCGTTTCCTCCTAATCCTGAAACTCAAAACGTCAGAGCGGGTGCAAGCTGCGAGTGATGGTGGATGCCGAGTGGGGCTGTAAGTGCGTGGAGCAGGAGGGGGGTGCCGAGGGGTTCAGTGTGATGTCCTGGGGGGACGCAGGCTCGCAGCTTTGCTCTGGCAGAAACCACGAGACAGCCTTTGTTGATGGTCGTTAATCCCTGATTTACCCATTCCCCATAGCTCAGCTCCCTGGGGAACGCGTGCTCGCTGGGGGGCGAGCCTTGGCAGTGCTGCAGTCGGGGTGGTCGTGCACTGTGTGGAGCTGGGCGCTGACGGCAGGCACCCTCCAGCCCTGCCAGGACACATCGATGTTGATGGGAAGGTTTCTCTGGGTTTTATTTGTTGGTTTTTTTTCTTCCCCACTATTGGACACCTTCCCCACAGGCACATAACCGGAGACACAGTATTTCTAGTATTTCAGCCAAAGACTTTGTCTTGGTGAGGTACTGAGTTGTGCTAAGTTATGTTGTGGTTTTAAGGGTCATTAAAGACAAAAAAACCATCAGCCAGGTTGTTTTCCGGAGGGGGCCATATTAGAAATAGGCTTTCCTATGTGTATGAATCTCATGGGCTCGTCCTTAAAATTTACTTGAGCAAATGCCCGGGATGTCTGTGGGACACGTGGCCGTGGCGCGTCCCCTGGGCTGCTCGGGGCTGGCGTGCCTGCTGGCGTGGGGAGCAGCTGCTGCCCGCGTGCTGCGGATGCTGGGACTCAACCCTGCTGCTAATATTAGCAGGAACGCGCCAGAGGGATGGTCGCGATGTTATGTGGGTGAGGTGGCTTCAATCCAATGTGAGAAGCCCCAGAGAGGGGATGTGCTTCGTGTTTATGTGAGCATCTCGCTTGGATTCGGGGTCTCTCCTGCCATGGGCTCCAGGATGAGTGTTCTCCTGGGCTTACATGCACGGGACGGGGCTGGAAGTCTGTGTCTGTGACTAACCGTCCCTCGTGTGCGACGGTTCAATGCCTGGAAAAGGAAATGCAAAGAAGATCTTTCAGATTGTGTCTGGACTCATCTCAACCCTAGGAGCGAAGCAAAGCTTCTGAACGTCAGTTGTTGGATTTCCTGGGCTGTCCCGAGAAATTATACTGTGACTAGGCTCTTCTGGTACGCTTCATCACCAGCCTAGCGTGGGTAGAGCCAATGCTGCTCTCCCAGCTGATGGATGCAGCATGCTGCTCCGAGGCAGCTGATCACCTCCGATATCCTCAAAGACAAGCTTTACAGGCGCTTCAGAGAGTTTTCTCTCTTTTTCATTCTTCCTATCTGCATTTCTGAATCTGAGACAAACGGATGGGGTGGATGGCAGTTTCCTGCCAAATCAGCCTGTGATGGGAGAGGTGGGAGCCAGGGGAAGGTGCCTGTGAGAAGGCAGGAGTTGTGTCTTCCCCAGCAGAAGCTGTATCTTCTCCAGCAGAACTGTCCTTTTATGCGTAGAGTGGAAAAATCGCATCTGCCTGGTTACAGCAGCGGAGACCTGCAGTTGTGGGTTGTGTTTTTGTTTTGTTTGGTTTGTATTTGGTTTTTTTCCTCCCCCATGTATATTTAGTTCTTTGGGAATAAAAAGGCTGTGAGGGAGTGGGAAAGGGAAGAACAGGACGCGGAGCTCTCCGTCCACGTGAGCTGGGCTCTGGGGATAGCCTCTGGCCCCGGTTAGGATGTAGGATCATCCAAAGGTCGTTGTTTATAGTCATTTTATGCAAGGAGGGCTGGGCTGCGTGTCCTTGGGGATGGGCAACCACAGCAGCATGGAGCAGAGTGTCCTTGGCTCTGTGTCAGCATGGAGGGTTTCCAGTGTTAGCTGGTACGGGTCAGCTCTTGCTGCCCATTTGAGATCCATCTCGGGCAAAGTGAGCATGGTGTTGCACTAATCCTGAAGAAACCTTTCAAAAGTGGCTGGATGGGAAGGGACAGGGAGAGGATGAGTCTTTACACTGGGGCCAGGGCAGCTACTTTGGCCATGGAAGCATACTGCTGGTGCCTGGAGGTAAGTCAAGGTTTTGGAGCATGTACACCATACTGGCTCTTCCAAGTACTCACCAGTCTCTGAGATCTTGGTAGCATCTTTCCCTTAGTAAGAAGCTCACCTGAAATAGAACCATTTTCCAGCTTTATTCTTTGCTCATTGCCTGTTGGTGGTTTACGGCAGTGGAGTGCGTAGGAAGCACCTCTAGACATGTTGGGTCATGCCTAATACATTGGAGTGACCGTGTCTACGTCTCTTGGCCAATGCATGCCAACAAACCTTCTGCTAAGTGAGAGTCCTGGCACCTCCGGGTGTCCTGTGGCCGCACTGTCTGGGTGCTGGTTTATTTTCTGTTTTGCAGCCCTTCCTTGCAGGGAGCTGCTCAGCCCGTTTTCCCGGGAGCCAGGACCCAGACAGCAGCCGCAAAAGCCTGGACTGGGACTTGTCATAAATCCAAAGACAATAATGGAGACTTCAGAGCCCATAATCACTCCAGATATTCATGTTTCTAGCTCTGATACTTGATATTTAAGGCGATGTCTTTCTGCAGGACCATTATGCAGGCACTTTCCCTCTCCCAACCTCCCTCCCTCCCCCCTGCAGCAGTGAGCTCTGGCACCTTCTTGGTCTTTAGAGGTGGAACATGGAAGTAACAAGCCAAGTGACCCTAGATCCTGGTTGAGCTTGTTTGAAGCCTGTAAAATGAGTCGATGGGTCTGCGTCTGGTTCCTGATGGGGATGTGCCCGTTTGATGGGGATCAGGGTTCATCAGGGGAACCCTTCGTGGGACAGGGGAGTGCTGTCATGCCCTTCAGCACGGAGCTAGGGTTGTGACCTGGCCACCTCTCATTTCATACCTGCAGGATATCATTTGGTCCTGGCACCCCTCTGCTTTACTTATGGAGGCATCAGCAGTTTGCACCACTGCTGTGCGGGTGCAGAAGAGCCCTTCTCGCTCCTGCTCCTGATGCTCAAATGGTGCTGGTGAGGAGTAGCCCTTGGGAAACGAAGGGGTTTATTTTTACCATCAACTTATTCTGAAAAGCGGCCCTGAGATTAATGAGAGCTCTTATCTCCCGATGGCTGTGACTCAGGCTTTTACCCTGATTGCTTTTATGAGGTTGCTGGAAGGAGCTCAGCACTCCCGGCTCCTGGGGACACGTTCAGAGTTGTGGCCCAGGTGGTGGGTCCGTCCAAGCTGGCTCTTGGCTGGTTTGCGTGCTGAAAGGTGAGACATCATGGGTGCCAGGGCTGTCCGTCCCCCTGCACCCTCCCAGCGCTGCAGCAGATGCCCTGTTGCTGGCACCCAAGTTAGGGCAAGTTGGGGTGGGTGCCAGCCTGTTGCCTGGGTGTAGGCACCGCCGATGTCCCGTGGATTGCAGGGCAGGGGACACCACGACCGCATCAGTCTGTGCCACCATCCTCTCTCAGTAGAGGTGGCAGTTTGAGTGAGCATCGCAAAATTGTACGGCCCCTTGCTCCTGGTGGGTTGGGTGCTCTCCAGCTTGTCAAAGCCCTGGGATTCACGGCAGGGATCAGCGGTGAGGGCATCGGAACACAGCACCCCGCTGGCACTGCTCTGCTGAACTGGTTTGGGAGGGAAGGAGCATGGTGAGGAACTGGGGTTGGGACTTCAGTCTTCCTTTCATCTGGTTATTGGAAGTGCGAATATGGGGAAATGTGAAAAGGATGGATTTTTGTTTTTTGTTGTTTTTTTTTTAAAGCATGTTTAGTTTGCCAGGGAGGAGGAAGAAGCAGTGGTCTGCTCTCTGCCAGCCTTCAGGGCGTTTGGACAACTGCTCGCGTTGCAGTGCTGGGTGTCCCCTCCAACAGAGACACCAGAGGTGGCCGCAGTGGCACCAGCAATCAGCGGGTGGCACAGGCAGCGCTGTGGGCCTGAATGGCTCCCGGCCCCCTCCTTCAGCCGCTTTTACCAATTTACCCTTTTCTGTAGCTTTTTAACCAGCATCTTGCAACACCACCCGCCAGAGCATCTCCTCAAGCTGAGATTTAATCACTTAATGATTTAATCACCTAGTACTCAAATCACCGAGGCTGGTCGCCCACCTGAGTCACTCTCGAGGCGCCCTGCGTGGGTGCTGGGAGTTGTGACTCGCGGGGATGGTGTCTGGGTGCTTGTGGGTTCCTACGCCCCCTTTGGAGATGCTGCGTTTGCTCTTCACCCTTTCCAGCTCTGGCACCCACCGAGCCAGCCCCAAAGCTGATAGCACAGGGCGGTCCGGGGTCTGCAAGACCATCTGCATCATACTTTTGCCTTCTGGGTAGTAATTTGAAGGCGTTTTTAGAAATATTAGCGAACCAAATCAAATCTGTAGTCCCCTGGGAGGCGCAGAGAAGATTTATTTCTCTCCTTCCTCCTCCCCTTATGAAAGGAAACTGGAGCACAGACCGAAGGCAAAAGCTGCAGAGAGCCAGTAATGCAATCTGCTGGGCTGGATACCCTGTATTTTATGTAATTTTCTGTACAAGTATGAAATTAATATAAGGGATGTAAAATATACTGGTCTGATCTGGAAGCATTTTGCTGAGGGTCAATGGTTATATAAACCAAAGTGTAATGGAGAATCAAAGCTAAAACCTTTCTAGAACTGCATTATAGGGACTGGAAAGCTGGGATTTTGGAATTAATCTGAGTGTGGATTTTATTTTTTCTATTCTTAGTCCCAACTTTGCTTTTGCCTGTTCATTGCCGGTAAATGAGGGGTTTGCTGTGTCGCTCTGTCTTTCTTTGTAGCGTACTGTGTGTCAGCGAAAAGCTGCTTGAAAAGCTTTGGTTAACGTCAGAGTCCTGAACTTGCATTTATCCCCAAATTTCCTCCATAACTCAGCTCTTGGTGCCGTTTGCACAGTTCAGGAAGGCACTGCCTATTGGCAGCACGTTGCCAGCGTTATCTTCTACGCGTGATTTGTGTCAGACCGTGCAACCTATTGCAACTTCTCTTGAATGCTGTTTGTAAAGTCAGAAAAAGGATTTATTTGTGTATAAACCATTCATAACCTGACCTAGAATGGCGTGAGAGTCATGCGACAACAGCAGATTGTTGTTATATTTGTATATATGTATATATTGCAACAAGTTTGGTTTATTGGTAAAAGAAAGGTGTGAAACCTCCTGGCACAAGCACGGGGAGGGGATCCAGCAACCCCAACTTCTCTCTTACACTGGATGACTGGTAGCTTCGGGAAATGCGCTTTTAAAGTTTCCTGCCTTCATTTCTCCGTGTGTAAGAGGGGATCTGAATTTATCAGGCTGTTTTGAGGCTGTTAGTGTACTCGCAAAGCCCCGCCAGCGTGCGTAGCATCACTTGCCGCACGCCCTGCCAGTGAATTTCCCATCTCATCCCCATGTTTTTGACCCCACGGAGGGGCTTGATGCACTTGGGAGCACCTTCTTGTTGAGGATGGGGTAGAGATGTCCTGCCCTGGCCCTGCAGCAAGGGTGCAGCTCCCTTCCCCTTCTGCTGCAGGACCTTTAGGTTTAATATACAGTGTATATACACCCTATAGACGCACCAAGAACATCCTGCTTGTCCCTATAACTGAGCCTTTGGTTCACTAAAACGCATCCACCTCTGTCATGGATGGTGGCAGCTATTCAACAGCATCACGGGTGATGGGTTTGGATAAGCCAAACCCAGGTGGCCCCGCGGTAACGTGGGTGAACACGCTCTTTGCACTCGAGTTGGGCCAGAAAACCGCTGTGAGCATCCTGCTGCCTGGTGACAGGGGTCTGGGAAGCTTTAAGGGCCGTGAGCGGTTAATGCTGTGTTGGGTTTCCAAGGGCTCCTTGAAAGATGAGACCTGCAGCCTCCCCCTCTTTCCTCCCCGGGAACAGGAGGTGACCATCTGGTAGCAGTTTAGAGAAAGTCAGTGCTCTCAAACGGTACCATTGTATCGTGTGAAATAACGGGGCGCCTGGCTGCCCTACTCCCATAAGGCTCTTATGTGTCGAAAAACCCAAGAAAAGCTTTCCCTGCCTAAGCAAGCAAGCAACCGTAACCCCTGGGTTACAGCAACCACTTGAGGGGCAGGGGATGTTTAATGGGAAGCAGTTGGGCGCTGCGGCCGCCGCAGAGCCCGAGGCTCCGGTTGCGAAGTGGGTCCCGGAGGAGCCAGCATCCCTTGCTGTTTATTTTGGTCTCCTCCCGAGCTCCGTGCATAGAGGTTTCCTTGTATAAAGCATCCCCTCGACTGTTACTTGGGGTATTCTGTTTAAAAAGGGAAGAAAGAAGGAGCAGATGGTCCCTCATTGACCCACCCTGGGTCCCATGGGGTGCCGGGAGCGGGATGAGCCGCAGTGTAACCCCGGTGCTTCCCAAAGGGAGACGTGGAGCCCTTGGGCAGGAGCCGGAGCCCTTGATGGCATCTGGGTGCCCTTGGCCTGGCTGGGACCCCCAAGGAGGGACTCATCTTCTGGGAGAGGAGCGTGTAGATACGAGGCCTCGGCCGTGCCACTTGCTTGTGACTTCTCTAGAAAAATCTTGGCTGTCGTATGAGCTACTGGGATTTGAACCAGACCTCTGCCCCCTCCTCCCAATCTGCAAGATCCCTAAAGAGCAGCTTTAACTGGTGGCGTGTGACCTGCTTGTGCCTGGCCGTGGGGTGACCGGGAGGACGTAGCGGCCGTGCCGAGCAGACATCTCCAGCGCTGCAGCACAAGATAGAAGGACGCGTAAATATTTTGCTACTTTTCAGGCCCTGTGCTTGCTTGGGGAGCGTTCCAGCCAGAGGTGAAGACATGCATTTCTTGCCCCAAAGCGCCTGGCTGGCAGGGACCATGTTTGGGTCAAGACTGCGGGTTTTTAGGAGCTGCTGCCGTTGTGCGGAGCGGGCAGAGCTGCCTGCAGCAGGTCCGTCTCGGAAAGCCCGTGCCTTCCCCATCTGCCAGGATTAACAGTGGTGTTTTTTAAAGCTGGCCTTGCCTGGCTGGCCCTGCGGAGCGGAGCCACGGCTCGGGGATGCTGAGCCAAACCCTGCTACCTCGAGAGCTTTGCAAAGGTCTGGTCCCCAAAGGGACACCGCAGCGAGCGGTTCCCAGCCCAGGGATGATGGTTGCAGGCAGAGGCTGGCGGGGTTGGGGGTTGCATCCGAAAGAAAGCACTTGGAAATCTCATTTTAGGGGATTTTGGGCTTTCCCTGCTGTGGGAGGGGACCTGCTGCCTTCAGTGATGGCAGATTGAGCTGGAGCTGCCTGAATCGGTTTGGAATTGGTTAAAAGGAAGCGCGTGTCGGTGGTAACACCGGTTTGTGCTCACATCCGTGGCACAGGCACCTCCAGAGGAAGAGGAGGAAGGGCGATGCTCGGCACCTCCGCCTTTTTCCCTGCCAGCTGTCTCCAACACCGGCCAGCAGATTGGATGCTGCTAGTGGGGCTGGGGAAGCCCTGCTAGCGCTGAAAATCCCCTGGAAAATACAGTGGGGATAACCCTGCAGCACGGCCGTCCCAGACCCTGCTCGGGACAGCGATACCTTGGCCCAGGGTGTCAGGGACATGTGGATCCGGAGCCCCACGGGGACCTGGAGCGTTACCGACAAGTGCTGGTGTTGGGATCCTGGCACGGTGTGGTGGGAGCGGGATGCGGGGCCCCGCGGCGCTGCCCTGCCTTCGGCTCCTGTTGTTGTAAGGAATACGCCAGCTTCCCTGCAGGAAGCCGGGAGGAGGGTCATCTGGAGCAGAGGCTGTTTACTTTCCTTTCTTGGCTCTGGGCAGGAGAGGCTATTTTTAAGCTTTTTCTCTTTTTTTGCGAGCTGTTTTACTTCCTGAGGTCCTTTTCTCTTCTCTGTGCAAGGAGCAGGAGAGAGGCGATAGGGAGCAGGGGAGCTGAGGGCCAGCGTCGCTGGAGGTGGCATCCCTGAGGATCGTGCTCATGGCAGCGGGTCTCAAAAGTGGAAACACAAACCCTGTGGGTCACAGTCCCTCTCCTTTCTTGTGCATGGGATGTTTGACCTTCTCCAGGCCACGCTGGACTCAGGGCAGTGGCCAAATGTGCCGTCAGCACAAGCCGGGTACCAAAATGCCCGTGCAACCAGAGGCACGAGATGGAAATCCCGTCCTGTGAAGAGCCCCGGATGGGAAAGCTCTTGGGTTGTCCCCAGGAAAATCAGTGACACCACTGGGGAGGGAATGCCTCTGGGACCTGGAAGTCCTCGTGATTTTGCTGTCAGAAACTGTGCTGAGCCATTTCCAACCCTCCCTTGGGGTGAGGGTTCCTTGCACACCCCCTCGGTGCTCCCTTACTGCCTGTCGGGGCCACAGTGCCGGCACGGGAGGCTTTATTTGGATGGCTTGGATCTCCTGTGGCTGTAATCATGAGTTTGCAGCTCGTCCTTAGGTTTTTTGGACCCCTTTGTGCCTGGGCTTTGACCCTTTTATCCTTTTTGCAGTGGGGCCCAGAAAGACCTGGAGAAAAGCCATGTACGGGTGTTGTATTCAGTCCAGCCCTTCAATAAGCGCAGGGGATGGCTGTGCTCCAGAAGGACCCCGCTGGTGGTGTTGGGCAGGTTTATCCCCGGCTTGGGGCACTTTGAGAGGTTTGAGGTCAAAAGATAGGGCCATGCACAGCAGCTCCTGCATTGCCATCGAGTGAGCCGCCACCCGGTCACTGATGCCACCATTTCTTTTGGCAGTAGCAAGCGGCAGGGGGACTCAAAGGAGCTGAGATGATGGAAGTGGTTCATGCAGTGAACCCCGGAGGTCAGCGGGGCTGTTTGTATCCAAAGCTCGTTATCAGGTCAGAAAGAAATCCCCAAACCACTTGATGTTGAGAAATTTCCAGGGGGATGTTCATTAAGGAAAGATGCTCGCCAGCATTTCCTTTGCTATCGGGTTCCTTGAGAGCATTTACTTTCAAACTCTTCCTCCAGACACATCTGTCATGAGGTTATTAGGCTGCTTTGTTGAAGGGAATAAAATGAGGCTGAGCTGGCCGGCTGGAGGAGTGACGAGCAGGTTTAAAAGCCTGATGTGGACAAAATCGAGATCCCATCCATCAGGGAGCTGGGAGCGCCTGGCCTGGCCGCGTCCCCCGCTGCTGTCCCCTGCCCGGCTTTGCTCGAGGCCCGGGAAAGGCTCCCCCATTTGGTCGTCCCTTCTGCTCCCTTTGTTTTCCTGCAAAATGCAAGCTGGGCTTGACTGGTGCATTGTTTTAAACATGGGATTTTTGGGAAAAAAATAGTTAAATGTTGCATTCTGGATTAAGGGTGTGACGGAGAAGGAAAACAGTAGAAAAGTCTGTGCTGGAGTGTGAGCTCCAGCTCGGTTTTGGAGACCTGAGAGTTACGGACGCGTCAGAACAGCTCTCAAGCGTGGGGCCTTTTTTGAATGAATTGTTCTGGGGTTGCTGAGAACTGAGACTTAGATAGAAACCGGCAGAGCAGGAGATGTGCCGAGCACAGAGCGCGGGGCAGAGATTCCCCGCAGGGAGCATCACGCCTCTGCAGGCCAGTGGTGACGTGGCTGGGAGGGCTCCGCGGGATGCAGATAACAGAACAGATAAAATGGGGGGAAAAAAAAAAAATCTCTATTCTTTTTTTAGTGCCTCCCTCCTCCTACCAATGTCTGAATATTTCTGAGATGCAGGACAGACCATTTCGTCACTAAGTGCCCTTCGTGAGGGGCCCTTCCTGGGTTTTACATGGTGGATGTTACGTGTCGTATTTCGGCGCTTTTCTGTCTTTGCAGCCATAACGTGGCCATGGTGCCGCTTCCATCAGGCTAATGCTGAGGGTGAATCGTCCCGTGTGTCCCTCCCTGCCCGTGCCAGCTGGGAATCCCTCCCTGGGAGCCCATCCCAGGCACCCGTCACTTCCCGGCAGTTCCCATGCCGAGCGCTGAACCACAACTGGGGGATGTGGGTGCATGTCCGTGCCCACATCCGTCTGTCCCCGAGCATGGAGGGGCTTTTGCCGGGTCCCTAATACAGAGCATCCTGGGGAGGGTCTGGTCCCAGCCTCTGCAGCGCCCGTTCTGGCTGGTTTTGGAGCCTGGTGTTCATATTTAAGAGTTTTTGGGTTTTCCCCCCAAAAAAGGGAAAGCAGCCCAAAGCCTGTATCCTAACACTTTAACCCCTGTGTGCCTCCCTGTTGTGTGGCTTGTCCGACATGTGAGCTCCAGCTCCGAGGGTCTCGCTTCCCTCACCATCTCCTTTGGGACCCCTTGGAGCTGCTTCCATGGGACGGGGCCACCGCTGTCCCCAGCCCCTGCGTCCCAGGATGGCGGCAGCCGCATCTGCTGCCTGCCCTGGCCGGAGCCGGGGACGGTGAGTGTCCGCAGCTGTGTTTGCAATCTGCTGGTGGAGCAGAGCCGAGGCCGCTGCCACGTGGACGGCCCCCCGTCCCGCCGGCTGGGGCCAGCCCAGCCAGATGGCTCCTCTCCGGCAAACGGATGTGTCCGAGGGATGGAGGGTCCCCAGGTCCCCAGACTCCCTGGCCCTGCGCCACCAGGGGGTTGGACGGGCATCGCACGTGGTGGCACTTCTCCAGCTCCACCCCAGGGGTGGCCAGGTGTGGGTGGACAAGGGAAGGGTCTGCTCCAGTGTCTCCCTCCAGCTCCTGGTGTCTTGTGTGGTCTTAAGCACAGGTTTTTAAAGGCTAAATCTCATTGATGTTATCCTGTTGGTGTAAAGGATGGTGGTCTCGTTACTGATGCTTGTGCTGGTCGTTAGCAGCATGGCTGTCACCATGCTGAGGCTGTCACCACGCTGGCTCAGGCTTGCTTCATGGGGGCTGCTTTGGGACCCCGGGGCTGTGCCTCATCCTGCCCAGACCCCGTGCCTGCCTGGGCGCTGGGGGGCAGGAGGGTATGGGCAGCCCGTGGCGTTTGGGTGGGATCCGGCAACGGTTCTCTGTGTTTCTGCTGCCCTTCCCATGAAGTTCAGCCCTTCATTTCCCCCTGGCTGGCTCCTGCGTGGAGCAGGGGGTCTCCTGGGCTTAAGGGCATCTGCTTCTTTCAAGAGGACTGTCTGGAGTGGGGTGGGAAGGGCTGCGTGGGAGACACGGGGATGTCCAGGCGTGAGCCAGGACATGGTCAGGCAGCTACTGGCCCTCGACTGTGTGGCTGGGATGGGAGCATCGCTCTGCGGATGGAGGCTTCCTTCGGTGATGCTTTGTGTGCCCCGAGCTGAGGGTCTGACACCAGCATCCACCAGGTTTCCTTAGACACGCTCCTCGTGCAGGGGGCTTTGGGGGTTTCATTCTTATGTAGCTCTGTGTGCTGAGGGGGACCCGTGTGACGGGCAGAGCCGCAGGACGGGCACCCCTCTGCGTGCTGTCCTGCTGCGCGGGGTGACCTGTGCGTCTGCTCGACTGCGGCTGAGAACGCGGGGCTGGATCCTGCGCGGTGCTGGGGCTCGGCGAAGGCAGGACTCCCGCCTCTTCAAGCATAAGTGGGATGTTGCATCCGTCTCTCTTTGCCTCCTTACTTCCCCATTGGTAAAATGGGGATGCTGCTGCTGCTTAGATTTTAGGATGTCCCTCCCAGTTGTCTCCTTCCTTGCATCAGGGTCTCATGTCAAGGTTTTCAAAGCACTTCGGTCTTTGGCTTGGGTGATCTCTAGGATTGGTTTTTAAGGATATGAGCTTCTGTGGCTGCCACCCTTGCTTTTGTTGCTGCATTTATATGGCTTTGATGCTCTCCTGGGATTGTTTTCCCGTTCCCAACTTGGATTTTGCTGGCAGCGCTCACCGGGAAGCCTGTGTTTGTCTGCACATCCTTCGGATGTGAGAGGGAAAGGGAGGCGTTGGGAGCTGGATGGTTGGCTGCCCCAAGTCCTGTGCCATGCTCCACTCTGCCGTGCCGCCATGGGCCCTTCTGCTCCCCTCTGAGCGTGGGTGGGATGGAGGGCAGCGCGGGGGTGGTTTCTGCTCTGGGATTGAATTTTTTGGCTCTTGTTCCACCTTTGTTACTGGGTTTGTAACTTGCCAGAAGAGGCAGAGCCTGGCCCTCAGCCCCCACCTGCGTTAAATGGGGTTACGAGCCCTCAGGTGGAGGAGCAAGAGTGGGGTTATGAGCCTCAGGCAGTGTCTGTAAGTGTCTCTTGAGATGCTCAGGTGGATGGTAACTAAATTCTGAACTCCTTTTTGTGTTTTTCAGCTCTGAAAAGATCTTTTGAGGTCGAGGAGGTAGATCAGTCTTCAAATTCCTCCACCCCACAAAGACGGACCCCAAACACCCTCCTCAGGTCCACTGTGTCCAGCTCCACACAGAAGTTTCAGGAACTCGGCGCCAGGAATTCGGAGCCATCCGCCCGACATGCGGACCCCACAAGCCAAAGATCACCCAAGCCCGCTCTGAGGAGAGTGGAGCTCTCTGGACCCAAACTGCCCGAGCCGGTGTCCAGAAGAACAGAAATCTCCATTGACATCTCATCCAAGCAGGTGGAGAACTCCACCTCAGGGTTGTCGAGGTTTGGCCTCAAAAGAGCAGATGTGCTGGGGCACAAACCCCCCGAGCCCACCCCAAGGAGGACTGAGATCACCCTCGGCAAGCCCCAGGAGCCGGGTCTCCGGAGGGTGGAGGCGCCACCATCAAAGATCCCCGAGATGCCCCAGCGAAGAGCTGAGGCGGCCGGCGCTCCTGTGCCTGACACGGCCACCAAGCGTGTGGAAATTCAGGTAGCGAAGGCTGCCGAGGTCCCAGCCCCACCGGCGCGGCAGGCGGAGAGCTCGGAGCCTCCCCTGGCCCCCCAGCCTCCCCAGGCAGAGCCAAAGCCGCAGGCGACGCTGATGGAGAGCCCACCAAAGAGAGAAGAAGGTGAGTACGGCTCCGGGCAGCTGCTTGGGTGAAACGCTGGCTGATGTCTTTGTCCCTTGGTGCGGGGACGCCGAGCGTTGTGTGCTGCTCTTTCGGCTCCGGTGGTGATGCCTTTTGAGACTGGTCTTGGGTCTGTGCTCAGATGTGTCTACATAGGTGGTTGTTATCCTTGGGTTTATCTTGGCTGAAAGAGCTGTCAGTTTGAATAAAAAACGCTATCAAGCCTCTAAGGAAATTAAAAAGATAGTGCCAAAAGCCTGGGTACTTGCAGAAAATGACGCTTGTGCTAGCTCAGGCCCCGTGTGTGGACCCACCTGCCTATGCGGCATCTAGAGAAGCCTCTGAGGTGCTGGAGAGGCGGTGGCTGTGGAAGCGTTGTTGTGATGGCTTGTTGTTTAGTGTTGTTGCTCATGGTTGTGGAGCAGAAACCGCCTCTTCATTAGCAGGAGTCAGGGTTTTTTTGGCCGTGGAGCCAAAGTCTAATGTCATGGACCAGAGCCACTATTAAACTGGAGCCCTGGCTTATATTAGCTCTATGTTGTTTTCAATTAATCCCATATTAAAGCCAGCTTCCCTCCCCCGCCAGCCATCATTTATTCTCCCTGATGTTTTGAAGATTTTTTTTTTTTTCCCTCTCTTCTGGCCTGTTAATTATTTTTCCGTTCCCCATCATCCACGAGCTCTCCCCTGCAAGGGATGCAGCGGTCGGTTGGAGGGCACCACCTCCCACCCCACCCTCCGCCTCTCCCCGGGGGTTGTGGGATGGTGTGTGGTGGCCGAGCCAGGACCTGGGAGGTCCATACCTGGCCCTGGAGCTGGACCACGTGCCCTCGTCCCGCCCCACCATGGAACGGTCCCCTGTTCCATCTCCTCTCCCTGGCCACGGGGCAGTAATGGGGTCTGCTGAGAGGCCGGCTTTCGTTGTGTGCGCATGGTCTAAAATCGAATGAGGAGTCAGTGGTGGAGCTGATACCAAACCCATAAGACTTGAGTGGGTTTCTCTCGCTGTGCATGTGTATGGCTTAGGTGTGGCTTTTCTGAGCTGGGTTTTAAAGAGCGGACAAACGCCTCCAGCATGTAGCAGGTTGGTCCATCTCCAGCTGGGCATGGCTGAGCTCTAAGACCCAGCCCAGTGATGGGGTCAGCTTGGGTCTCCCAGCTGTCCCCAGCCACTGTCTACGTGGTGCCCAAGAGGCCCATCATCTCCCGTGGGTGGATGTTCAGCCTCATCCTGCAGGGTTTGGGCTGCTCTGAGCTTCCCAAGCTCTGAGCCACAGATGGTTGGGCACTTTAAGAGCAGAAGTCCATCTAAGCTGCTGAATGCCCCAGCTGCCTGGGAGGGAGAGGGAGGGCTCTTTGCATCAAAAAGGGCTCCAGAAGCACAGGACAGCTGCTGGGGATGAGTTTTACCCAAGAGCCCAGCTGTCTGGGGTCTGCCTTGCAGAGCGAGCCAGCCCTCGCTACTGGTACAAAAGGGGCTTTCAGCCTAAATGCCTCCGAGAAGAGCCAGGAGACAAAGTAGAAGGGGTAGGGAGGGCTCCGTCTCCTTCTCCCTCCATGTCAGCGTGGACATACAGCCCAGAGTCCCTTCCCAGTTGTCTCCAACCTCCTCCATCGCCGTGACTCGAGGTTGCCCTGGGCTGCTCTCACGCAGGACCCCGTTTCAGGGCTCTCCTCCCCGTGGTCCACAGCACCCGCCCTGGGGTGATGCTGGGCGGATGGATGGCATCTCTCCTTGTCACCGGTGTAAGCCCATGGAGGAGTTTTGGGGAGGCTGCACAGGGACCTTCAGGGAGCCCTGTGGATGGGTGCAGGCACGTTGTTGATGCTCGCCAGCTCCGCAGCAGCTCTGGCCCCAGCACAACCCCTCAGGTGAAAACGCTGGCTCCCTGATGCCTGCAGCAGGCGTGAAGTCCTGCTCCCTCTCGCTGCTCCCAGGGTTTGAGGCACCCAAGAGATACTCCCGTGGCACTGGCCACCCCTCGATCCCGTTGCTCAGTGGCTCTCCGGTGCAAACAGCTGAGCAGGGGATGCAGGCAGCTGCCTCCAGCTGCCCCCAGCCCTGTGCTGGGACTTGCCTTCCCCCAGCTGCTGGGCTCAGCTGCCTTCCCATTAACCCCTCGTCCCGCTGCCAAAGGTATGCAGGAGAGCGTGTTGTGCAGGAAGAGGCCGGTCAGAGGAGAAGGGCAATCGCCAAGAGCTCGGCAGTTCAGAGCAAACCACAAAAGAAAGGAGTAATTATAATGCTGAACTTCATTAGGACGACGCGGCTGGTGGTGTGGGCAGAGCTCTCTCTGGAGCCGTGGTTCTCAAGGTGGGAGGAGGGCAGGAGGGTGTCGTTATTTCTTGCTCTTCTGTCCCACATTCCTCCCCATCCCTGTTCCTCCCTCTCTGAGTCCTCCTCACGCTCTCCTGCGCTCCCTGGGGAGGATTGGCTGTGGGTTTAATGTTGAGTTGGGCCATTGGTGATAGGGAGGTGGGACGTGGGTGCACATCACGGGTGCGATGTAGCACTGCGCCAGCATCCTGGGCAAAGCTGGATTTTATGTCCCCAAGGTGGCTGGTGCTTCCCAGCTGGGAGAAGGAGATGTGATGGGATGACCAGGCAAAGTGGATTGCTATAGTCGGAGTCGTCCAGAGAAATCTGAGCAGGGTTGTGCAGTGGGTGTAGGCAAGGGGAGAATATTCTCCCCTGCAAAGAGGCAGAAAGAGGCACAAGCAATTAAAAACAAACATAAAAAAAAAAAAGGTGGGGGGAAGTGCTGTTCTGAACTCACAGCTTCAGACACTGCAGGAGTCTGACTCCGCTGTGTAGGACTTGCCAAATCTTAATATCCAAATATGACCGTCCGTGGGTGGTGATAACCCCTCCCGAGCTCCCGCTGTGGGCGGCGGTTCGCTCCAGCACTGGGGTTGTTGGTCCAGGCTGGAGCTGGTGGCCGTGGCCGTTCCCGCCTTGTGCCGATGGGGCGGATCTGAGCAGGGTGCGTGGTGCCCACGCCGGCATGGCCGGAGCTGGTTCCTCCCAGTAGCGCCATGCTGGGGAGTCAGCATGGCAGGAGGGGGCTGAGGTGGGTGGCTGTGCCCTCAGCTGATGTCCCACCACCTTTGCCTGGCACCTGGGTCCTGCTTTGGTGACCCTTGGGTGCTGGCTTGCTCAGCCACCATCACCTCCTTCTTCTGACCCTCTTCTTCCTCCCTGGATTGTTTGGGAGCAGCGGCTTTGCCTGGGATGTCCCCCACGGCCCTGGGCTGGGTGGCAGCCCGACTGGGTCTCCGTTCCACTGTGGCTGAGCAAGGCTGCCTGGGCGAGGAAAGGGGAATCGTGGGAGCAGCAATACTTTAACCAGACACATGTGCTGGCCCTTGGCAAAGGAGGGATATTAAGGGCTTCTCCCCAGCCGGATGCGGGATGGGCGAATCTCTGGGGAGAGCGGCACCGAGTCCATTGTGGCTAATCCTGCTGCATCCTCCTGCCTCAGCATCCCCTTCCGCTGGTGCCCCCCATTGCGGATGCTGGTGTTGTGCATGTATGGTTGAACGTCTTGTTCTTGTGGTGTTCTTCATGCCTTGCAACCCAGTGGTGGTCGGGGGGCGGGAGGGAAGACGTTGTTGTTCCAAGAAAAGTTAATGTTTTCCACTTCGGTTTAATACTTCATCTCTGCTCCCCCCAAACCTGAACTGGTTTGTATTTGGGCTGAAGGCTCAGTTCTGGGATCTCAGGTGATGGATTAGAAGCAATCCCAGATGAGAAGTGAATGCTGGTTTGATCTGATGATCCTTTTTCTCCCTGCACAAGCTGCTGTGGTCACGTTGCCCGTGGCCCTGTGGCCGGCACGCTGCCAGCAGGGCGGACTCTGCACCGCGGCTCTGCTGCCGGCTCCTGCCCTCGCTCCATTTTCCTGCTCTTGGCAACTGGTAGGGCCGCAGTTCTCCTCCCCCGCGGTCCTCTCTTGCAAAGGTGCTCTGGAGCTTGTTTGGATAAATCAAGGCAGATACAATGAATAATGGGAACGCTCACCTAAAACAAGGACTTGACCTTCCTCTGCAGTAGCCGTGTCCCGCCATGGAGATGCGCAAAACGGTCTGAACCGTTTCTGAGCTTTCAGCTTTTTTTGGAGTCTTTGTCCCATCGCTGCCTGATGGGACAGCCACGCAGGGTGGCAGGCACCTCATAAAAAGCAGCAGGGTCCCCCCCCTCTTATTTTGCTGCAGAACAAGCAGAATGGCATCGGGACAGTAGAAGCAATTCAACTTTTTCATTCTTTTTTCCAGCCTTGGGCCCCTGCGGAAAGCCTTTTCTTTAGAACTTGCTATTTTAGAGGCTCCTGTAGAGTTGAGCTAAAATTAAAAAAAATTTGAAATACCAAAAAAAAAAAAGAAAACTTTCAGATCCACTGAGCTCCTTGTGAAGGCCGTATCCGAAAACCAGGGACACGTTGCTTTGTGCTGGGGAAGCTGCGATGGGGGCTGCAGCCCGGTGCCCCCCAGCCCCCAGCCAGCCTGAAGCCTCCATGCTGCCATGGCCACCAGGGGTGGAGAAGCAAAGCCACCCGAGCCTTGGGGTGACTTTTCTTCTGTGCTGTCCTGCAAGGGGGACGCCGAGCGCAGGGCCCGGCTGCCTTGCTGGAGGGTTAGAGGGATTTGGACGACGATTAACACGGCGACGCTCCCCGCAATGAAGAGGCCAGGGCTGAGCGGAGACGCAGTGAGTAATCATTTCCAGCTCCCCGAGCTGCACTGCAATTTAACTGTACAAAGAGATTAAAGCTGTAGGGAAACATTTCCTTAAAACCAGCTGACATATTTGGGCTAGATTACGGGTAGTCGTCTTTTTGTTGTTGTTATTATTTATAACGGGAAGGCTCCTACAGCCCCAGATACCAAATGGAGGGGCTGAGTGGGAAGCGCAGAGTCCCAGTCCGTGCGGTCGGGTGCCAAAAATGAGATAATCTGGAAAAATGGAAACCTGCAGCGCCAGTGACTTGGAACGAAGGAGTTGGGAGCATGTGTGGAGTAGACGATCGCGTCCCATTGTGGAGACGCTGCCCGATCCGGGACACCACGTGCTTGGCCTCCTGCCTGCCCGTGGAGGAAAAAAGGTGCTTTCTGCTTTCCCCCTCCCACCATATGCCCCTTTAGGGGTGTATTTTGGGCACTGAGAATGTCAGGAAGGAGGCCCGGTGATGCAGATGTGATGGTACTTCTGCTGTTCATCTTTGCCCCCCAGGGAAGTTGTTCCCAAACTCATTATATCGTGTTCAGCTCCAGTCACGTTGCTGTTCATGTGTCCCCTTCTTTGCGTCTGCGTGGGCACAGTTTATCTGGATGCCATCACAGTCCCGTGTGGGTGCTGCAGCCACGCAGGGTACACCCCGGGCAGAGAGCCTGCCCGCCCCCAGGCTCCATCGCAGGCAGCCAGACCCCCAGGCACAATCGCACAGAGAATTCCTAATTCCTCTGCCCTGTTGGAAGTCCCTGAGGGCCTGTAGGAAAAGCAGTGATCTCCCCAGCAGAGATTCATTATGCGAAGGAATAGTTTCCCATAGGAAATGTTACAGTTCCCACTTCCCTTCCCTGCCCCACATCGTTTGAGACCAGGAGAGGGTGAACCCGTGGATGCCGAGCTGCGGAGCCCTCCCGGCGCTGGGCTTGACGACCTGGCAGGTCTCTTCCATTGCTAGGTTGGGTTGTGCATCGATGTCGTTGCTTCCTGAACCTTGCAGGAAGCATCTGAGGCTGAACGTGTCTCTGTAGAGGTCAAAGCCTCCTGTTCCAGGCAGAAGGTGACCAACGGCACGGCACCTGGAGTGTGGGCTCTCTGCAGGCTGGTGGGGTCTGTGCTGGTTGTGTGGGGGTGTGAGCCCTTGTGCGGCTGCGGGACCCTCCTGGCTCCGCACCTCCGCGCGTGCAAACCGGGGCAGAGGGGTGCCTTTGCTGCGCTGAGGAAAAAAAAAATCCTGCCTGCTGTTGGATTTGTGTACGTATAAGTGACACTGGAAGGTGATGGGAGATGCAGCCCTGGCTGAGGGTGGCGTGTACGAACCAGACCCAAGAGTTTCTTTGTTTATCTTGCGGTATCTGCGCGTCCGGAGCCCATGGCAGTCGTGCCGGGGAACATGCTCCCCGCCCATCAGCTCCTTTGGCGTTGTCAAGCTTTCTCACATTTAGGTTAATCATCCTACAGGCTGATAAGGCAAATAAAATCCGTTATCTTGACCAAGATAAAACAAAGAGTTTGCTTTGATCTCCTGCAGTAAGGCCTGGCCACTCGTTTTGTGACATGTCTGCCGGGGGAGGGAAGTGATGAACCTTCTGTAGTTAAGAAATCATTTTCTTCCAAACTATTTCTAGACCTCTGTCCCTGCCTGAGCTGTTTCTGTTGGCCAGTAGTTGAAGGGACACCATAGGCTGGGTGCGGTGCCAACTCTATAAACTGTGTAAGAGGACTCGAGGAACTGAATTGAGATGATAGAGAGATAACTTTGTTTTGAGGAGATCAAACATTGTTGTGAGCAAAAGAGATAACTTGACAGCAAGCCAGTTGTGTTCTTTACTCCTCCAGCAAACAAACAGGCACACAGACGCTTTTGTATTGTCCAAGATGCTGCGACGAAGCTGAAGTGAATGTGGCTATAAATGGAAGAAGCAGCTGGTCTTGGATTGCAGCCTGTGCTCAGACTTCTTTGGGCCCAATTTTTCTTACATCTGTTACAGGTTTTAGAGGAGGGACTTGGGGAGAGGGCTGCTTTCCTTCAAGTCAGTTGAATGTGGGCCATTCATTTTGTTGGTCTTCTGAATGGGTCTCTGCGTAGAAGTTCCCTGGATTTCTGTAGGGTCACACGCATAAACATTTCACTCTCTTGAATTGTTTCGTTTTATCTTGGCATGAAGATAGTACCGGACACACTGAGAGACAAAGCTGGACCGAAGAGTCTGGTCCAGAACATTTTGCAAAAAAGAAAACTTTGCAGACTTTATGCATTTATGAAAAGCAAATGATTCTAACAAGGCATTTAAGGTTGCTGTGCCAGCTCAGGAGTGACCGCATGAGGGCTTTCGGTTGCTTGGCTCCTCCTTGACTTCTGTTGTCTGCAGTTTCTGTTGTGTGGAAGAAGTGGGTTGCTTTTTGCATAGCAAAGGCAATTTGTGCAACAGGGATGAAGAATGACTGAAATGAAGCATCTTTCAACACCTTGAAGTTCAAAGATTGTTGATGCTCTAGCAAATATGAGCATAACCTTGGATCTATGTTTAGCTTTTCAACCCAAGAGACGGTGGCCAGGTTATGTCTGAGTTGGGTGGTCTTACCAGTCCCTGGGGGTTCTCTGAATACTGGGTCTGCAGAGGCTCTCTGTGGTACGGCTCTAGCATGACCCTGGTTAGTGTTTCCAAGGGGTGTAAAAATATTTAGTGGGAGCTGAGCACCTACCTCCTTTTGTCTCTGTGTGAATTCAGCCTTTTTCCATCTATGAGCAGGGAATGCTCCCAATGGATCCCTTGCACATGGCTTCATCCGTATGTACTGCATTGCACTTGACTTAATCATCTGGGGGTCTCCCTTAGGCTGGTGTGAATTGTGTCCTCAAAGGGTTTACTTTTCTCTGCTAAATGTAAAGAGAGCTTGCGCAATCAGTTCGGCTGGAGATGCCTCCATTTGGGTGAGACAAATTCTGCCCTCCTACGTTATTTCCAGAGTCAAAGGGACGGAGATGAAAAGGGATGTGGCGGCAGGACAGAGCTGTGCAAGCCACTAATCCCTTGTTATCAGTAGTGCTTGACAGCCCCCCAGCAAACCTGGTCCCCTTGTGTGGGGTTGTTCTGTAGACAGGTCGCTGTGGACAATCATTTACTTAAGTGCACGGATCAGACTGTCTGTGATGCGTATTGATAGTACTTTAACTCTTTATGACGGCGCTGTCTTCTCCCCTCTCTTCCTCTCTTGCTGTGCGTGGAGTGGGACAGACATTCCTTCCTGCTTTCAAAGAGAAGCTCAGCTTGGGGACATCTCAGGGAAAAAAGATTAGATGGGAATCCAAAAGAGTATGGTGCCTAGTTGGAGACGGCAGTGATAAAAGTTAATGATACATAAGCTCTTGAAAGGAGCTTTCTCAGTTAAAACTGTATGGTAACTCCCAAGTCTTAAATTGTAGGGCATTGCTTGCACCTCCAGCATGAATGTACCCGGAGCGTGTTTCATGTGTGACGGGTAGATCTGGAGGGACATCACAGGTATTGCCCTACCCAGCTTGGGCTGGAGCCCCTGCCTGTGTTTGCTTCCCCTGCACGTTGTGACTCTGGATGGGAATTTTTGTTTGCTCTGCATGTTATTTGCTCTGATGTGGGGCGGCTGTGCTGCTTTCTACCGATGCACCAAGGTGGTGGTGTCCTCTGAACCCTTCTCTGCAGTGCTGGTACATGGAAATACAGGATGAGTCCTTGGTTACAGTCTCTGGAGCTACGAATGCGCAGGTTCATGCTGTCATGGCGTAGAGGTTGCTGTCCTCCATCACATGCGTGACATACTTGGGGCATTCACTGGGAACTCATTCCCATCTGTAATGGAAATAAGCTCAGGGACCGAGAGCCAGAAAAACGCTGAGAAGATGACAAAAGGTTGGATGGCAGGAGAGCCTGGCCAGGATCCTGCCTTTGCCGTTCACTTGCTCATTGTCATGGGTGAATGCCTCTACCCACTCCAGTTTCTGGTGAACGTGGCAAGATGCCTTGGGTTCAGTCCCTGCATTGAGTCCCTTCTTCTTTAAGGTTCAGCTGGTGATAAGGTCGCAGATGGGGTCGTGCAGGATGGGAGAAGCTGCTCTGCCCAGCTTACTGGAGTGGCTCTGCATCGAGAGAGGTCCTCAGCTGTCCAGGAGGAGAGGGAGGCTATCAAATGGTTTCTGTATCAAAACCTTCTCCAGTCTAGAAGAAAGGTCTTCAGTCTCCTTTCTCCTAAGTTTGAAAAACCTGTAGTTTGGAGGAGAAAAAAGGATTTGGAAGGCAAACTCTGGATGTGTGGGGAGCAGATGTGGGGATGGATGCTGCCTCCTGATTTATGAGCGATGGAGACTGCTGACACTGAGGGAGGTGGAGCAGGCACTGGTGGGGTGTTTTGGATGCTCTTTGCCTCATGTCCTCCTTGCCTGCTTCCATCTTGTGCAGATAGGAAGGAGAATGGAGATTACCTTGGAGTTGTCCAGATTTGTCCTGGGAAAAAGGAGTAGATCTGAGCAGCTTTTCTGATAAAACATAATTGTTTAGACAAACTCTGGCTGAACTCGCTTCCTCCCACAGCCCAACGCACAGATAAAGGGGGTGGAAGTGGGAGGCCGAGTTCACAGGCTGCTGAGGCCCTTCCTGGGGTCACGCCGCCCCCAAGAATCCCCTGTCCACCCATTTTGGTGGCCTTGGAGAAGACGAGAGGACCCAGTTGAGTGCTAAGGATGATGCCCAGGCTTTAGGTGGTTCAGTGCTCTGAAATGCGGAAGAGACCTTGGTAACGCAGCACATCGGTGCTGGGAGCAGGGAGGTGCAGGTAGTCCTGGCGAGCAGCATTAGATCCATCACGCAGAGGATGGTCCTCGGGTGGACCTGCAGAGGATGGACCTGCGTGTTGCTCTGTGGGATGCGGGAGGTGAATTTGCCCCAGCCGTGCTCGCTCCAAACCTGGAGGTCTTGGGCACAAGGTGGCTGGGCAGAGCCGTGCCCTAGAGAGATTCCTGTTTGGACTGGAAACCACGAGGCAAGCAGGACTTGGGTGGGATGTGGCCACAGGAGAGGTGTTGTCATGCCCTGTGTGGTTCCTACTTGAGGTCTCCAGGAGTCAAATGTTGTGGAGTCAGACGAAATCTGAGATCCTGCCATAACACTGATGTTCCTTCCACCATTCCTCAGGGAAATGGTCCTCCTTGCCCTACTTTGTGTAGTAAATAAAAGTTTATTTACAGCCCAGGAACGCACGCCCTGAGGTTGGAAGGTGAAGGGCTCCTGTGCGGCCCTGAAGGAGCTCTGGGGTTTCCTCTCTGCTTTGTGGCTTCGGGTCCTGGGCAGAAAAGTCTCGCAATGGAGCAGCTCTGTGGGTGGGAGCTCGGTGAAGCAGAGGCCTTTGCATGGGCCCTGGGGCTTGGCTTTGTTTCCCTTTAGCAAGGCGACGTGTTCATGCACGTCACCTGGAGAGGAAGAGCTGGGAGGAGGTAACCAGTGGTCACGTGTGACGCACGGGGTGGAGCAGCCAGGGACAGCAGCAGGCCATGGGCTGCCATCTGTCTGCCTTCCCCCTTGGCCACCATCATCCAGCATGTCCCCAGAGCCCGTGTTTGTCCTGGGGGGTTTGTTTTCTTTTCTTGTGTTGGGACTGAAGCTAGTCCTGATGACACCAGCAGCAGTGTACCCTGCTCGTCCTTCCCAAGGGCTCTCCATCACCACCTGGCACCTCCCTGCTGCCCCCTCCCCAGTGACGCCTGGGCACCTCTCTGAAGCTCAGACAGTGCAGTAAAACCAGCTCCTTATTTTAATCCCTCTTGGATAGCAAGGAAAGCAGGCGGGAACATGGGTTATGAAGAAGAGCAGAGGAGGAAGAAGCAAGAGGAGAGCCTGGCTTTGCTGCCCTCTTGGCCCCATGGCTACTTCTCCTCCGCGAAGCCATTGCAGTAGCAGAGGGGATCCCTGGGCTTGTGCCGTCGTCTGCGTCTATCTTTAGCTTCAGAATAAGCCAAAGGAGAGCGTTACCTCTCTCCTCTTCCTTACTGCTCCTGCTCGGTAAAGGCTCCATCCAAAAGTCATCAGTCTTGGTCCTGCTCTGTCCAAAAACCCCTGGGCAGCATGGCCAGGGTCCTGCCCTCTGGAAGAGGGTCTGCAGACCCTCTGGGATGCTGCACCAGACTGGACCCTTCCTCTGCACACACAACCTCGGGCAGGGGGAGAAAGGATGGGGCTGAGCGGTGAGTGCTCCTTGCTGAGGGTGACGTGGGGATGGGGCTGAGCTCCACTGACCCGGGTCTGCCGGGGTTCCAGCTCTGCATGGCCCGAAATTGCTCTGCGGAGCTTCAGGGAAACGAGCGTTCGGCTTCTCCTCCGCTCGGAGGAGCGGGAGGGGTCTCTTTGGAGTTATTTCAGCCCATTTGTGGGACATACGGTCTATGGGACAGTTGTTTGAAGAGCGAGCAAACCAAAGCCATCCTTTGGGCTCCACTGAGAAAGCAAAGCTGGGAAAGCCTCAAATGACGGGCTGCAGGGACAAGGGGGGACATGGCTGTGGCTTTCTGTGGGGAACAGTGCTGCGTCCCTTGGGAGGGGCACAGAGAACATTGTTGTGAGTTTCTGCTTCTCCTGCTCATTTTTAGACACGCAAAATTAATTTTTCTCTCTTTTTATTGCTTGCGGCAGTATTTAGTTTACTGCTCTGCAGCAGCGGCGACTGGGTAGGTTTTGCAAACTGCGTTTTCGCTCGACAAGCCCCTCCTTTGATTTCGCACTTCCAGCTGCCAGGCTTGGTTTTAAACCAGCTCGTACCGAGGCTGAAAATATTCGAAGGGCAGAGCAATGCCTTGCAGGAAATGGCTTAAGCTTCCTGCTCCCAAGATGGTGTGAGTGTTAAAACAGAACCGGAGAAATATTAGACATCCTACATCCGGCGCGGCAGCGGAGGGCGACCCTGGGGTGATGTGATGGAAAGCCTGTGCTCCCCACCCCCCTGCCTTTCTAGGAGGAAAAATGGGCAAATTGTTTCCTGCCCCACTGGGCTTTGCTGTGTTTTGGGTTTGTGGGAAGTGTGTGGGGAGAGCTGGTCAAAGGTGGGGGGGCGACGTGTCAGCGGAGTGAATTTCCAGCAGAAAATGAGAGTTGGGAAAGCGCTGGTTTGGATGAAATGGGCGCTACCAGTTCATCTGCCACCTTCCAGCCCGAAGTGAAAGGCGAAAGTCTAAAATAAGATGATCAGGATCTGAGTCGGTCCCGTTTGTTTGGGGCTGGAGCGGGACCTTCCGCGTTTGTCAGCGGAAACCACGTTGAGTTATTGGCTTAATCGGAGGCAACTTCGTTTTTCCAGCCTGGATAATTTCCCTCTTTGTGCTGGCTGAGCACCATCTACCTGGCCAGGCAGGGAATAGCAGCTGGCTCTTGGTCCAGGACAGAGATGCACAAGGGTGGAAGAGAAATGAGAGTGTTTGTGTGCAGGCAGCGAGGAGGGGAGGGCAGCGGTTCTGCTGGTGGTGGTCCTCGCTGGAGCTCTCTGATGGGCGTCGCATCTTCGGATGGAATTCAGCTCGCTGCCCTGTTATGGAAAGCTTCTCCAAACCCCAGTATGTTGGCTTGGAGCATGGAGGTTTTGGTAATTTTATTCAAAATGTTATCAGTTGGCTCAAAAATACCTATGCCATGCGGCTGGGGAGCCCTCAGCTGCAGCAGAGGATTGAGGTGGGAGCTGCAGGCAGAGCCAGCGGAGTATAGTTCAGAGCTTTCCTCTGCTTGGGCTGGTCTGAGCTCATGTGCACTGGCTTCCTCCTAACAGTCACTGAGAATCATAAAATTGCTCATAACAGAAGGAAAATTAGACCTCTTACGCCTGTGCCGGCACTTGAGTCACTTCGGGAGGCGGTGTTCCAGCTCCAGGGGCAGAAGCAGAGCGTGTGGGTGTCCTCTTGGGCGGGTTCCCCATGAATGGAGAATTATGCTGTGCTCCCAACATCCCTCCTGCCTGGCTTTCCTCCTTCGCCCCTTCTTTTCCTGCACCGTTTCACGTGGGGCGGTGGGAGCTGCCCCGGGAGCGAGGATGGGGAGGGGGTAAGTCCCGTCCTCAGCAAGCAGCGCGGTGCCTGGGGCGGCGGGCAACGCAGGGTGCTGCTGCTCACCTTTCACCGTGGCACATAACCCCACCGAACCCAGAGCCACGCAGCCCTGGGGGCCAGGGATTTGGCCAGGCTCACACTGCTTGTTTTCCCCGTTTTTTCCACCGGGTGCTTTTCCCCAGGAAAGCTTTGGCCGGCAAACTTGGGGCGAGGGAAAGATGAGGCTGAGTTAAATCCCCAAAGTAGTTCCAGCTGGCCGAAAGCTGTGTGTGCAGCCCTGTGATACAGCAGTGGTGCCCACTGCTCTTGCACAATGTGCTGGGGCTGGTTAGAGCTTGGGGGGGGGCGGTGCGAGCCAGCCCTGGTGCCGGCATTGCTTTGTTCAGGCAGGACTACGGGGAGCAGGAGTGGAGGGACGTGCTGCAGGACCCAAGGGTCAGATGCTGGGGCTGTTTTGGGGCAGAAATACAGTTATTTGCCTCAGAGCCATCCCCGTTTGCCTACATGGCTGCAACACTGTGCAGGGACCAGGAGGGTGGTTGCATAGAATGGAGGGGGGGGGGGGGGGGA
>VYZM01008021.1:1546644-1557399 GCA_013398915.1 Dromas ardeola
GGAGGAGGAGAAGCGGCGGCCGGTCGGGCAGGGGCTGGGGGCTCCGCGGGGCCGGGTCCCGCCGCGCTGCGGTCTGGCGTGGGCGTGCGGGGACACCGCGGTCCCCCCCCCGCCTCCCCCGGTTCGGTGCCGTGTCGGAGCATCGTAGCGATGCGAACCGATGCAGCCGGGCAGTGGGAAACTTGCTTTCCCTCTCCCCCGCCTTTTCTTTTTTATCTTTTTCTTTTTTNATGGCACCTCCTTATTCTTCTCTCGTCACTCATGACGGCTGTTCGCACAGTGATCGTGGAGGATCGGGAATGCGGACATTGAAGTGACACAGTGGGAACCCTCAGGACTTGCTCGGTACATGGTTTTTCTCGTATGCCTTAGTCCGGCAGAGGCTGGGTGTCCCAGGCATGGGCACCCCTGGCCGTGTGCGGTGTGCCTGCCAAAATCCCTTTTTTCCCCACATATCCCGGTGATCCGCTGTCACCCGGCACCTTTACACCCCTCAGAGGCAGACAGGGAGGGGGTTTCCCCTCCTGGTCCTGCCCGCAGGCAGCCTCTGCGCGGGAAAGGCTTCGTGCCAGAGGATTTCGGCCCATGCTTTTTACATCCATCCCTGGTGCGACCACACTTCATTCAGGGAAGAAGCATCCAGGGTGGATCTGGGCTGACGTATTCGGGGCTGGGACTATCTACAGCTCTGCGGGGGCAGATAGAGGCCAGGGGAGCAGCTGGGCTCCAATGGGGCTGATATTGTTGCCCAGTGCCACAGCTTTCAGTGATACACTGAGCTGTCTATATAGGGTTTCTATGCGTTTTTGTAGTTTAGGGCCAGAGGGCACTGACAGAGCATTGTGTCTGCCCTTCCGTAAATCACAGGTCACTCCATCTCCCTCCCAAACCCCCCTTCGGAGCATCCAGCCCTCTGTGAGCTGAGCAGCCGCGTGCCCTGCACGGCTTTCAAGGGTGAACTTCCACGAACGCAGGGACCAGAGGAGCCGCAGGAACATCCGACTGTAGCACCAGGCGAGTTTGGGGTTAAATATTCCTTGTGTGAAGCAAATTGCTTAATTTTATTGAATTCCGGCTGCCGCGGATGCTGGGTGCGGCAGATGGAGCAGACTGGTGGTGCAGCTCTAGGGTGGTAAGAGATGTTACCCCGCTGTTGGAGAGGTGCTGGCTGAGGGTCCTGGGCTCCCCGGCACTAACGACCTTTGGTTTGATTGAATTCCCCTGCGATATAACGTGGGCCCGGGCCGGGTGATGGGAGATTTGCATGTGCAGGCAACGCTCGATCGAGCTTTGGTTTTGAGATGAGTAGCGGCACAGACACCACCCTGTAAAAAAAGAAAAAACAGCAAGAATTGCGATCACATGTGAACCTCTAAGCGCCATTGCCCCGTCCGCGTGTGATTCCAGATTGCAGGATACAGCATCCAGGAGGAGTACGGCCATCCAGCGTGTGTGCCCTGCTTACAGCCCTGCTGTAAGGGCATCCTGAGTGCAGATAAGGATGTGTTGGGATAGAAAAAATATGTTTTGGAGTACATGGAGGACTGCCATAGCCCTGGGAGCTGTGACCCCTCCATGCTTTTGTAGTTGCAGTCCATGATTTTCCATGTTGAGAGTGAAATACCTGCATGGCTCGTGGGTAACTCGATGGTGGTGTATTGAATGTGTTTGACCTCCCAGCCGTTAAGCACGTATATTCTCGCTAGCATGTGCTAGCCATAGCTCAAGGTATGCAGATGCGGTGGGGTCTAATGGCTCGGTGGCTAATAACCTGGCGGTGGCGGTTCCTGGACGCCTCTCCATGGGGAATCCAGACTTCCCCTCTCTGAGCACGGTGGAATTTTTATAGCCTGTGGTTTTAAATGCTGTGATTTCCGTATGGTTGTGACGCCGCATCCAGCCCTATCAAGGCTACGCTGGGGCTGGGCAAAACCCACGCTGGAGGTGTTGGTCCTTGGATAACGTGTCTGAGCTTCGCTCCGGTACACAGGAAAGGGAAGGACGGGTCTCCTGGGGGTTCGCCTGCTGGGTGCTCTGTGTCTGAACACAACTATATTTCATTTATCTCTAAAATTTGATAGGTGCTTTGTGGAGAAGTGTACAGTAAAGCTAGCTCGTTTGTTAAAAAATAATAATAAAAACTGGCCTGAAAGAGATAACGTTGCACGTACAGCTCAGTGGCATCCTAGAAGTGCCTGTCCAAAAATCCCGTGAGGAGTGGGCATGTGGAATTTCAAGGTAACAGGAGAGCACGGGGCCGTGGCGATGGGGAGGAGCCGTGGCAGAGAGGCCAGGCTGGCGAACCCCTTTTGCTATAGGGCTGTAGCTGTCGGGGACGCAGCACCATGGGACCTGTGCCCGGGTGTCAGCTGGGAGACGAAGGCAAAGACTATTTGTCCGCATCCGTAGCGGGTGTGAGCACCGTCTGCTTGCCAGCAGCATCCCTGGCTTTGCTCCTTGAGGTCCCCGTCCTGGTCACAGAAAGAGGCAGAGCTCTGCCATTAACACCCTGAAATTCTCCGCCTAGTGCCACCTCACCCTCATCATCCCGAAACGTGGTCCCCAAAATGCTGGGCAGTGTCGGGATGCTCGTGGGTCCCTTCCTGTGTGCCCTCCTTGCCATTGCATTAGGCCAAGCATCACCCGGTGGGAATTTGGCAGTGATGCTTTCTCCAGTTCCTGATAAATCACGTGAGGACCAATGCCGAGGTCTGGCCGCTCTGGGGGTGCTTTGAGGCCATCAGACCTTGCCAGGCTGAGATGGCCGCATCCCCCCGTGTCCCGCTGCAGGGACGCTGCCCGGGTCCAGCCACCTCCACCCAGCTCTCCCTTCTCACAAACTTGTGGAAAAGTGATTTCTCTTCCCGTTTTCTGGCCCCCTCCCAAACTGGGTTAACACTTGCTGCGGATGCAAAACTTGCTGGAGGGGCCTGACCAAGCTGGGCTGTAAAAGCCACATTTTCTTTGGGAATCGGATTAAGGCCCCTTCTTCTGCGCTGGGCGGATGCGGGTGACATGAAGTCTCTCTTTGTCCTGGATGGTATTTCTGGCTCAGCTGCAGCGGGTTAACCCTTTCTCATCCCACACAGTGCTGGTGATGAATGGCCCTTTGCTAAGCAACGGGGGACCTTTTCCTTGGCGGCTCTGGGTGGAAGGGGGAGCACTGCGGGCTGTGTCCTCCCCCTGCGAAGCCGGGGGCTGAAATGGCAAAGCCGTGGTGCCTGGATAGGGGACCGTGTTGGCATGTGTGTGGGACAGGGACCTGCCCTAACGCTGCTTTCTGCTGCCTTTCTTTGGCATTTTTTATATCTCTTTATTCCCCCAGAAGGGGAGATGCGCCCCAGTCCTGCACTGGGATCAGAGCCCTCTCCGTGCTGGGGCGGTTCCAGGCTGCCTGGATGGCACAGAGGGACGTGAGTGGGACGGGGAGGGGACAAAAGTCACAGCCATTGAGCTCAGAGGCTGGGCCAGCTGGCCAGAGCAGGAGAGCTGCCTGTGTGCTCCTTGGAGAGCAATTACGGTGTGGTGGTGCTCCCCGGGGCGATGGTGCCCAGCCAGGCGCTGGCAGGGGCTGGGGCAGGAGCATCCTTTTGTCAGGAGAGCTGGAGGACTTCGTTGCCAGGCTGCAGCAGGGCGGTTGGAGGCAGAAAGCGCCCGTTCGGCTCCAGGGAAGCCCTTGGCTCTCTTGCCCAGAGTCCGAGGAGGCAGCTTGGTTTGGTACTTGGTGCTTGGCTCTAATATGCCGTGGCCGAGCAGAAATGAAGGTGATCTCACGGCCGTGCCCTGGGGACTGGTGGCTGTCAGCATCTTATGCCCACGCTCAGGCCTTGGGTCCATGTCACCTTTTTTCCTCCACTGTGCCGCATTACTGCATCACCTTGGATTCGTCTGCATTGCTCTCAGCCCCGGCTTGGCTTATTTATTTATGCAAAAGCCAAATGGCAGCAGGGGCTGTCCCTTTCTGGTGGCCCCGGCAGAGCTGGCGGGGGTGCCCAGCGCCGGCTCCCTGCAGCATGGACCTGTGCTGTTATCAGGGCGGCTCCTGATAAGAGCAGAGCAGAGATTTCCCCATGGGGGTTCCTGGACCATGTCAAAGTGGCCCCAGGCGGAGCTCGCCAGGCCTCCTGGCAGCAGTGGGCCTGCAGAGCACGGCTCTGAATTCTCCCCGTGCCCCTCTGCTCAGCTGAGTGTTAGGATGCGATCACCCCAAGGCTGATGGACGGGTGCCACCATCTCCCAGATCTGACCCCAGGAGCAGATGGGGACCGAGTGGGACTCCCTCACGGCGCCAGGAGCTGCAGGGAAGCAACGCGTTTCCCTCCCACCCGTCCTCCTCCTCCCCCTCGTCCTCCTGACCTTTCCCCATCAAAATACAAAGCACTATTCTTCCTAGAAAAGCACCTCCATCAGAGGAGACAGCTGGCGCTGCAAGCAGCTTGCTGGGGATGGGTTGCTATTAATTAAGCTGCAGGAGACAGCTTGGCAGCTTGAATGGAGCTGGAGCAAAGGAGTTTCCCTTCTTTTCAAGGTTAGGGTGCCCTAAATTCTTTCTTCTTTACCTCCAAAGGGAATTTATAGGTTTAAAAGGGGAAGCACACAAAGGATGGAGAAAGGCCCTTTACGGGCAGCTTGCACAGACGCGCATCCGTGGCGCTGCTGGCGATGAGCCTGGGTGTGCGCAGGGTCTGCAGGGACCCTTAGGACACCCCAGCACCCACATTGCGGCTCGGTCCCTACCGGGTGGATGCGGTGATCCCCCGGGATGTCACTGCCTGGGAAGTGCTGGAGCATCGCCCCATCTAGATGCCTGAGCATCGCCCCATCTAGAGAGGAGATGCCGGTTTGGGGCGAAATAGAGTTGAAACTACTTGAATGATTTTGCTTGAGCTGTGGGGTGACCCGAATTTTTCACTCCATACCGTTCCCCTTGCAAAGGTCATTTATTTTACCAAACTCATCCTCGTCCCCTGCTGCCGAGTCCACTTTGACCGTGGCGAGAGAAACAGGCAGCGGTGGGAACGTGCTGGACCCTGGCGAGGTGCCCCTTGGCGTGCGAGACCTGCAGAGGGTCCGTCTGCCCCCCACGTTCCGCAGGGCGGGATGTGGGGGTTTGGTGGAGCAGGACTCTGGGATGCTGGCGGGGTGATGCGCAGAGGATTTTGCTTTACTCTTTTTGAGGGTAATTTGTCCTTTGTGGTAGTCTGCCGGGGGGTGTCTGGAGTAGATCATGCCCTTGCGTGGAGGAGGGTTGAGGATCGCTCCTAAAGAAAAGGCAGCGGCCGAAGGAGCGAAGTGCTGGAGGAAACCTCTGGTGGGGACGAGCTGTGCCATCTGCGGAGCTCTCCCGGGGACTCCTGAGCCGCAGCGTTTCGGTGCCAGGGCAGACCGGTCCCTGCTGAGCAAAACCTGTGCTCAGAGCTGCAGCAGGGTGGGGGAAGTTGCCTGGAAGATGCTGCGTGCGCTTCGTGTCTGTCCGAACCAGCACATCAGTGGCCAAACCTCTGCAAGGGTGGGGGGTGTTGGGAGGAATGGAGGTTTTTTTCCTTGCTTTTTCTAAATATTTGTGACCCCGGAGTGGCTTCCTAGCAAAGCCCATTCCCTTCTGGAAAATGATGGATTACTCAAGCACAGCGAGGAGCCTCCTGCCTTCCCTGCTCAAGGGAGCAGACGCCACAGATCCTCCGCAGAAGAAATGTGCCGGAGGAAGGGAGTCTGCTGCTGGGGCACTGCTGGGATGTGACACCGGGAAGGGAGGCACGGCCTCCTTGGGGAGTGGGACGTGACACCGGGAAGCGAGGCACGGCCTCCCTGGGGAGCGGGTGACTCACGCCAAGGACATGGTGCCAGCTGCGCCCGCTGGCCGATGGCAGCCTGTGAAATAATTCCTTCCTTCCTTCCCTCCTGGAGAACGGGGACAGAATCACAGAATCATAGGGTTGGAAGGGACCTGTGGAGATCATCCAGTCCAACCCCCCTGCCAGAGCAGGGCCACCTTAGAGCAGGTTGCACAGGAACGCGTCCAGGCGGGTTTGAGTATCTCCAGAGACGGAGACTCAACCACCTCTCTGGGCAGCCTGTTCCAGGGCTCTGCCACCCTCACAGGAAAGAAGTTCCTCCTCGTGTTGAGGTGGAACTTCCTATACTCAAGTTTGTGCCTGTTACCCCTTGTCCTGTCCCTGGGCACCATTGAAAAGAGCCTGGCCCCATCCTCCTGACACCCACCCTTTCAGTATTTGTAAGCATTAATAAGGTCACCCCTCAGTCCTCTTTTTTCCAGACTAAACAGACCCAAATCCCTCAGCCTTTCTTCATAAGAGAGGTGTTCCAGTCCCCTCATCATCAGCCGGGACGGGCTGGAGGTGCCTGGGTGGAGGAGCGCTTGATTCTTGGCGCAGTGGGAACAGTCCTGGCTCCGTGTTTAACATGGGTTCCACAAAACGGCCACGGTTGGATGATGCTGGCAGGCTCTGCTGCCTGCTCCTGGCCAGGCCATGGAGCGGTTGATGGTGGTCGCTCCCTGCGCTGGCTCAGGACGTCCCTGCTCCGTGTGATGGAGCTTGCATGGCCCCGAGATGCTCCCGGCAGTGCCTGCACCCCGTGGTACCTGCTGCCCCGCTGCTGTCTCTGTCTAGGGAGATTTAAGCCACCAAATAACTCCTTTTGTGAAGGAACCAGTGTGATATCTGCAGAGATGTCTCTCTGACATGGGCTGCTCAGATAAGCTGCTTAATGCCGAAATCCAGGTAGCTTGAAAGAGAAAAACAGTATCGTCTATGGACTTGGGAGTCCAGTACAGCCAGAAGGGGGGGAATATCGTCGTTCTGCAGGTCTCACCGTTACAGACCTTCTGGAGAGTTACCCTGCACGTTCAGAAGGGACCGCGGTGGCTATGGTGGCTACCTGCCAGAGCCCTTCCTGGCTGCTGACACCTGCAGCCGGGCTCTTAGGAAAGTGTTGGGGTTTGTTTTACGTGTTCCTGGTAAGGAGGCATCCTTTCTGCTCCTGCTAAAAGTGACGGTGTCTCTTTCAGTGTTTCAAAAATTAAATTTCGGTCTTGCGCTCTGCAAGCCGACGTCCTTTTCTCGGTCATGCTCCCTTCCACTGAGCTCGCTGGTGCTTTACCAAGGGCTCTGGATGTGCTTTTCCTTCTCCTATTGATCTGTGATTATAAATATAGCTGGCAGGATTTCCAGCTATCCGTCGAAGTCACTGGGGCCTTGCAGGTGGTCAGCATTGCTGCACTATTAAAACGAGAAAAAATATTTACTAAGCCCTAACGCTGCACTTTTAACTGGGGATCGGTGCAGTACAAATTAGAAATGTCCCGTCAGTGTTCCTGCGAGAAAAGACATCCTGCTCCTGCTCCCCGTATTCAAGGGATTTGATGTTTTCTTAGAGTTGGGCGGCTTGGGGTGAAAGGTTTTTGTTGGCAGCCCTGCAGGTCTCCCTCGCAGGCTGGCGAGTCCTGGTGGAGCTCTCTTCGTTTGCAGACGTCGGTTATTCCTCAAAGCTGTGGTTGGAGTTGGAGCATGTGTTGGCCAAGAGCAGAGCATTGCCTGGCGCCGGGGACGGCCGCGGCGCTGGAGCAGGGCTGGCGTGGCCGGGGGACAAGCCCCGCTGCCGGGCAGTTTTCTGGTGCAAGGTAGAAGACGATGGATGATTGGGGTTTTCCCCAAAACTCGGGTACTATGGAAACCATCGCTGGTGATCTGCTCCTCCCGCTGCCTCCCAGCCTTTCCCGAGCATTGGTGCTGGACCAGCCGTGGTCCACCTTCTCCACTGAGCCCTGCCAGCCCTGCGCTAACGCCAGGGCTCGTCCCCACCACCCTGTGCAGCGTGGCTGTGACATGGGGACCTGCCTGCACCTGCAAAGGTCTCAGATAAAGTAGTACAGATAGAACTGCATAAGGCAGCCAGGAACCTTATTATTATATCTGAGCAATCTGATCGAGTTGAAGATGTCCCTGCTTACTGCAGGCGGGGGTTGGACTAAATGACCTTTAAAGGTCCCTTCCAACCCAACACATTCTATGATTCTATGGTTTTGCATTAGTTGTAAACCCAAGAACTGGATTTGTAGTTAGTTCAAGTCCCTAGGTATGACTTAGAACAGCAAGAATTGCTTGCTAGAATGGCCCCTAACTCTGATTATAGTTTTTTTAAAGAGAAGAACAATGACTTTCTGATTTCAAAACTCTGAAATGGGGGATTTGGATCCAGTTCTTGACTCTATTGTAAGTTTTCTCCCTGGGCAAGTCACCTAATCCTTCTCCTGTTGATCTGCACTGTAGGGGTGAGGAAACGTGCAGGAATAAGTGAGGCCAAGTTTCAGGAATAGGGAGATTCTCCTGTAATAACAACTCCCGGAGGTGGCTGTTTGTCCCTCTGCGAGTGCCTGCTCTGTGCAAACCAGCCCCGAAGCCACCCGAGAGCCTTCACGAGGACAAGCGCGGGTAGCAGAGCCCAATGTACTTATTTGCTTTGAGGCCAAGGATGCTACTTTAGTGTCCTTCTGAGCTGCTCACTCCCCCACCTCAGGTTGTTTCTGGGAAGGATGAGATAGGAGTTGAAACAGGACGTTTTCTACGAATTAATCTGAAAAACAACTCGCATGCAGCGTGAGCTCCCTTCCTGCTTCAGAGGTCTTTGCAGAGCTTCAGTGACCAAGGGGGGAACTTTTCTGTGGTTGTTTTTTCTCCACTCATGGGCAAGACCAAAACACATCCGTGGTTTCAACGCGTTAAAATAACACCGAGGAAGGAGGCGTTGGTTCACGTGGCCGAGCACCTTGTGTTCACCCCTCTGCTGCCGGTCTCGGTTTGGGCAAGTGAACCCCGTGCTGGGTGCTTAACGCCTGCACGGCGCTACAGGTGCGGTTCATTTAGCGGCAGGGACATGGAGGGTGGATCGCATCCGCAAAGCTCACGTGCACCTGAGATCCCTCCCTCATTCCCCGTGGAAGCGCAGCACCTGAGCGAGCACGGAGGAGCTTTGCAGAGCCGGGCTGAGCTGCTTTCCAGCTCTGCTCCCTTTTTTCCAGCTAACGCAAGACCGGAGTGACTCGCAAACAGACCCAGCTGCTTCTCAGGCAAGCCCAGTTTGGCATCTAGCGTTGGATTTTCCTGGAGATTAGGGAGATTAAAACACTAATGCCCATTGATAGGGGTTAAAGCTTTGTTAAGTCATAAAAAGTGGTGTAATCCAGCAGAAAGCACCGTGCAGCTGCAGCGTAAGCAGATTGAGGCTGGGTTTCCTGCCTGGGTGCTGGAGTGGAGGTTTCTCAGAAATTTGTCATTTGTGTTACTGGTTGAAGTGGGGGGGACACGTGTCTCGTCCCCCCTGAGCACCCGTCATTTCCAGGGCAGCCCACGCCAGCCGTCCCAGGTGTAGCAGGCAGGGGATGCTGCCAGGCTGGCACGCAGCGGCTGCGCTGGGTGGAGGAAGAGCCGCTGCTGCCGGTGCTCCGGAAGGGGAGAAGAAAAGTGACAGCCACACGAGGGCCATGGGTGATGAGGCAGGGTGGCCTGTGGTTGGGGTGGCATGGGTGGCAGGGTTTGCCTCTGGAGCAGGAGTTTGACATCGGTGTCCGGTGATGCTGATAACAGGTTAAAAAGGATGGGCAAGTACTAGCCCTTGGCTTGTGGGCTGTGCATGGGAAATGGAGTCCTTTGGGTACTGAGGACTGGAAATGTGCAAATCCTTCTTAACCCTTTCGCTGCCTCTGGGAATGCAGATCTTCTGAGAACCTCAGGGAGCTGAGGGGAAAAAATATTCCGAGATCACAGGATAGGTCAAAGTAACATGTCAGACCTGGGGGTCCGAAGGAGGCAAGGCTGGCTTTGTATCTTGGACGTGAAGGGAGGGAGAGCCCCGTCTGCTCCTGGTCCTGCAGCTGGGCTCTCTGCGCCTGCTGCCCCGGGCTTCCCATCGCCCAGCAGCACCGAGGGGGCTTCGACCCACGCCAGCACCCACCGGGACCCCACGCTGCTGGTGGGAGCAGGGCTGGCGGTGCAGCCCACCCGCCTACCCCCCCGCACATCGCCGCGTCCCTGCTGGGGCCCTTCTTTCCGCTGGTGGGGAGAGGTGGTGGTGAAGCTCTGGTAATCAAGATATAAGGCAGGAAGGGCACGTGGAGATGGATAATATGTTTATTCAGCTTAATTGATGTGATTTTAAAAAGCAGGCAGGCTGGTGGGTGGAGGCTGGGATGTGAGGTGCTGCCTGGTGGTGGTGGTGGGGGGGTGTCTTCAAAGAGCTGCAGAGCAAAGTGAGCCCAAAGTGAGCAAAATCAGCAGCGTCAACACCCACCAGAGATGGGTTTGGGTCTCTGCTGGGGGAATTTCAGGTTGCTTGAAAGCAAAAGGCAAGTTTGAGTGCTGGCGAGTGCCAAAAGGGGTGGGATGGGGCCATGCGCCTTCATCCCTGGAGCAGTGGGATGGACGGCGGGATCTGCTGATGGGAGTGGGATGGGGATGCTGAGTTTGTCCCAACTTCGCTCTTTTCTCGTGGAAATGCCCAGCACCGACCCCCCTCCTGCGTGGGCACCGCGGGGAGGGGGACGCGCTGCATCTCATCGCCCCCAAAACCCTTCCCCCTCTTAACCTCGACGAGCCCCCCCCCGGCCCGGGACAGGCTCGTAGCGGCCGGGGGCTGGAAACCGCCCCGGGGCGAAAGAAACTTCCCGGGAAGAGGCTCCATCCCCCCGGGCCGGGCTGGAGGGGGAGGAGGCAGGGTGATGGAGGAGGAGGAGGAGGA
>VYZM01008021.1:1565617-1584448 GCA_013398915.1 Dromas ardeola
GCGGGAGGCCCCTGCGTGCATCGCTGCTGCGCTCCTGCCGCCCTGGCCTCCCACTGCACCAGCCACTCGCCAGCAAAAAGCTGGGTGTACTGGAGAGCTGGGCAGGCACCATGGGAGGCCGCGCAAGGGGGAAAAGGGAAAAGAAATGAGCCTTTTCTACATGTCTCCAGCTATCGGTGTCTGGCTTGGTCCTGCAGAGCCCCTCGTGTGAGCTGGGCTGTGCTCTGCAGGGCTGGGCTGTGCGGTCAGCAGCTCTCCCTGCCCGGATCCCCCAGGAGAGGTGGCGTGGTGGTGGGAGGTGGTGGCGTGGTGGTGGGAGGGGGCGCGATGGTGGGGTCTCGCCGTCCCGCTTCCTCCTGCGAGGAGTTGCGTAGGGCTCCGGGTTTGTGCGGGGATGGCCGCGGGCTAGGAGCCCCCACGGCCCTGGGGGGCTTCCTGGGGTTATGGGAAGGCTTGATCCAGAGTTTGCTAAAAAGATATTAGTGTGCTGTAGCTGCCCAGCGAGCTCTGCTGATGCTCTGCCTTTCCCATTTTGATATTTTCATACACAAATTGATCTATGGGGAGGGCTCCCCGGACTGGGAGATCCTTGCAAACCCGGTCGCTGCAGAACCAGTTCTTGCAAGGTTTTTTAACAAACCCAGCTCTTTGCTGCCAGCGGAGCAGCACTCCTGGGACAGAGGGATTCCAGCACTGATCCTGAGAGTCCGCAAGTGAGAGTGCATGAGCTGAGCCCCTGTTTCGCTGCCAGAAGAGGCACCCGTCCCTCTGCGAGCAGGCTGTGCCGCGGCAGCACCTCGGCTTTCTGCTTTGCAGATGCGGAGGGATGTTGGAAGAAAGGGCCCGGCTTTGCCTTGGCAGCGCTGTGTGTGGTATGAAAGCCCGTGCTTGCAGCGCGGCTGGAAAACATTGTTCTTCCCTTGGCAGGCTCTGGGCTGACTGTTTACAGGCTGGGGAATTCGTGGCAGCATAAACAAGTCGAGCTCTGGCCCTCCCAGAAGACGCGGGGAGGGACGCTGGAGGAGCAGCACCTCGGGGGGTGCCCCTTGGGGAGGGGATGCTCTGCTGAGGCTGGGAGGCAGCAGCCAGCCCTCATCCTGCTGCAGTTCTCCAGGGGATGGTCAGGCTTCCAGGGACTGCTTTGGCTCTTTTATTCCCATCCATTTATTCGTCCTTGCGTTGAAATCATTGCAGTTGGGAGATGCAGGCGGGAGATGCCAGGAGGGAGGTGACTTCTGCAGGGGAGGTGGGGATGGAGCACCACGGCCAGCATGGCGTCACCGTGCCCACGCTGTGTCCTTGTGATGGGGCTTTTTGAAAATTCTCTGTCCTGCGTATCAGCATCCCTGTTCGAAAGGGTTTCGCCAGCCTAACCAAAGCTCTGAGAGGAGGCTTTGGGATGAAGTCAGGTTATCCCCGTGTCGTCTGAGGCTGTGGAGGTGAGAAAAAAGGTCTATGATTAAAAAAAACACCAAAGCACATGTTTTGTGTTCAGTTTTTGGTGCAGAGCAGCTGGGAGCAGAGGAGAGCTGGCCGGACACAGTGAAGATCAGCTGCTCTTTCCCCTCCTGATTTCAGCTCGGGGACAGGCGCTGGGCTGCAGACCAGGGGAGGTGGGAGCGGGTCCACCCTGCGCTCGGCCAGCACGTCCCCGGGGTGCAGCCCCATCCTTTGCTCGGCGAGGTCAGGCTGCGGTTCGCAGAGGCACATCGCAGGAGAGGCACATCGCATCTGTGGTTGACGACCGTTCTCGCCTCTGGTCCCTTCCCAGGCAGTGCAGCTCGGGCAGGTTGGACAGGCGCGGATGCAGAGAGCAACTGCCGGGAGCTCTAGCAGCGTGTCGCACCGCTTCCCCCCTCTCCCCACGTGCTCCGTTTAATGACGAGTGGTGCAACAAGAGCTTTGCTTTGGTTCTCTGCATCCGCAGCTCCAGACCAGTTTGTGCTTGGCCCTGTATGTTTGCAAGGCAGCAGAGGACCGGGAGCACCAGACCCCAGGCTGGTCCATGTGTTTCTTTAGAACCCAGCCGTGATAGTGGCTGGTGAACAGGGTTTTCCTGTGCTGGATTGCAGCCTGCCATCGGTAGCGTTGCAAGCTCAGCTCCAAAATGCTGTTGGGTGAGGGAGCGGACTGGCCAGGAGGTGATGCCCAGTGCCGATGTGCTGGTTGACCCTATAGTTGGCTTAGCATCGGGTGCCTTTGGCAGCCTGGATGGGTAGGGGTGCTGGAGGATGTAGGTGAAATCCTTGCTGGCTTCATGCTGAGATACTCAGCAGTGCCAGGGACGTGCCAGCGGTGGTGCCACGATAGCTGGCTGCAACAACGTGGCTCGGCAGAACGGGGCCAAAGGGACCCCTGTGGTGTGTGCAGGAGCTCTGCAGTGACTGCAGGGGGCACAGGACATCTGCTCTAAAGCCAAGTGTCTGCTCTCTGGGTTTTGGGGAGTTTCTCTGTTTTCTTTGCTTTGGAAAAATTATTCTCTGAGCTTGTGGGACAACTGGTCTGGAGAGTTGAGAGCTGCTGGTGTCCTTTTCTGCATGGATTGACCTCAGCTTCAGGATATAAAGCATAAAAAAGCTTCTCTGTAAAAGATGGGTTTTTTCTGAAGTTGTGGAATCTGGTGTGCTTACTGGGACATTGTTTGTGGGACTGGCCTGGACCTGCCTAAAAGGGTCCTTGCAGCCAGCTGGTCCGATTGCAAAAGCAAGTCCGGCCGGGAAGCAGCAGTGGATGCTGCAGGGCTGAGGTTTGGAAGGCTGTTGCTGCTGTTAATCCTGTCCAGCTTAGGGCTTGCCAAGCGGCTCCTAAGCCTTCCCTGTGGAGCTGGACAGGGGAGGCTGCAGGAGGGTAAAGGCACAGATGTGTCAGGATGCTTCTTCCTGGGGTTTTCTGGTCCCCGTGCCCTTCTTCAGGGCTGCTGAGTGTCACCACAGCCCTTACAACGTCCCTGACGGTGTCTGCCTGTCCTTGGAGTTGCTGTGATTTCAGCTGGATGCAAGGAACCTGCTCTTGCCCTGCTCTCTCCCAGCAAGCCGGCTGCTTTGGAGCCAGGGAAGGTCCTTGCTGCCTGCAGCATCCTCCTGCCCGGGGTGGATTTGAGCTCCTCGAGCCGAGGAGGCTGCAGGGGAGTGGCTCTGACCTCCCTCCTGCAGATCCGGTGCAGGCTGAGTCCATCAGCATCCCCATTCTCTGGCCCCTGAAAGAATAGCCCGGAAACGAGTGAGTGCTGACTGTGGTTTATCCTGCTCTTTTCCAGGTCAGAGCGGCTTGGGGAAATCCACGTTAATCAACACCCTCTTCAAATCCAAAATCAGCCGGAAATCTGTACAGCCGACTTCTGAAGAGCGGATCCCCAAGACCATTGAAATCAAATCCATCACTCATGGTAAGGCTCTGCAGGTCCCACCTGGTGCTGTGGCTTTTGGTCCTGCTCTGCCTTGTGTCTCCAGGGGCTCGCAGGGGTTGTGGACCTCCGTTAAACCTCCACTCCCTTCTCTTTAAAAGGGCTTTGACCGTCCGGAGATGCTTACAGGGCTGAGAAAACATCTATTTTCTCTTTATCCACCAGCATTGACTGAACTGTGATGGAAGGGAACGCTTGAGGTGGCCATGGGGGTGGCATTTCAGGGCAGATGTGGTGCTGCATCCCTTTGGGAGGGCTGATTTGTGCCTGTGAGAAGCTGGGAAGGTGGGTTTCTCCCCTGGGGACAGTCTCCAGCTGATTTTGGGAGGGCAGGCTTGGCCAGAGCGCCCTTCGACGTTTGCCTCACGCACCGTCTTTCTTCTCCGTTTCAGAGATCGAAGAGAAAGGGGTTCGCATGAAGCTGACAGTCATCGACACCCCGGGCTTTGGAGACCACATCAACAACGAGAACTGGTGAGCTGGGGACCGGTGCGGAGGGAAGGCGGCCGAGCCCTGGGGCATCCTGACCCATTGCTGGTGCCGAGGGCTGTACCTGGTCCTGTGCCACCCATGCTCCGTGGGGAGCCGGGGAGAGGGCTGTTGTGGGTGGCAGCGCAGTGCCGTGCTCCCCAGGGCTGGTCACAGACCCTGTGAGAGCCCACAAACCTCCTGCTGTTCCGGGCATGAGACAAGCTTTGTTTGTGCCTGGGAGCAGCTGTGTGCCATTGCTCATGTGGCTCTGAAGAGTGAGCCCTGCCAGGAGTCCCTGGGACAGTGGCTGGCTGTGCGGGATGGCCCCCCCGGGCCGGGGCAGGGCTGGCCTGGCCAGCTGGTGGCAGGTACCTTCTCCTCACTATGGTCTGGACTGGGCTTTGTGGGGTTTGATGCTGCTCTTTCTCCTTTGCCACAACAGGGTGCAAAGAGCTGAGGGACTGCCCTGCTCAGCAGCCGGGTGTTCGAGTGTGGTTTGGGTTTGTTTGTTTGTTTTAAGGGATTCTGTAAGATGCTGAGCATCCCCGGCTCGGCGGGCTCTGCTTCACACAGTCAGGGCAGGTGGGAGGTTCAGGGTGGTCCAGATCCCTCACACAACCCCAACGTCCCGTGTTCCCCCCTCTCTGCAGTTGGCAGCCCATCATGAAGTTCATCAACGACCAGTACGAGAAGTACCTGCAGGAGGAAATCAACATTAACCGGAAGAAGCGGATCCCCGACACGCGGGTGCACTGCTGTATATACTTCATCCCAGCCACCGGCCACTCGTACGTACCCTGCCGCCCTCCCTCACACCCTCGGGCCTTCCCTCTCCTGCCTTCGGTCTTGGGCAGCTCAGCCATCAGGGTCATCCTCGGGATTCCCCTGTGCTTCCTGGGGCCTTGAGGAGCTTGAGGACAGCGTGAAGCTGTCCTTCCTTGGGCTGTAGGAACTGGAGACCTCACAATAACGCAGCAGAGCCGCTGTACCCCCAAGAAACGTGGCGTTTCCTCTTCTGTGGGGCCATCAAAGCCTCCCTGAGCTCCAGTTAGCTGCTTGCTTTGCTTTGGTCACCTTGCTTGCTTGACAGAGAGTGGACACCGGTCACTGAGCTCTCAGATGGGACGGAAGGGCTGCCTTTGCGAACAGAGCATTAATTTTCTTTGCTGTGCCCCTGCCTTTGTAAGGGGAGAAGCCGGTTTTCCTCACGCTACCGAGGGAGCAAACACCCTCACCCTTTAAGGGTATTTTGTAGGTTGTTTGACTAGTCTGCAAGTGGGCTGCAGTTTGTTTAGCACCGAGCTCTCCTGGCTCTGGCACTTCTCAAGTGACAGCATCAAAGGCCCAGATCTTGCTCTGTTTTTCTTTTTTTTTCTTTTTTTTTTCCTTAGGCACACAGCCCGCAGTGAAAATCTGGGGCGCTTGAAGTGTCTTGAAAAATGTGACTTAAAGTATCACAACATGAAACGAGACCTAAGTTGCCTTTTGATTTGTGTCAATTCCTTCCACTTCTGGCTCTGTCTGCGTGGGGATTTTTTGGGGGATCTGTTTTCAAAAGTAAACTTGAGCCGCCAGCGCTGTATTAATGTCAGCCTTTTCCTCTTCCCCGTGTAGAGATTTATTCCAATAGAAAATGCTTTGTTTTGCTTCTGTAAGTGGGTAGACCAAAAATGCATCCTTCGCTGGAATAAAATGACTGCATGAGCCAGTTATGCTCTTCTTGTGTAACCGGCTGTCGATTGGGAGCAGAGGGGGCCGACGAAACGTTTATGGTTTAATACGATAAAGCAGAAAATGTTTCAAAGGGGGATGACATTTTTAGGCCAGTCTAGCGTGTTGGTCCCGCTTATCTCCCCCCTGATCTCCAGACCCTGCCTTGGCAGGTTGGGTGTTGCAGTGTTTGCTGTGCTCCAGCTTTTTCTCATCGCTTTGGGTGTTTAACCCTTAAAAGCGCGTCCAGGGCTTGGATCCTGCAGATACTTGACCCGTGTGGAGGCTGTAAGTTTTGGGTGGTGGCGGCTGCCCTCCCCGGGCCGTGCAGGCGATGGCGTGGAGCCCCCTCCCCGTGTCCCCCACTGGAGCCTCTTCCAGCCAAGCGCTCTGGTTTCTCTCACCCGCCGGCTAACAGCAATTGTGTGGAAGTTCAGCTGCTTTTTTTCTCTCTCTCCAACGAACATGTGTTTCCAATATCCGAGGGAGCCCGGCGGTTGGAGGCCGTTGTTGCTGGGCCCGACGCTGATCCTCCTTCCCCGTAGCCTGATAGCCCGGCTGGGGCCAGCGCTCGCTCCCCGGCCGTGGCTTGCGGGGGCTGCACTTTCATGCCCTGGTGTCAGAGCCACACGTTCCCTCCTGCCACGGGATGGAGATAAGCCGAGGAATGAGTGAAGGGAGGACTAAACCCCACTGGGAGGGAGAAGTCGGTGGGAAATTTTCCTTCTCCAGGAGCTTGAGCAGGCATTTGGTTTCCTTTCCACTCCCTTGTGAAGCCCAAATTACGTTTTTCATCATCACAGATGGGCTTTCCCCAGCACTGCCCGTGGTCCGTGGCCACAAACGGACGATGCGGCTACCTCTCCTGAGGTGTGGAGCTGTTGCGGCAGCGCTGGTAGCAGAGGTTCACGCTCATTTTGGAGGACAATAGTTTGGGAGGCCATGTCATGGGGTTGTCACACAATGTTAAGGGCAGGTTTGTGCCCCCGCTGAGGCAGGTGGTCCGTGGTCCCACGTGGAAGGGTATGGGAAGGGCATCAGGGTTGTTGCTTTGGTGCTTCTGGCTTCACTGGGAGGTGATGGGGAGCACGGCTGGCAAGGGCAGTGGCTCGTAGTGCTGCAGGGACCTGCCCTAGGGACAACCACTGCGGAGGACCCCACTGTGCCCATGTGGCGCCATCCGTGTGCTCCCCGTGCCGCTTGCCATCCCGGGATGCTTGGTGCCATCTGTCCTGGGTTAGGACTTACATGGGGCTTGTTTGCATTGCCCTCGCTGTGTGACACAACCAAAGCAGCGGTGACTCACGTCCGTCCGTCCCACCCCGCTCGCGTGGTCAGGCACGGCACAAGACTCAGCATCCCTCCCCTGGCGCGGGCAGGGGCTTCCCGGGGCTGAGCCTGATGGGTCGCTGCGGGAGAGCTTGCTTTTTTCTTAAGTAAAAAGGGAAGGATGGGGAGAAAAATCAAAGTTAACCAAGCACACAGCTTCAGAGGCTGGAGTGCAGGGTTGCTCGGCTCCATTTCAGTCTGACCCTCCTGTCTGGGCAGCTCAAGTGTTAATCAACAGATTAATTCAACTTTCTGCTGCTGTCTCCCTTTGCAGGGAATTTGGGGCAGGCTTTGCAGCCTATCTGGTTTGCACACACCCTGTCTTTCTTGTAACACTCCTGTAAAACCATGTTTGCAAAGGCTAAGTAATGTGCTGGCAGGGGTTTTGGCCGCAACCGTGCAAGCCCTGCTCTTTGCCACCCAATAAATATCTCTGCTCTGACCCCTGTGAAGCACCGCTCAGCTCTGAAACGGAGCTCTGAAACACCGTCCTGCCTTGGCAGCCCCTTTTCTGCGTGTACCGCAGCTGTTGGCAGACAGAATGCCACCCACTGCTGCTTTCCCCACTGCCGCTTTCCCCACTGGCTGCCCCTCTCGGGTGCCCACTAGGTCCCTGGAGCAGGCTGGTGGGTCCTGGTAATGGGGCTGGGCTGCTGCTGGGCGCTCGCTGGTATTTGCTTAACGCACGGCTCGAATTCTTGCTGCTAGTTTGATCTGGGGCACAACCAAAAGGAAATAACTTTGCCGCTCACCGTGAATTTTGATTCCTAGAATGGCATTTCAAGGGAACCAGCAGGAATGAGCCTCTGCTTGCATCCTGTCCGTGCACGGTGGCTGCGGGCAATGCAGAAATAACGTGTGCCCGGCCACGATAACATGCGCCAGCCACCATAATGTGTGCCCAAGCCGTGAGAATGTGGACCCGGCTCCTCTGTTTTCCGCAGCCCCATAGCAAGAGGGGACAGGGGAGCAACCAGCACTGGCTGGGGTGGGCTGGAGCCTTTCCTGCAGCTCCTGCTCATCCCACTCCCCTTAGAGCTCCTCCACCTGCTCCCAGCAAAGCCCAAAGTGTGTATGTGTCTAGTTGCAAGGCTATAATACCGGGGACCATTTGGGGAAGGGGAAGAAAACAGATGCCTTTTCTTCTTGAGCTCCACCTTCTCTTTTGTGATCTGCTTGGAGCAGATTGCGTGCACACGGAATGCAATAACTCGCTTTCTCTTGCTGTTCTGTGTATTTGTAGATATAAGGGTTTCACGGCTAATCCTCGCCAGGTGCTGGCATGGATGTTTTGTGCAGGTGAACCAAGTTCAGATGCCCGGCGGCAGCCACAGTGCTGTTCCTGTGGTTTGTCGTGGGTTGGTGGTGGCTAAACACCAAAACTGGTCCCTGCAGACACCAGCAGAAGTCCCTGCTGTCCTGGGCTGTGCCTCGCAGCAGGAGTTTAAGAGGAATTAGGTCTGGGCTTGCTCCATCGTGACCTTGTCTGGGTCTGCCTGGGTCTGCACAGGGCTAATAGTGCAAATCAAGCTCTTTGGACTCGTCATCACCTTAAGCCAGTTATTCTCCTTTGGTGTCTTCACATGAACGTGACGTCTAGTGACAGGTCTTGTTCTTAGTGAAAAGAATCTCTTTTAAGTACTTAGGGATTTTGGGGGCCACGCAGCAGGAATTGGTAGGATATCTAGAAACTTACAAAATACTCTAAAAACATACAGTTTGCTCTTCTGGAGGAGTCCCTTGGTTCCCTTCGTGTTCTCCAGGATGGTGCAGGGAGGTGTCCATGGGAGGTAACCTCCATGGATGAGGCACTTGCAGAAGCTCATCGGAGCGGAAAGTCGCGTCAAAGGTACTTTGAGCTCTTCTGGCTTTGGATGCAGATGGTTGTGGGACACACTCACTGCGCCTGCATGGGTGCTGGTGGCCATGGGCAGAGATGTGAGCTGGCTCTGGCTCTGCCTCCTGCTCTCAGGCTCACCGCCGGCATCCTCCGGGTATCGGTGAGGGCTCAGTAACAGGGTTCTTGCGTATCAGTCGAGCTGAAACTCGAATGTCTGGCTGATTGTGAATTCATCTGCATCAGCTACATATGCATCCCCGTCTTCACTCTGAAAGAAAAGCTGATGAAAGAGGCAGGAACACAGTCTCAGTAGGGAAGAGGCTTTTAGAGGGGAAAAATGGTTTGAAAAATAGCAAAGAGAGAGGAGGGGAAAGAAGTCTGCTGGGAAATGAGCATAACTGCATTACTTCCTTGGAGGTCTGGGAAATACATTATGCAGAGCTCCAAACAATGTTTGCCAGCAGCAAGTCAGCTTAGATGTGTCCATGGGGGTTTCCTTGTGTTTTTTTTCTTTTCTTTTCTTTTCTTTTTTTTTTTTTAATTGCCAAACTCTTTCTTTCTTGGGGCCCAGGGTGATCTGTGACTCCTGAGTTTCTGTTAGGAACTCATTCGTCCGCACGCTAATGATGTGCTCTGGGCTATGTGTGTGGGGAGAAGGTCCACCTGGCACGGTCCAGCCCAATCCCTTGGAGAGGAGGGGGTTTGACCATGGGAGGGCTCGGCTGGGTCACCAGTGCTGGCTGTGCCGGAGCAGCTTCAAGCTGCTGTTTTTGGATTAGCCAGAGCCGAGCGGGTCTCTCCACGGTTGGACATCCCTCCCTTGGCGCTGGAACTGGGCAGGGGTGGCCTTATGAGATGGGGACGCTGCCCGGTGACTGCCAAGGAACAGGATCAGCCCCTTCCCCTTGGCGATCCTGTGACTCTTGCTGGTTTGCAGGGGCCGAGCTGGGTCTGCAGGGGTCTCTGAGCGCTTCGCAGGGCCTTCGCATGGTGGGGTTTGGCTTGAGCGTGTTGGCAGTAGGTGCCCTCTTGGCCATGTTCTCCCTGAGTTCTCTGCTCTGCTCCGTGTTCCCCCACGCAGGGCTCCTGCTGGGTGCCTGATTACACCTGACCATCACACCTGACCATTTTAAGTCACCGTCCCATTTGTTTTGGTTTCTTCCCTGTTGCCATGGGCCTCTGGTTTGTGGCACAGGGCTGGCTTGCCCTTGGGGAGGTCTCATTCGTGGCCCCTGCAGCCTATGGCTCCTCTGAAAGATGACTTCACCTCTCTCTGTCCCAGTTTCACCAAAGATGGGTTGGGTTGTGTCCTGCTGGCACATGCCACCACCAGAGGTCATGCAGATGTATAAGCGGCAGAGGTGTCCCTTTGCTTCTGGGGCCCAGCTGACCTTCCTGCCCCTTCCCTGTGTGCTTTGAGCGAGGGCTCATTTCAAACCGTCTCCTTAATGCATGAGCACCCCGAAGGTGTTCCTGTACCCTGGTCTCCCCTGGGATCTCCAGGTTTCCTTTTTCAAGGCAACATGCGCTCAACTGTCCTGCATGGGCTTGCGTCCCCATCACCTCCAGTGCCACCGAGGGGGGCCTGCAGCAAGTGGAGGTGTCCCAGGGAGGGCTTTCCTCTAGCTGGTTTGGGAACCCCCAGAGGTAAAAACACCTTCAGGGAAGACTGAGGAGGGAGGGAGGGTCGTGGCCAGGTGCCCTCATCGCTGTCTGCAGCTGGACTGCAGCCCTCAGCCACGGAGCAGCGTGGCACCAGAGGTCACCTCCGTGCTGTCAGGGAGGGATTTCCCGAGGGGCTGATGGTTGGGGTTATGCAATCTCTGCAGCTTTCCTCTGCTGAGACTTTTGTCATAGAGATTTTTCTGACATTTTTGCCCTCTGGACCAAGCAGTGTCTCTTCTGTGCCATGCGAGCCCTGGGAAAATTAGCAGAGCCTTTTTTAATCCCAGCTGATGGATGTGAGATGTGGTCCTGGCTCGTGCACGACATCAGGCTGGTGCTCGGCGCAGGAGGGAGCGTGAGCAGGAATAGTCACCCGTGACTGTTTCACGTCGTGCTGTCCCTGGCTGGAGGGTGACAGCGGGTGACAGCTTGGACAGGACTGTAGGAGGTTTCACACTGTGGTCTCTCCCCAGCTTGATTTGTACGTCGCGGGCGGGCTGACCCCGCAGCCAGCATCACCCGTGCTCTCATCTGGCTTCACCAAGGACGCGAGTAGCTTTGGGCAAGTTCCCGCAGTCCTCTGTGGCCGAGCATCTGTGCAGAGATAAAAACCCTCTCCCACTTCACGGGGCTTTGCGAGGGTCCACGGGCAATAACGGGGCGCCTTGAAAGGGAAATGTTGTAAGTGTTTGTCTGCAAACCTCCTCTGAGACGGACGTGTGCTGTTGTGCTTTTAAGAAAATGTCTTTATTTGTCCTATTTGAAAGGAAGCGATTCCCCCTCTGCGTCTAGTCTTTGAATGCCCCCTCTCTGCTGGGGGATTGCAGCAGCCCCACAACTCGCTAGTGGCTTGCGAATCCCTCGATAGGATGAGGGGTAAGATAGGACAAGGGGTAATGGCTTCAAACAGCAAGAGGGTAGGTTTAGATTAGACATTAGGAAGAAAATTTTCGCTAGGAGGGTGGTGAGCCCAGGTTGCCCAGAGAAGCTGTGGCTGCCCCATCCCTGGAGGGGTTCAAGGCCAGGTTGGACGGGGCTTGGAGCAACCTGGGCTGGTGGGAGGTGTCCCTGCCCAGGGCAGGGGGTTGGAACTAGATGATCTTTAAGGTCCCTTCCAACCTGAACCATTCTATAATTCTATGATCCCCTTTTTTCTGCTGTATTTTTCAGGCTCCGGCCGCTAGACATCGAGTTCATGAAACGCCTGAGCAAAGTGGTCAACATCGTCCCCGTGATTGCAAAAGCCGACACGTTAACGCTGGAGGAGAGGGACTACTTCAAACAAAGGGTAAGGGGCTGGCGGCTCTTATCCGGGCTCCCATCTCTTGTCCCCCATCCCCTCCTGCCCCTTTTCCCCCCCCGGCAGGGCTGGGAAGGCGAGCGCCTGGCTGGGAGCCCGACGCATTCCTCCGGCTGCAGCTCTGAGCGATCCCACGTGGCCGGAGGGAAAGGCCTGCACTCCAAGCAGTTCCTTGTGTTTCTCTTGGATCTTTGTCAGTGCAGGATAAGTTTCGAGCTCTAAGTCTCGGGGCCTGTTTCTCCTGCCTCCTTGATTATTGTTGTTATTTTCAGGCTGGTTTCTGTTCTTCTGGGATGTAGACGGTGCTGCACGTAGAGGCTGGAAAACCCATCCCGTGCAGCATCATTCACTGATACAGGAACCAGGCAAAAAAAATGTGTGGGTTTCCTGAGCTCAGCTGGGCAAGATTTATGGGGGAAGCAAGGCATGAAATTCCCTTGGTCGGGGAGCCGAGGAGGGACTGGTTGAATCCACAGCAAGGCATGGGCTCTCCTCCATGCACGCAAGCCTGGTGCTGCCGAGAGATGGAGATGCCCTGTTTTGGGGTTCGATAAGGGGCTATGAATCTGTTTGTGCAGCTGATGGACATGGCTGGAGGCGTGGTGGCCTCAGCATTCCCTGCAGAAGTAAGCAAGCCACCGAGCTCGTTGGTCCGAGAGACTGAATTGCAGGGAAGTGAAGCGAATTGAAAAAGGGGTCTTGCCAAAAAGGCAGTTTTAGGGGCCACCTCTGATAGGGATGCGAAGTGCAGTTGGGTGTGGAGAGGACAGCACATTGGCCAGGGCTTGCTCGATGCCTCTGTGCAGAAGAGCGCGAGCCACCCTTTCCCACCCCGGTGTCTTCCCAGTTCTCAATGGGCAGGGTCAGGCACTGAAATGTCCAGTCTGGTTTTGGGGGCTGAATCAAAACTCTGCAAGCAGTTCCCTTTGCAGTGAGCTAGAGGATGGCTGGGAAAAAACAGGTTGCCCGGAGAAGCTGTGGCTGCCCCATCCCTGGAGGGGTTCAAGGCCAGGCTGGACGGGGCTTGGAGCAACCTGGGCTGGTGGGAGGTGTCCCTGCCCAGGGCAGGGGGTAGCACTGGGTGGGCTTTAAGGTCCCTTCCAACCCGAACCATTCTGTGATTCTGTGAAGTGGAGCCAAGAGGTAATCCAGGCTGGGCTTGGTTGGTGCCTTGGCCTGTTTTCATGGCAGTCTGCGAGGAGCTGGTGCGGGAGGATGGGGGAGTGGTCCATGGTGCCCCGTCTGCTCTCTGCAGTGGCTTTCGCAGACTGCTGTCTCCGTTCAGAGGTTACGAGCGCACATAACCAGGTGTCTGTGGCTGGCTGGTTAGCTCTGGGACTGCAAAGCCAGTCTGGGACCTAAAATGTCACCTGGGCGCTCTCAGCTGCTGATACCATCCTTGGGTAATGAAAGAGCATGGGGAGACCACCTGGCTCGCCCGCTCTGCACCGGCTCGGCGTGGGATGAGCTCGCCGTATCTCTAATTACATTCCTGATTGTAACCAGACCCCCAAAATCCTTCCAGATGGAGGGAGAACACGTAGCCATGTGACGTGTTTGCAGTGTCCCTCTGCAACGGGCTCACCCTCCTTACGCTCACGGCTCCGGATCCGCCGGTGCAAACGAGAGGGCAGGTAATTAGTGTGGGTGGGCACAGGCTGGCACCCTTTGCTCCAGCGCGCCTGCCTGCGTGCTGCCAAAAAACAGAGCCCCGTCTGCATCTGGGGGTCTGCATCTTGGCATCTCTTCCCCTTGCACAGAGGCAGTGTCCTTAGAGGCCGCTCTTCCAAGATGTCTGCGTCCATGTCCCCTTGGATAAGGCGCTGCCGTGACTCCTTTTCCAAGGAGCATAAGCAGACACAGAAAGCAACTTCTTCACTTGGGGTTACGTGCCTGGCAGCTACATTCCCATTGCTTGGTGCAGCTTGTATTGTCTCGTTGTCTTTTTCAATCCCAAAGCAACGCCCAGCTCATGTAACTTCATCTCACTCTCGGCCGGAACCGTGTCTTGGCACCAGGTTCTCGCAGAGATTCCAGGGCAAGCATTTGGTAGGTGTGTAGCAGTTAAACACAGGTCTCTGTCCCCAGGGTGGGCAGCATTTAGGATGGAGAGGGAAGATGTTGCTGCTGGGCATTGCTCACGAGAGCCTCTTGGGTCGGCTGGGAGGTGCCGCTGTGGTGGGAGTGCAGCTGCTCTGCCCCTGTCTTCTTCACATGTTCTTCTGCTCTTCTCTCCTAGATAATGGCCGATCTTCTCGCCAATGGGATCGACGTTTATCCGCAGAAGGAGTTTGATGAAGACTCTGAAGATCGGCTAGTGAATGAGAAATTCAGGGTTAGTGCGTGGTGTTGCGGGTTGGATGTGCTTGGATGGGCCCTGCAGCTCCAGGTGATGGTTATGGCCTAGGGTGTCTCTGGCAAAGTGCTTCTATTTTCTTTCCAAAGCTGCTGTGCCTCTGTCCGAGGGGTCTGCCCACGTCCTGGGGCCTGCCCAGAACCAAGGATCCTGCCAGAGCTGAGAGCAGGGATAGAAAGAGGGTGGGGAAAGTACCTGGGGAAGGTGTCGTCTCCTGTCCATGCGGCTGCTCCTTCCCCCAGCCCCGTTCCTCAAAGGCGCCCTCGGCCGATAGCGGGCAGGGAGGTCCCTTGGCCCCTTGTCCTGCCCCAGGGGCAGGGGGGGCCGGTGTCTGCCCATCCCTGGCGAGGGCAGCGGCCTTCCCGGCACCTGGAGGGAGTTTGCCCGTAGGCTGCTCTGTTTTCATGGCTGTCAATTCCTTGCTATAGGAAGTAACTAACAGTTTTTTGGCTCAAAAGAGTGAATTGGGCAAATGCAAGGAAGAAAAATGTCTTTCAGGGCCTCTTAAGTACAAAGACACCACCTTGGTTTGGGAAATGACTGAGCCACAGGTTGCCAGATGCTGGGGGAGATTCCTATCATGATACCTTTGCCCTGGCTGTGCGTTGGTGCCTGCCAAGGAGGTGCTGGGCTAGACTGGTTTTGGACTGGTTTTAGACTGGTTTTGGACTGGGCACGTGTGCCAGAGATACTGCTGCCCGGGTCCTGGGCTGCCTGCAGTCCCTGACAGGCAATGCTGCTCAGGAGCATCAGGGACAGACCAGCTCATCCCATGAAACTCTTTGATGAAAACAGCTTGACGTAGGACTTTGCTCGCCAGCTTGGTTTCCTGACCGGTTTTCAGGAGGAAAACGTAACCTTTTTTTTTTCTCTTTCCTCAGGAAATGATCCCATTTGCAGTGGTGGGCAGTGACCAGGAGTACCAGGTTAATGGAAGAAGAATCCTTGGAAGGAAGACCAAGTGGGGCACCATTGAAGGTACCTCATCCTTGTTTCCCTGCCTCCTGAGCCCACCTCCCTGCCCTGACAGAAGGTGGCGAGGTCCAAAACCAGCAGTAGAAGTCAAGGTGTATATAGTGCTTCCCTGCCTCTCCAAATAAAATCACTTTCCTGGTTTTTCGGGACTAAAAACACCTTGGCCAATGCTCCCACACCAGGTTGCTGGGCCTTTGTGCGGCTCAGGAAGCTGCTGAGTGCCGGAGGGAACACTTTTGGGTGTCTTGTCATCCTCCCTGGCCTGGCTTCTGCTGGTTGCACAGTTAAATGCCTAATGGCAGGATTTGAGGGCACACGAGTGCAGTGCTGACGTCTCTGTGTCTTGAGCCCAGATTAGAGCCTTTCCCCGGCATCTGTAGGTCTTTGCACCCTCCCCCATGCATTTGGCTGGTGCCCGTGTGGGATCTCGTCCTTCTTCCGTCTTCATCCCGTCAGCATCTTTTTGTCCCCCGTTTTAAGTCATGGTTTAAAGGCTAGGTGAAGGCTCCTGTCTCCAGTGCATCTACACGTTTCCCTGTCCCTGACAGCCAACTGGCATGTCTCCAGCGCCACCACCCCTCTTATCTTCCTCCCCTTCATTTCATAGGTTTCTCTCATGAGTCTCTTTAATAGGAATCCTGTGCTGAGGGATGCCTTAACAAAGATGCCAGGAAAACCAGCGTATTTTAAAGCTCTGCTGCCCTCTTGTGCTCCATCCTTGGAAGTTCTGAGTTTAATGGAACTCATTAAACCACTCACCCTCTGCATGGGGCATCTGCCTTCAGGATGGGGAGAACCCAGGGCTCAGCCATGGCCTGTTTGGGTGGAAAAAAAATAAGAAATGGAGTTGATCCTCTAAATTGAAATGCCTAGTAAACTGGGAGCTGGCAGGCTAACTGTGGTGGATCAACACCCCTTGATTTTCCTCTCTTGCGAGCACTCCTGCTTGCCCCCAGCCCTGTTCAGACAGCAGTACCCTTTGTCAGCAAGAGATCGTGCCCTTCTGCAGCACCGGCAGCCCAGGCAGCAGTCTCTGATGTGCAGGATGCTCATGGTGAAGCTATAGATGAAACGCTTTTGTGGAGCTGTGCCTGGCAGTCATCGCAAAGCTCACCCTGTCCCTTTTGCTGCCGTGTACGGGGCCCATTGAAGCTTGCATCGGTCCAAAGCAGGGGGTCACGGTGGGAGATGCTGCTGGGAGCTCCCTCTTTTGGTGGGAGATGGTGGGAAGGGACTGGGAATGTTTAGTCAGCCAGTTGGTTGTGCTGAGCTGGGGCAGATACCTGGGTAAATCACAGCAAAGAGGACTCTTGAATCCTGCACCCACCGCCTCTGGGGGTAAGTCCTCCTCTCAGCCCTCCACACACTAGTGACGCCCTGTAGGGTCCTCCTTACCCCAAGCGGTTGCCGTACTCCTTCCGTGGGTGCACGCTGATGGGTTTCTCTCTTTTCCTGCCAGTGGAGAACACGACACACTGTGAGTTTGCCTACCTGCGGGACCTCCTCATCAGGTCAGTAGGACTGTGCCCTGTCCCTGTAGCCTTTGGTCACCAGGTGGCATACAAAGAAAGGGGAGAGCCCAGCCCTGCTTGAAGCAGTTGCTGCTTTGCTCTGCTCATCCATCCATCCCTCCCTCCCTCCCTCCCTCCCTCCCTCCCAGCCTGCTGCAATGCTGCAGCCCCTCTGTGAGGGGTGGCCCCACGCAATGGGTCATGGCTTCAGAGGGTTTTTCCCAGCTGGGGTGCTGAGTTAGGGGAGGAGAGGAGCAGTGCATGGGTCAGGACAGACCCCGAGCTTGCCAGCAGTGCACAGTGTGGCTCCAGCTCACCTGAAAGCAGCTGGCCTTTTGGCCTTAGTGATCCTTCAACAGCCCTGGGTCCTACCTCCAGCCACGAAACATCACTCTCCTGCATCCCAGGATCGTGCCGTTGGGTCTGGGCAATTGCCGGTCCCTCTTGAAAGAGGTGTCCCTGCTGCAGGGGAATGGGGGGCTGAGCCCCCTTGGCTTGCTGGAGGGGACATTGGGTTCCTCCTAAATATAGCTGCAAGATAAACTCTGCACATCTGAGCTGTTGCTGGCGGATCGCTGTGTGGGGCTTCAAAACCTGGCCCAGGGACCTGCAGGACCAGGGTCTTCCCGAATGGGTGTTACACAGCAAAGGTTCCCGGGTACCAGAGCGCGGGCTGTTGGTACCAGTGGCGTCTTCTGGTCTTGGCTCCCCATAATTGCCTTTGCTTCCCTTCCATGCCCTAGAGATACCGTTAACCAGTAAAACAGGAGGGGAAATGCGGTCTGGAGGGGGTGTTTGAAAGCAGAGGCTGGGGGGTGGGGGTGGCGGAGGCTGGGCTGGCCGAACCTGCGCCCAGCGAGGTGCAATTCCTGCCGTCTCCCTTTCCCGCAGGACGCACATGCAGAACATAAAGGATATTACCAGCAACATCCACTTCGAAGCCTACAGGGTCAAGAGGCTGAACGAGGGCCAGAGCTCGCTCTCCAACGGCGTGGCCGACAAAGAGCTGGTGGCTAACGAAATGTAACCGTCTCGCTCCGTAGCCAGGACCTTGCTCGCTCACGCTCGCTATTTCTCCCCTCTTCCCCCTTTATTTTTATATAAATCCTCTGCCACTGTCCCTCTTCCCACTCCCCAACCCCTTGCCAATGTTAACTGACCAAATAACCAGACGCCGTCTCTGTCGTGCGGAGCGGGGCGACCGCTCATCCCCCCCCCCACCACCCTGTTTTGTGACCTGAGTTTTTGTTCTCAGCCCCCGGGTCCAGCGTCCCTGGGCTGGGGACCTTCCCCCCGCGGAGGTCGGGCTCTCGCTGGCCCCCAGCGCTGGTCCGACAGCCGAGCTCGGGGGAGCAGATCCATGGGGCCGGCAGGGTTGGGGTGCCCCCGGGAGCCCTGCCTGCCCCTCCGCGCAGAGGCTCTTCTCCGTCCGATGAAGGCAAGGGTTTGTCCAGGCGAATGTAGCCTTCAGAAGCAAGGTACGGTGGTATGAAGAGAGCAAGATGGTGCCATCCTTGTCTCCTGCCGCCGCCTCCGAGCCCTCTGCAGCCCTCCGGCACCCGCCAGCCCCCCACCCTACCCCTCTACCCTGCCTACATGCAATAAACTGGGAGTGTTTAGGTGTCACCTCGCCTGTCACCAACCCCTGGCCAGGCAGAGCGACCTGCTTTGGGAGAAGTGCCTTTTCAGACTGTTACCTTGCAATAGCGTGGGAGAGGGGAGGGAGGGCTTTGCCTTGTCTGTCTTTGCAGCCTGCAAAGGGCCTGCGACACGTTGTAGAGACTCCTTTTCCCTCTCCCTTGGACCATAGATGTGGCGATGTCCTGGGAACACTTGTATATTTATTTTTCATACAGTTGGGTGGGGTTTTTTTTCCCGCTGAAGGCTCGGAGTGTATTTGTCTGAAGGGGGCTGAGAATGGAACGTCTCTGCAAAGCAGTGGTGGGAGGCGGAGGGTTGTCCTGTCCGACCCTTGTGATTCTCGGGCTTTTCCCTAGGTCAGAGGAGGCTGTTGGGTATTTTTTTAATTTTTTTTTTTTTTTTTTTTTATTTTTTGGTTCCCTGTGTGTGCTGTGTCCCGTGGCCCCCCTTGCTCTGTCCCTCCCCCCCCCCGCACGCCTCCTCTTTCAATGACTCTCCAGAAAATAAGACCCTGTCGGGGAGGGGTCGCTTAAATAACACCGCGCTGGAGGAGCGGGTGGTCCTGGAGCAGAGCTCTGCAGTCCCGGCCCCCCCGCCTCCTGGCTCCGCTTGCCTCTGTTTTCCGCTCCG
>VYZM01008022.1:0-26678 GCA_013398915.1 Dromas ardeola
GATGTGGTGCTGAGGAACATGGTAGTGGTGTACTTGGAAGTGTTACGTTAACTGTTGGACTTAAAATGATCTTGAAGGTCTTTTCCAACCTAAATGATTCTATAGTTTAACACTAATAAAAGGACGAAGGATGTGAAAAGGAAGAGTAATAAGGAAAGTGGAAAGAGAAATATTGAGAAACTCATATAATATTAGTTAATAGTTGGTAATTAGTAGTCCAGGTAATGCTGTTATCTCTCATAGATGCAAAGTTGTAATGCTACATTGCCATGTATGTGCTAACAGCAAAATAGGAATCAAAAAAGTTTTGGTTTAAACTTCTGAACTGGATTAAAAAAAATTAAAAAAAAAAATTTGCACACAATGTACTTACAGTTAAGAAATGCATGATATATATGAAAAATTCCAGGAGTTATTATCTACCTACTCTCATTTTCTGGTAATGTGACATGAATAAAACAGTCATCTCTACAAATGTGGAGGCTGTTCATTAGAATATTGTGCTGACCATTTCCACTCTTAGAAAAACATTATGCTGCAAAACAGCTGACAGTAGTACATTGGCCAGAAGAGAACTGAACTGTTTGAACAGGATATTTATTGCAAACTATTCCATTGCAGATCAACTACCATTAACTTCCACATAATAATTGTTTTTCCATTCTTCACTTCTACAGGATCTACCTTAAAGGACTTACTGGGACAGCGGGCAAAATAAGTAGTATAAGCCAACCAGGAAATGATTTTAGCACAAAGGATGCAGACAATGACAAATGTATTTGCAAATGTTCACAAATGCTAACAGGAGGTAGGAATGTTTTTTTGTTTCTCAGTCTTCCTATTTTTATTGGCACTGAAATTGTCTGTGAGATAAATAGTAATAATTTTGACTTAATGAATTTTGACTATTGAAGAAGTCCAAAACTCACAGATAGAAATGCTAGCATGGTGACTACAAATGAAGTATTTTGTCATTGGACAAAGGTTAGTTAAAATAAAACAAGAGAAGTTAAAACTGGAGAAAAACACTCAATCTCTCAAGTTGGGGTACAAGAAAGTCTGTAACTGTGGAACAAACCAAAGTGAAAGCAGATTTTTCCAATGAATGAGATAACATAGTCCCAGAGATCAAAACACCTAACCCCCCAAAAAAACCTTATTTTAGAGATTCAGTTGGTCAGTGAAACGGCTCCTCATTCTTTAGGCGGAAACCCATTCTCTAACTATCCAGAGAAGAAAACCTCAAAAGCTGCTGTATATTGCAAATGCTGCAGAAGGGTACCAAAATTTAATTCAACATAATTATGAAATGGGAATGCATACATAAATTTAAGATACTCCACATATATGAGATATCTACATTTTTCTAATGATTGTTCACTAGTTATTGGAGTTTTAGGTGGTATTTTTATCTTGAACCACACAAGCCATTCTATAATTTGCCAATCTAGAATTCCACATTCTGAAATGTAAACAAACTGCTTTGTAAATTTGACTTCTCTTCCTGTTATCTCTTAAGCAACGGTTTGTTTTCCTATAGCACAAGTTGCAAGACAAAAGACAGCTTCAGTTTATCCAAAAGGATAATTGGATTACTGCCCTGCAAAACAGAACACACACATTATTGCCATCATAACAGAAGTATAAAAATATTATCTTATTAATAAAAATAAATTTTCCTTATGACCCACTAACAGGTCAGGACCACAAGGGTACAAAATAATTTTGGGTTGCTTTCTTCTCCTTTTCCTTCTTACCAAGTTTCAGCACAGAGGTTTTGAACTAATCTGCACAGAGAAGTGAAACAGATAACTGAATTAACCATCTAAAAACAATTAAGAAAGGATTTTAAATCTGTGAAGAGTAGGAATTTACCAAAGAACAGATAAAAAGCAAAGAAGACTCAGTATTGTTACAGTTCAAGTCAAGTTCTGCCCTGAGACTGTCAACAATAATGTTTGATATTGGTAATAAATTAAGCTTGATTGAAGGCCTTCCCTTCTCAATTTTAAGTGACTATGTATTACATAAGATGCAAGAATATGTAGTGAATACATAAATACATTTCCTTGCTCAGTTTGAGGGACATATTTTATACCAACACTTCCCAATCATAAGAATGAAAACCTGGGTTTAGACTTCTTTTTCATTTCAGGAGGACAAAGTGTCCTTATATACTCTTATGAAAATTAACTGTGCTTACATTTTCATCTGCTGATGTTTTTCTTTGCTTTCTGTCTTGCAGGATGGTGGTTTGATGCATGTGGTCCTTCTAACCTCAACGGAATGTATTATCCATTACGACAGAACAACAACAAGTTCAACGGTATCAAGTGGTACTACTGGAAGGGCTCGGGCTACTCTCTCAAAGCCACGACTATGATGATTCGACCAGCAGATTTCTAAATGCTTTTGCATTATGTGAATTATGTATTGTATAGTCTTCAAAGACTTCATTTGCCGAGCATATAAACACACATCTGCAACTTGTCTCATTTTCAAGCCCAGAAAACATGCGCTAGTGTTCTGAAGGGATCAGTTCAGTACAATTCCTGAATTGCAATAGCCTTGATCAGCTAAAGCTCATATTATTCAACCAGACACAAAGTCTAAAGCATCAACCTGGCATAACAGTGATTTGGCCAAATGACTGAATAAAAAGAACATCCAAGAAACTGTCAGACAACTTAAGGACTCTGTTTCACTGATCATTTATGTTATGTATGTGTTAGTAAATAACTGGAACTGTGAAAAATACCTAAAATAGTTTTAGAAATACGCATTTTGCCTCATCACTGAACTTTAAACATTACTCTAATATAAAACACTTAACTAGATCTAGAACTATTTATCTCTCTGTGTCATGTTTGCCTTTTATGTACATAAAAAAAATACTGTCCTGTAAGTAGCTCAATACTGTAGTTGAAGAATACATTCTTTCCCCCCATAGTCTCCTAAACAATTTCTTACACTTATTCAGGGATTTTTTTTCCAATAGCCTGTATTACTTTATTTAACAGAAGACAAATAGCATTTAAGTACTTTGCATTTATTCTTGGGAAATACTGTGTACAAAAATCACCATTTCTTTCAGTTTGTACTTATTACAGTCACTATCTTAAAGCTACAAAAATCCCTGAAAATTACAATATACTATGTGTTTCTTTGTATTTTTATGAAGATTGCACTTTTTTCCTTTCCTTGACATTTAGCTATAAAATAACTGATCAGTATTTTACAAACCGAGACAACGGCATTAACACCAAATGCCAGTTGTCTATGACAATCAGTTATCACCTGGTGCTGTAGTACATCTATACGTTTTGTAAAAATAACCTAACTGAAAAACATATGCATATTCTTTGATCCAATTAAATTTATGCTCATGAGTTAAAATACAAATTACTACATTTTAAAAACAGGAAAAAAAATCTGAAAGTTTTTAACGTCATACTGTTGGGTTCTTTTCAGTAAGGTTAGGACTTCTCCATAGAAATTCTGTGTAGGTAGGCCCTCAATGTATGACACAATGTGAATAAATTACTCTACTGGGTGATTTTTGCTTTTTAAACATTTTATTATTACTATATGCTTTAAAATTTTGTATTGTGCACTGCAGTTCAGATAGAGAAGATATTTCTTCATAAATCACACAAAATAATTTTGTGCAGATTTTTTTCCCCAAAAAAACAACCATAGGTTGTAATTCTCATGCTTAGTCTTTGCCTTAAAGTAATGATTTTGTAAATTTTTAATTTCAGCAGATGACTGAATTAGTTACAAAATAAGAATATATCTCATATCAAAACAAAACAAAAACTCCAGACACAACATTTCTGGAGGCTTACTTAACAAAAGGTATTGTATCTTAAAAACAGTAAATGATTTTGAGAAAGATGGAAGAAAACACTTCATTTCCTACTGACAGTCATTAAAGCTGCTGTCAGAGTATCCCACCACTCAAACCACCACCACTCTCTGAAAATGGGTCAGCATTACTAAAGGACAGCAGTCACAAAAAATACTTCTAATATTACTTCATGATCTGATTTTAAATAAATCTAACAAATGTAAATTAACAGTCATCATCCGAAGAGTTGCTTAAAATAATCTGAATGTATGTAAGATTACTGTTTAAGTATTTTATTGTTTCTCCTAGCAAACTTGTAAGGATAAACATATCCCAAACTAAAAAAAATACTTCACAAAATTGCTTTTATGAATTTCTAAGAAATGTCTTAAAGAGCAGGTCTAGTAGAGGGCCACCAAGCTAGTAAAGGAGCTAGTCATACCAAGAAGCACACAACATACAGAGAGGCTGAGAGAACTGGCCTTTTTCAGCCTGGAGAAGAGAAGGGGAAGGGGAGACCTTACTGCTGTCTGCAACTGCCTGATCAAGGACACAGAGAAGACAGAGTCAAGCCCTTCTTGGAGGTGCACTGCAATGGGACAAGAGACAGGGACAAGAGGCAGCAAACAGAAGTTCAAATTGGGGAAATTAGATTTTCTTTTTAATTTATTCATTTATTACCATGAGGGTGGACTGGACAAGTCCCTTGGAGCAGAACATTGAACTAGGCAACCTTCAGAGGTCCCCTTCTAATCTAAAATAGTTTATGATTCCATGAAATTTAATAGAAATACTGAGTCTAGATTACTGTATTTCCTGCTTCATTGCATTTAATCAGACAACTAAAGAAAATACTCCCAACATTTGACAAAGTAAGAATAACCAGCCCAATAATCTAAAAAAATTAAAAAATTAAAATAAAAGCTTCTTCAAAATCATGATGGCATCTGGCACAGTATGAATGCTCAACCTGGCAACAGAAAGTAGTTCTAACTTCTGGTTGACATTAACCTGCATTATCTTAGTAAGAAAACACTATATGACAAGAATAATTAAATACTGCATGGCTAGTTTCAATTTGTTGTAAGAAAGTCTTTATTAAGCTTAAGGCTTTTTGATGACTGTTCTGGGAAAGTGATTGAAGACATGGATTTAACAGATCAGTTGTTTATTGAGACTTTCATTTTTGGGGGAAATGGAGTAATTTATGAACATGAATGTAAAAATTTAGAGTGAATATATTTTTAAAGGACATTTTATCTAAGTGAGAGTGCATGGCTTAAACTGCAAACACCAAAGTCAAGTGAGACGAGGACATTTTGGAAGGAATGCAATAATAGGAAAAAGAAGGCTGCAACAACTGTTTTGGATTTGGTACAAACAATTAGAACATAACAGCAAGACAACTCCTTCTTTCAATTCCTTCCTGTAATCAAATAGATGGTATATTAAACTAGAATGCACTTCCATTTTCTCTAAATAGAGAAATAATAAGAAAAGAAAGGGAATATAAACACCATTCACGTTCAAATAATAATTGTATTTTTTAAAATAAGATATGTTACAGTAAGAAACCAGAATGACTCGAATAGGGAATGACTGGAAAGGTGATAGAAATATGACCTTGGACACTGACTTTGTTCAGAGGTGTCCAGAGGAGAACACTGCAAACGTAAGCGATTCAGGTTCTTAGCACAACCATAAACTCCCTCAATTTTATCTTCTCACCAACTCTCAAGCCCTCTTTACTTCTGCTTCACGAATAAAAACTGTAAAACAGAATCCTTAAAAAACAACCACAGCAGGAATCACTTCCAAAGAAAGCTATGTAAGTTGTTACTGATAGCATACTTAGTAATTAAACAAGGTAGTCTGAGAAGAAACAGAAAACTCAAAACAGCTTAATCTGAAGTACTGTGTTCTTTTTTTCATACAAATAGAGAAAAGAGGGGGAAAAAAAGAACGTATTTCTTAGTTATTTTTCACATTAAATTTTACCATTCTTAATGTATTTGCTATACAAAAAAAATCTACTTTCTCCTTTTAGAAAAAATACTACATTGTAATGGATGATTAATTTCTTTGGGCTTATTTCAGAATAACTGTTACAGTTTCCCTACACTTTGAGAACATAAAATTTATGAAATAAAGTCTTCATCTGGAACATGTAAGTTTACACAAATTATAGATTTGGAAACAATGTTAAAAATAAGTTCTTAACAGTTAATAAAATTATAGTAAAAATAAAGTTCAAACCCCATTAAATGATCTTTCTTCAAAGCCTGTATGAAACTTTGAGAAACAAGTAGCAGATGATAATATATTTAACTAGCTGCTACAATATAAGAGAAATTGTGAAACCTTTTTTGGCAAAACTATTAGAGAGATTGACTAGTAACCTGCTAGAATTCTACTTGCTTTAAAACCAAAATAAAATCACTGTTTAATCAATTACAACACCCAGAGTGCAGATACACATGCGTTGGGACAGATAAACCATGCCACCACATACACATTTTGCACTAGTTCACAATTCATTACTTGAGAATGATCATTAAAGGCAGGAAAAATTCTTCATTTTACCTACTTTGTAGTTTTAAAAACCCACAGTAATTTTCCATTGCCAAAGTAATTTCTGGACTGAAAATATTGAGTCCATGACCTGAATAATCTTTCTGTTAGGTGATAACATACCTCTCCAGTTTATATACAAGCACAGATAGAAATAAAATATGCCACAAAAACATTAAAGGACATTTATACTTAAATAAGACAGTAGTCTATTCAGATGTTAATTGGTGGATCAGTTTTTTGCATTTTCCACGCATTCCAAAGTTTTTACACACACTTCAAAAAGTAATAATCGAAGAAGAAAATAATTCCTTGCAGTATTTGCTTTAAAAAATTTTTTTTCTAGTAGGCCTTCTTGTTCACAAAACCTATTTAGAGGGACAATCATTTTCCAGATAAACAAAAGAAAGTTCACAAACCTAAAGGGCCATTAAACTTACAGGAGCTGCAGGGAAGCTGGATGAAAGCTCATATGGTTCCTCTGAGATCCAATGGCCCAATTCCAAAGACCACAGGACCTAAAATAAATTAAGCAGTAAGTAGAACTCTTATAGCAAACTCTTTGAACGTGTAATTAGAAGTAACAGTGCAGTTGCAATAGTTGGTTTGATATTTCATTTACCCAAACCAAATGATTTCGCTGAAAAATCAAGCAACTGAAACAAACCATTAAAATATCAAAGTCATATTTCTATGCATAGTTACATTAAATTTTGAAACCTTGTGAGCATATTAGAAAAGTCAACTATTTGCATCATGATACATAAATTAAAGATTTGAAAAGGGAAGTCATACTAGATCAGTTCTGTTCTCTTGGTTCAGTTAACAATTGAACTTCAAGAGCTTCCTGTTGGCCCATTTCTCCAGCCTGTCAAGGTCCCTCTGAATGGGAACACCCATCTGGTGTATCAAACACTCCTCACAGTTTCGTAACATCTGCAAAATTGCTGAGGGTGCAGTCTTCCCCATCATTCAGTTTATAAATGATGTTCAACAATATTGGAGCAGTATCAACTCCTACTACCTTCTGGGATTATGCAATTATTGTATGTAATCCACAATACATATATAAATCAGCCTGCAAAGAAGAAAAGCTCAATTTCATTCTCTCGGGTATCCTCCTCTGTCAGCATCACATTCTAAAGCATAAAAAAGGGTTCCTGACGGTGCAGAGTACTGACTGACTGGAAAATACATGATAATTTGTGTTCAACTGAGCTCTGAAGCACTGGATCAATACGATGCTTGGAGACTACCAATCCTAACACTTTGGACTACTTTCAGACTTCTGTTTTCATCAGGGCCATCACAAAACGGTTAATAGAAAAAAAAATACTTGAAATGATTATACTTTCAGGTTCTGAAATACACTATTTTTAATATTTTTTTGGGGAGAAAACTTTCCCCAAACTACTCCATCCATCATTTTTCCTGGGTTGATTTTCTAAACCATTCTTCAAAACAATTTATCGCTATAAGTTGCAACTGATAGACTATAATATTAAAAGCCTCACAAAGAGTGCTTAGAGACAATCCCTTTATGGGAAAATGGAAAGAGGCTGAATTTCCTCCCACGGTTCTGCCCTTGTTGTATAAAGGCCGTTTTCCTACTAATTTCTAGATAGTCTAAATTCTGAAGCACACTCTGATGGAAGAGGAGTTACATTTCCTCATTGGCTTCATCACTGTGAGCTGAGCCATAAAGCTTCTCATGTGGGTAAAAGACCGGTAAGTTCTTTGCCACGTTTGTCCACTGTCACACAATTCAACAAGTTTCCCCTTTTACAGATATTTGAGCTTCGCAACATCCTTCCTGTAGTTGCCATTTGGCACACCTTAAATACAAGCCAAAAAAAGCATTGTTACCCACTAGTGGGAGACAGCACGATTCATACGTGCAACCTTAAAAACCACAGCAAGCCCAAAAACCACAGCAACCACCCAATATCCTGCTGCTCCTACAGCAACAGGTAGTATTAAGTCAACAAGAAGTGTACGTATACCCCCTAAATGGGATATATGGAATTTATTAGAAAATAAATCCCTGTGTTTAGGGATAGTTCTACCTCTGGCAGTCACATTTTCCCGTAAGTAGTTCTCTAGCCATTTCAAATAGATGATGCCTGTTTCTTACTGTTAGCACAGCCGTGCACCATTAAACTGTTGTCATTATTCACCTTAGGACAAGCTGAATTTCATCAGTGCGTGAAATTATGCTTGATTCACAATTAACTGAAATATTCTGTATTTTTTTTATTCTTTTGGAAGATGTCATACAAATCCATATATTATTAGTTTTATTTTAAATTATAAAACTTTACCTGATAAAATTTGGGAAGCAGTGCTATGAGATGTTCCTTTTAGACAAAAATAGGCATAATAGATATCAAGCATGATAAAGTTATCCTTTACAATCTTACAGCTCACTAATTAAACAAGATTCTAAACTGAACAGACTGACTATAAACTAGTAATGTAAATCGTATAAAATGTCCCAATTGTATGTAGGAAAATAACTTTCTATAAAGGGCTCTTTTGCCCTAAATCGGTTGCTAGAAGAAGCAAATTGCAAACTGAATTTAGGAAGTAATTTTTTTATCAAAACCCATTTCTATAGTCATTAGTCCAAAGTAGCTGATGCTTAACGACTTTGAGGGGAACCAGCAAACTCTCATATGAACTGCTACAAAAGCTGGTGCTTTGTGTGATGTGGCAAGTGGTGTTTTACTTGTGAGGGGAGGGCAAGTGTCCAATTTTGCAGGCTGTTGAAGTGAACAGTGATTTTTTTGTTGATAATGAAAAGCAGTACATCTTCAAACTTATTGTTGAACTTTATTACAAAAATCTAAAGAATATTATGTTTACTTTTAGAAAACGCACAACCAAATATTTGAAAACGCAACAGCTGTACACAGAGAAAATAATTTACATATTCATTATATCATACCAAATCTAAAAATAAGTTAAGCACATTAATAAATCAACGACCTTTAAAATGATAATGCATTGCTCTGCTTAGCCAAGAAAAGTATAGTAACTTCTTAAAAACATACAGTTAAGACTGCCATTTAGGATTTTAAGTTAAAAAATTTAAGGTGGTACCTGTGTATATTTTTTACAACTGCTTTTTACAATTTACAATAAGAATATTGAAATCTGTCAGCTTTATACTTATAACATGTTGCAAATAAAAGAAACTTGTTAATCCAAGCCATTTCTCTTTTAATCACAATATAAATCAACTTTAACTGAACCAAGAAAATTGTAACTTCTAATACAATTCTTAGAGACATGCTGCATTAAAACAATATTTGTAAATAATCTTGAGCAGGAACAGATGTACCATGCTGTATAATGTGTACAGCATGTCCTTATAGTACCAAAATCATGTTTGTACCAAGAGTAACTGGCAAACAACCCAAATAGATTAAACAATAAACCCAAAAGATTAGTTATGATTAAGTAATCCCATTTCATTTTCCAGGCCAATTTTACAGTAACAACCTCTATGAATCCCTGTAGTATTTACAGAATTTTGTTTAGAAATGAATTTTGTTTATCTTAACGAAAGATGGATTAATGCTTGTCTATCATGGTTCTGGAATTGAGTACAAAGGCATCATATCTACTTTCTTAGATAAAAGGAAAATTAGATACAGAGTTCATGAACAGGTCCTGAAGTAAATAATTAGGTCACCATTCACTAAAACATTCCATTTTCAGGAACACAAAGGCAAGAGCTCTCCATTCTAAGTCACTGAAAGTTTGCTTCTGACTTTGCCAGAGACAAATTTTCAAGCAGTATATTTTCATGGCAACACTGAAAAAATGCTTCAAATTCATGTAGGACAAAAACAAGTTATGATTTGCAATATTGAGTAAACTACTTTTTCTTGCTAAGTCAGTAATATCTTCATACGCAACAGTTCCTTAGAATGTGGAAAACGACTAAGAAAAGCTGAAATGCTTCAGAATATAAAAGCAGTTATATTGAGAAGAAAGAGCTATCTAGAAGTTTTCAAATGTGCAGTTACAAAAGATTTAGCTTAAAATTTAATGATAAAGTAGTACAGTATGGATCAAGCATGAATGCTGGATATAAGAGTATCGGAAGTTAAGAAAATACAGCTGATAACATTGAGATATTAAGAATGTATCAGATTCTTGCAGAAGGCAGTCTTCCTGGTCATGGGGGACCCAAGAAAGGAAGAAACAGGAAGGGAAGAGGAGAGTGGGAAAAACCTAGTTTTTCTGTGGACTTCTTACAACCTTAAAGAATGTTTTCCTTTGGACTCTAGAATTAAGTTGATCAACCTTCTGTTACTCAAGTATGGACTATTTTATCCAATTCAGTAGCAGGCAACCTGTATGGCATGGAGCTCCAACAAGCATCCTGCAGGTTATACAGCTATAAGGTTAGCCTTAGTGCAAAGTTTTCCTTTGCATATCCAAATCAGCTATGTTCTTTTATTCACACTACATAGTAAAACTTATGTCAAACATCAAATTCTCAAGGGTCTGAAAACACAGTTTGACTAGTCTTTATTTAAGGCCTCTTACCCATCCAGCTAGCACACTGAATGATCATAAGGTATTTGTACTTGAATAACTCATCTTGAAATACACTAGCAGAGTGCTATGAAGATTAACTGTCTAACGGTAAAATTGATATTTCTCCAACATCTATCTTTAAAAAGATCATTTTAAGTTTTTCTCAGAAGAATAAAAAAAATATTGCAGCCTAAATTATCTCTACATGTTATAAGTGAAAAGGCAGAGGTAAATAATATTTCAGCTTCTTAAAGCATTGAGAAACATATTCCAAAAGACCATCATCACAGCTCAGAATTAATACCTTGTTTAAAAGGTTTCTGATTTCTCCAGATTGATTAATTATTTTAATTATCTAATGTGAATTATTTTACCAATGAAAGTACTTATGGTAGGATTGACTACAATATAGAAAGGCATTTAAAGAATTCAGTATTGTCGCATTAATAAAAGGGAAAGATTACTTTGCTTAAGTGAAATCCTCCTGACTAATTTTCTACAGAGTTCCTCATGATGGTTAAATAAGGCTTCAGCATTCTCTTTTCTAGTTAAAGTATTCATTTAACAAATTTGGGTAAAAAGATGGCAAAATTATGCTAGTGACATAATTAGAAATAAGACAATAATGATATTATGGGATAAAATGCATAGATTTAACCAGATTAAGAAATAATTTTTCAAAAAGTTCAAAGCAATATTTTCTTTCAGTGAAATAAATGACTTAATTACTTGAGGGATTAAACATTTATGGACAAAGTTGTACCCAGCCTCGGTGAAAGATTTAAGCACAGCTATAAAAAAAAATTATAAATAGCAATATTCACAGATAGGCAGATACTATAAGATTGAACAAACTTATGATTTGGAGAAGTGAATTCTGAAGTTTTTCTCTAGTTCCTTCTCATACAGCTCTCCTAGCAACTTTAGAACTTTGTCTAAATAGCATCAATAAGATGAGTGAAGACAGCTTCAGCATTTGATCCAATAATATTTACAGGAACAAACTAACCCTTGGAATGATTCCATTTAACTTATTGGTATTATATGAGGGATATAGATGATCCTGTGATGAGTCTAAAAGGTAGATTATAAGGTAGCAGGAGAAAATTTGGCATTGCAACTAATCAATATTGGTCTATGAAGATCATGTGTTGATGTTTTCACCATGGATTGGTTCATAGAAGCGCAGTGCATAAAATGGGCAATGAAATTCCAGGACAGCAATTGCCAGAATACCGATTATCCAAATACTGCCTTACGTACAAAGATAGGAAACTATTTGATTGGATTTTTGTAGTAGTTATATACATTTTTAGCTATCTTACTAGTTATTTGAAGCTTTTTCTCAAGGAACTATACAGCTTTCATGTTTGACTACCCTGTTAGGAGAAAGTAACTTCTAGCAAATATGCTGTTACTTATTTAAAACTCCATACAAAGCTAAGTGCGGGACAGATATTTCAATGTATTTCATTCATAGATGCGTAGAATTATACAATAGTTGAGGCTGGAATGGATCTGTGGAGAATGTTTTGTCCAAACAAATATGTTCCTCTTAATGTAGCCAAGGATGCTATTGGTCTTTTTTTCCACAAAGGTGCATTACTGGGTTAAGATGACCAAAGATGCAAATCCCTTTATTCCAAGGGATACTAATCACCAAGAACTTCTGAAAACCTCGAAGTATACCATAGCAGTTTCTTCAGATAACTACATGTATCTCACATAGGACAAGCTTCACACTGGTAAGTGCCAGGCATCTTGAAAACAAAATGACAACAGGAGTTTGTTTTCAGCCCAACACCTAAATTTGAAGAAAGTATAAGAAAAAGGAAACCAAGAAGTTGACAGTTATTCTACAACCCTTTTTTGTGTAAGATAAACATAAATTCCAACAGCTATGTTTTATAGCTCTGGAAACATGAGGAAAGTTGAAAAACTGTCCTCTGCCATGTGAGATTGAGTGGTTAATCTCTCTTGTCACAGTGAGCAATTGAGGTGGTTCAATCCTGGACTGACAGGTAAGCTCCCCACTGGTCACCACTCACTTCCCAGTCCAGCAGGATGGGGGAGAGAACTGGATGGGCAAAAGCAAGGAAGAAAAACACCTTATGGGTTAAGATAAAGATAGTTAATAAGTGAAGGGGGGAAAAAAAAGTTTAAAAAACCCCCCAGTGATGTTAAAATAATTGTTCCCACCAGCAGATCGATGCCCTGCCAGTCTATGAACAATGGCTGCTTTGGAAACACCCCTCCCAGTTTTATAGCTGAGCGTGATGTCATATGGTATGGAAAAATCTCTTTCATCAGTTGGGGCCAGCTGTCCCAGCTGAGTCCCCTCCCAGCTTCTTGTGCACCCCAGCCTACTTACTGGGGGGGCTGACCAAAAAACAGAGAACACTTTGATGCTGTGTAAGCACTGTTGAGCAACAGCTAAAACACTGGTGGGTCGTCATCGGATAAACACTGGTGGATTTGGTCACCAGTCTAAAACAAAACAGCATACAGGCTACGATGAAGAAAAATAACTCCATCCCAGCCAGACCCAGTACAGCAATTCATGATTATCTTGTCTTTACAGTAACAGTCTGGTTACTTTATGTGGTAGTCCAGAAGAAATTCTGAGGATATACAATGATTATTTGACCTGGATATCTGGGAAAAATTTCTGTAAACTACAAAGTTTCGAAACTACTCATCTACAAATGGCTTTCCTTAATTTTTTTTTTTTGTTTTATAGTTTTCCCACTATGCAGCAAAATATCTAGCAATTCCTTTCATTTTTACCAATGCTGCACACGATACGTGTTTCAGAACACAACAGAAATATATTAAATCAGTATATAAAAAATTCAAACTGCATAATATGACTTGGTTAACATTGAGCAGAAATGGTCTGGTTAGCCTTTAATCTGTCCAAAAATAATGCACGTGACATGAGTTTCTCATCCATGAGATAAGACTTCAGGCATTTCTAAAACACATACTGAGGTACAATAGAGGAATACTTTGGTTAGATTAAGTACTGAAAGACTGTAAGTAACAGTAACAGAGCTTCACACAAATTTCCTCTAATTGAACTAACTATGCCTGAATATCTGAACAACATTGCACCATTGTATGTAGCATGGACACAAACATGGGTATATGGGTGGTATTTCAGCTATACAAAATAAGTTTAATTGATTCTGTAGTAAAATTAAAAAATATTTCTTACCCAATCATAAGAAACAATCCAACACCCACGAGCAATTCCCAGCATAACATTCAAGGTACGACGAGGACTCCCTGTGACTACATGACTTGTTGTTTCACATACATCATCTGAGAACAAAAAGTCTCCAAATTTATTCACCACCTGAATTACTGTATTTTGCATCCTAAAAAGAAGAAAAGGCAAAAAAGAAACCTCATAAAATGTTGAATGGATATGCAAATATACACACAACAAAAATTAACTCAAACTCACCTCATTTCTTTCCTCACTAATAATTTCTTACCCTTTTCTCACTGAGCCTCTACCCATTTGCTAGCTCTAAATTCATTAGCCTTCCCACAGAGTCCAAACAGACCCTCTTCTGTCATCACACAATCATATCTACTTGCACATCAAAGCTCTTTCATCCCCCGCATCTATCTTGAATGTTTATTAGATAGAAGCTTTTGAGTCAGGAATTATCTAACATGTTGTTTGTGTACAATGCCTAGTACAACAGAGACTCATTCTTGGTTGCTTTTGTAGTACTATCAAAAAAGTATTACCAGGAAATGTAAACATTTAGACAGCACTTTTAAAAGGTTTTCATTACAGAGCACCAGATTTGCATCATCTGAATAAAATGCAGTGTCTAAATTCTTGCTACCTATACATGTGAGCCAATGTTTCTATTAAAAATTCACTTATCCTTAAATAAAATTATAATTAAACATATAAAATTAAATAAAAAAATCCAGAATGGACACCTATAACTGGAATTCTAATTTGAACGCTTTACATAGCTACTACGAAGCACCTAAATATATCATTGTGAAAACAGTGAGATCCTGGTATCACTAGAGCAAAGTTGTTGCATGACAACAATTTTCTGTTCTTAGTTATGATTATTTTTATAAATCATTATTATAAATGATCATTAAAGATCTGTAAATGAAAGCCCAGTTCCAGTGCCCTCTCTGCTTCCCCTGGATGACTTGGAAGTGTCCACGGCATGCTACTCAAGATAAAACAAGCATAACCTTGAACACAGTCACATCTATCATAATGGTGATCCTCCCAGGTAAAACACTGAAGTCAATCACTGACATAATGTTAGCGCACTCAGAACATCTCCAGAAGCCTCTGGGGTTACTTCATTCTCACTACGTTTCACTCCACAGAAAGTAACTCAGGTAAAACTCCCAAAATACCCCAGCTAAAGCAAGTGTTACTTAGAGGAACTCTAACAAAAGTGCAAAAAATTCTTCACAGAGAATGCAGGAATCTATTTTTAAAGAAGTTTCAAGCATTTAAATGAATAGTAAAAACCGCGTAGCAAATTAACCTCACGCTTAAGTCAAAAGGTGATATTGTATGTGGAGACACTTAAAAAAAGTCATAGAATCATAATGGTTGGAAGAGACCTTTAAGATCACCAAGTCCAACCGTTAACCTAGCACTGCCAAGTCACTACTAAACCATGTCCCTCAGCATCAAATCAAATCAAACCACTGACGCTCACTCCAGTGTGAATTCTGGCCTTGGTTATATGGTTTTGACTGTTACTAGAATATTTACTATTCCCTTTTCATTTTATGAGCTTTAACTTAACATCGCCTACAAGTGAAAGTTTTTGCAACATTGCAACCCATGGGGGCTGGCCCTGCCTAGACTGCATGCTCAGGGAACACATTTCCATGCTCGATCTGAACCTTTTCTTAGTTCTTTCCTGTGTCTACACAAAATTCCTGGCAATGAGAGGGAAAATTCCTGCTGTACAAGAATTGAATCTAAGGTATCTTATAAATTGCAATGAAAACTCACTAGTTTATACTTCAGTCAGCTGAAAAAAACTGACAGATGCAAATTTACAGCAAAATTTCACTGAAGCTGTGAATCAGAAAAACAGGTAGCTGCTGGTTGTGAATCAGCGAGCAGCATTTAATATAATCTCAAAACCCAATGCCATGAAACCACTGAACTCATGCATCTTAAAATTTAAATTCTATTGAACCACCTTTGGGGCTGTAGGTACTGGGTAGGAGAATTGGGTTTTGGCCATTGGGTTGTATTTTGGAGGACTATTTTCTGTTCTTTAGTTCTTTCAGAAGCAGTCCCTCTCCCTTCACCCATTTAAAAGTTGATGAATGCCACAATTGTAGACACCCAAAAGGACAATCTTGATGAAGAAGTTCTGAAGAAAAGCGATTTCACCAGAAATTTTTATTTAATGAAACAGTAATTGGCTAGTGGGAAAAATCAACATACAAGAAACGTAAAATAAAAATAATACGTTATTGACCTCTTTCAACAGAACTTTTTCCCTAGCTCTGCCAGGATTTGTTCTCCTCTTTTAGGCAAATCACAGCCTCTGTTTTCCGCTACTCCTATCTGCACCGTAGCTGTTATCTTTACCTCCTCCACAGTGATCCTGTATTGCATGACTTGCAAAGTGCATTTTATAGTCTTGGTGTTACTAGCATCCAGTCACATTAAATACAAGAAAAGTATTAATTCCCTTCTGTTTCTGACATGTATTAATGTACTTTTTAATAGCTATTGACAACCATTTACAAAGAACTTCTAAAAGGATAGCCACTAAGTGCTGTTTCTGAATACTTATATCTATGTAACTGACAAGATTTAATTATTTCAAACCTGAAACAGATTTGTGGGTAGTAGAAACATCTTGAGTTTCGAAAAAGAATTCAAGAAACTGTAAGCAAGTGTAGTATAAAATATGGAATTGTGTTTTTGTTGGATGTTCTTTATGCTGTAAGACTTTTAAGAGAATGATAAGAGCATGCCAGAAAATTATTAACTCTCCCCCAAAATATGCAGTGGCAGCTGCTTCTAATGTTTTGAAGCTAAGTGGCTAAAAAACCTACAACTGATATTTATTTAGCAACTATTTGTATGAAAGAAAACATTTTAAACTGATGTTTCAGATTATGACTTTTTAAATAGAAATATTTAAAGTGTATGAGGTAAAAGCTAGTCTTGGGCTGAAAGTCTGAACCATTTACTACATAAAACTACCGTTTACACTTCCTTCAGAAAGATTCAAAACTTGCTTAAGATTTTAGCCTTATTGCTCTGAAGCCCTGTTGAGCTTACCTATGGAACAACTACTTCAGTCTGCACCATAGCAACACAAACATACACATACAGTGTAGATAGCAACAACATATACATGTATGTATGTGTTTCTAGCTAGAATACAAAATGAAATAACGTATTTTAACACACAGCCCAAAGACAAATTTCATTTCGTATAGGCATAAAATGATTATCAACATTCAAGTTTAAATGGTGTGCTGACTAAAGAGTAAAAAATGTTTAATACTTACTCAGAAGACATACTCGTCATAACTAGTGTCCTTGTTGGCTAGAGATGTGAGAGAGACAAGAAAACAATTACAAATGTTAAAAGTTTTCCCCTTTGAAAAAAAACTTAAATTAGAAACTGTTCTATAAAAAGGACTAAACAACTTCACAATCACAGTAGCACCTGGAAAAGAGGCTGTACTAATTAACACATATACTATAACTATTAAACTTTGAGGAGAAGGAAGAAAGGAAACCCCTTCATCATGTGTAGTATCAATGCATGCAATATAGTAGAAAATAGGAACGGGATTTTTCATTAGTAAAAACAGAAAGCAAAGGATTTCCAGTCTGATATGCCACAGAAAAAAGGAAAGTATTTGTCTTTTGCCTTTTCCTTCTTCTGATTGGGTAGAAAGGAAAAGGCAGCTAAATTTCAACAAAGAAAACAAAGAAAATTTAAAATTATTCCAGTTTCTTCCCAAAGAAAGGCAGAAACTGGCTGAGATGCTGCAGAAACAAGTGTATATTTACTTTAAAGTAGAATTTTAATAATTTTGTTTTATTTTGATACTGTAGTGGGGTTTTTTTTGCACAACTTTAGTATTTTTAGTGCAGGTTTTTAAGTAAACATTCTTTCACTCTTAAATCTTGTCTCGTGACTAAAAGTCATCTGAGTAACATAGAATCATAGAATTGATTAGGTTGGAAGGGACCTTTCAGATCATCTAGTCCAACCATCAACATAACTCTGAAAAAAACCATCACTAAACCATATCGCTAAGCACTACGTCTACCTGTCTTTTAAATACCTTCAGGGATGACGATACCACCACTCCCCTGGGCAGCCTGTTCCAATGCTTGACAACCTTCTTAGTGAAGAATTTTTTCCTAATATCAAATCTAAACCTCCCCTGGCGCAACTTGAGGCCATTTCTTCTTGTCCTATCACCTGTTACTTGGGAGAAGAGACCTACCCTCACCTCACAATAACCTCCTTTCAGGTAGCTGTAGAGAGCGATAAGGTCTCCCCTCAGCATCCTCTTCTCCAGACTAAACAACCCCAGCTCCCTCAGCTGCTCCTAAGACTTGTCCTCCAGACCCATCACCAGCTTTGTTGCCCTTCTCTGGACCCGCTCCAGCACCTCAATGTCTTTCTTGTAGTGAGGGTCCCAAAACTAGACACAGTACTTGAGGTGAGGCCTCACCAGTGCCAAGTACAGGGGACTATCACTGCCCTTAGTCCTACTCACCACACTAAACATAACACTCCCGGTATACTCAAAAAGTACTGCAGACCTTAAACCAGCTAGTCTGAGACACCCCCCTTCCCCTGTAATACTCTCCATAGCTTATGTGCAAAGTAGGAGTGTCTGCCCCATACAGATTTAAATAACCTTTTTAAGAATTAGCATTATAGAAGTCAAAAGAGGAAAGAGTATCCTTTGGTCATCAGCACTGACCATGAAAGCCTCTAGCACAAAGGTAGGAGAGGAAATACGTAATTGAGCATAACATGGTCATCAAAAAATATATGTAAGAAGAGGTTTTGAAAATCTTAGCTAAGAATTACTTGTAGCTACATAAACATGCACAAGTATGTATACATAAACATTTTAATTTTGTTGAAAAAGTAGATCGACTGACTTCTATACAATGATTTCAAACAACTTCTCCTAATTTTCAAAATCAATATATGAATTTCAAATTATTTCTCTAGATAACTACTGCTCCATAAGAAAGAAACATTTCCATTTCTGCCCTCTCAACATATTAGCACAACCACAAGCAGTAAGATCACAAAGTCTCTGCTAAAATTCAGTTTCCTTTGAGTAATGTATTGAGCTGAGACCATAAAAATATTTTTAATTGGATTACAGCTGGTAGCACAGGCCAAAAAAGACTTGAGGCAATTCATTTTATCCAGTAATGAATCACAGAACAGAAGAGAGAACAAACTCTGATGCAACTCCATCTGTTCTCTCTTATCAGTACAGAACTGCTCTCCATTAAGTGTTCAAGCAATTTGTCACCTTTAAGAATGAAGTTCCTTGGAATTATCTCTGTAGACTAATAGAGTGTAGACTAATAGTGTGCACCATGACTATATAGGTGTTCATTATATGAACCATCACAGAATCACAGAATGATAGGTGTTGGAAGGGACCTCTGGAGATCATCTAGGCCAACCCCCCTGCCAGAGCAGGGTCACCTTAGAGCAGGTTGCACAGGAACGCGTCCAGGTGCATTTTGAATGTCTCCAGAGACGGAGACTCCACCACCTCTCTGGGCAGCCTGTTCCAGTGCTCTGCCACCCTCAAAGTAAAGAAGTTCCTCCTCATGTTTAGGTGGAACTTCCTGTGCTCAAGTTTGTGCCCGTTACCTCTTGTCCTGTTGCCGAACACCACTGAAAAGAGCTTGGCCCCATCCTCCTGACACCCTCCCTTTAAGTATTTGTAAGCGTTGATAAGATCCCCCCTCAGCTGTCTTTTTTCTAGACTAAAAAGACCCAAATCCCTCAGCCTTTCTTCATAAGAGAGCTGTTCCAGTCCCCTAATCATCTTGGTAGCCCTATGCTGCACCCTCTCCAGCAGTTCCCTGTCCTTCTTGAGCTGGGGAGCCCAGAACTGGCCACAGTACTCCAGGTGTGGCCTCACCAAGGCAGAGAAGAGGGGGAGGATGACCTCCCTCGACCTGCTGGCCACACTCTTCTTGATGCACCCCAGGATGCCATTGGCCTTCTTGGCCACAAGGGCACATTGCTGGCTCACGGTCATCCTGTTGTCCACCAGGATTCCAGGTCTCTTTCCACATATACCATTGATAAGCCAGATATTAAATACATAAGAAGTAGTCTTTTCAACATACACATGATAATTTCATTCTGTGGTTGGGTAAATTTGAAATACACAAAACCTAGATACTAAAGTCTTCATGAATATGTAGCATATTCAATAATTTTTTTTAACTCATGATAAACGCACTCAGACAACATTATATAAGCTATACAACACTTCAGAACTGAAAACATATAAAATGTGAAAACGTAAAAACAATAATAGAAAGCTTCAAATGAGGAAAAGATGAAACTTTTATACTGAAGTATTTCTTTAAGAGAAATTCTATGCAGTGTTTTTGGAAATGTTAGTTTCCAGATTCTAACTTGTTGCCAGCAATAGTTACTGTTGATACCTTAGCCTAATGCTAGCCTGTCAACTGAAGAGAATATAATACTCACTTATCTGAAATAAAAATTTCTTGTATTCTTAGCCAAAAGGCTTTGTACTGCAATACATTCAACTGCAAATAAATGGTCACATTTAATCGTTCTTGGAAGTTCCAAGAGCTTCACAGCTTCAATTCCACATTTGAGTTTCATGCTCAAAGAGTTTGAGCAAAAATAATAACAATGCAACAATATATATTAAGTATATCTGTGGTGTTTTGGGCTGGACTGGCCACTTAGATGAATGACAGATGCTCTCCTCCACCTCTCTCTCCAAGGAGAGAAAGGAGAGAGAGAAAGAGACTCATGAGTTTATAAAAAAACCTAAACTACTTCAATGAAATAGTAATAATAATACAATCAAAAGAAAATAATGAAATTTATATAATATACACATAACCATATCAAGCTCCCAGGATGACAATCATGTCACCGGCAGGCACTGGGAAAGTCCTAGACTGGACTCGGCGACAGACAGGAACTGGATTCTGGATCTGTATTCAGGAACACATGGATTGGGATCAAAGGCAGATGAACAGACAGAGTCCTGCTTGGATGCTGGCCATTGAAGAAGGAAAGCTGACCCTTTGATTCCTCAGCTTTTATACTGAGCATGATGCAGATGGGATGGAATACCCCACTGGTCAGTTTTGGGTCACCTGTCCTATCCGCTCCTCCCCACAGCTGTGATCCCTCTAAGCTTTCCCGCTTCCGACCCTCCATCAGGGCATATAACAAGCTTAGCTGACCTTGGCTGTTATAGCAAGAAGTATAAGGAAGAGCCTCTCTGCGTACCATTCCTTGGCATAATTATAATCAGGTCTCATCACTCTGGGAACGAACAGTGTCTGAATGATATGCTGTTAATTTCAGAGAGTTCAGTTAGTCAGAAGAGGCTTAACTGCAAAGTAAAATTACTGAACAGAAAATTGGTTCTGTTTTACCTCAAACCAGGACAATATCTATCATCACGTTAATAGTATTAAATATTAAATAATATAAACTCAAAATTTTGAGTATATACACTCAAAAAGACATCTAGTATGATACTGAGCAAGAGTTCTCATGGCAGAAGCACTGCAGTGTTAGGCACTCTACTGCGCAGATTAGGTCAGATGACTGAAATAAGACATGGGGAAACATTATACAATTGTGAAGACATACCTCATACTGTCTTAATACAGGTTGTTAGATTTGCAAAAACTCCCTAGCATTAAATGATCCGGGGATGTGACAGCTTGGGAAGGCACAAAACATGGCTTAAAAGCAAGGTTTTACTCTTTTCTGTCCAATCTTTCTGCGCTGAAAACCTCATTTATGTCAAATATGTATGCTTCAGCATGGTCACGACGTTCTCCTTCAGTATCTGAAGCCAAGCCTTGCTGCCATTAGAATGAAGCTCTTTGGCTCAAAGTCTGGAGTTAAATCCACACAAAAGAATCGTGCTGGGTTCTTGTATAATACAAGCTCCAAAGTCATATCCTGACATGCCTGTTCAGAATGTGCAGAAAAATACCCATCCTTACAACTTTTTATAAATGAAATGTCATGGAAGTATTACTAAATAGTAATGGCAAAAGACCTCTACTTTTGCCAAACTTGGGTTAAAAAAGAAAAAAAGAAGCATTACTATAAACCAAGGCCAGAGCAGCTTGAGATCCTACAGCTGCTTCTTCATCTTCAGAGCTGAAATATTTGTTAACAGTTCCTTAGTACCTTATCTAAAGGAAAGTGAAAATACCGGATACACACAAATTAGGAAACCTACAGCCTGTCCTGACATTACCCTACAAAGTCAGCTTTGGAATTGTAGCTTTTATGCTACAACACATAGCATACAAGATGGTACAGCGGGTATTCTGGGCAAATGTTCTGTCAGTGTGCCTCAAAGCGACCCAAAGACTCAAGAACGCAGAAGGATACATACAAAAGGTAGAAACTGGAATAAATTTAATTTCTTCCAAACTATTATTTCATCTTCACTCAGAAATGCATATTTTTGCAAGTTAGAGGTCATTCGCTAAGAAGACATTTTGTTTTATTGCTTCAGTAAGACAAGCAGTCCTCTTTAATTACAGTTACAAAGCAGAAAACTTAGCCAAACTATGTTTTAATTTGGTTGTACATTTTTCAAGTTAATTGCTTCCCCCCCTTGCTATGCAATTTTTCTTCTATGCTCTTTGTGCCTGTTTTATTTTACATGTTGCTTTTATTGCAAAAAAATTTTTTGAGTTAGCATTTTCTTTTCTGACCAGCAAAAAGACATCTGGTGAGCATCATTATGAGTTCTAATGCACATTTGTAGCAGGATTATTATTAATAAAACACTGGAAAAGGTGGTATTGGGTTAACTGGCCCCTTTATCATTAATCTCTGAATCCTGAAGAGCTGCATATCTGTACTCTAAATCAAAACACACTTCTTTCTGAATTAATTTTTAGGCCTGAAATACAGGCTGTATTATAAACTACTTGTTTCAGCTTTCCTTTATATATTTTTAGGAGCACAGTTACATTAAGTATTTCTTTGGAGTCTGCCAACAACAGGATTTTTCTAAGTCATCTAAAATATAAAGCATGCATTTCAGTAGCTCAAAAGAAACAGTATTTGTAAATCTTCCCAGTACTTAAAAGACAATGTGATACTTCCTGTATGTTAACTGACCTGTACCGCAAAAGAGTCATCCAACCTCAAAATGTATTCTTTCTTGCTTCTAAGTTTGAGCAGGTGTTTCGTGGAGCTGAAGGACAATAAGAGAAAAGCCCTGTTTTGTACAACCTGCTTTTCAAGAAAGTGAATTCAAATTTTGTTTCCTTAAGAATGTCATGATTTGGTTTTCGTAGGTGAAAAATGAATTACAATGTGACCATAAAATATGTTTTTCCAGGCCAGTTCTCAAGAATAAAATTCTTTCATGCTAAGCATTGACTTGACAGGAATAGTTTTACATTTGTGACTGGTTAAATTCCAGCCTAAGTAAATTAGATCTCATTTTGTCTTTGGGTCAAGAACCTAGGCCTCGGACTTTTTTTTTTTTTTTCAAGAAAGGATTTTAACCAATAAATACCACTGTTGAATTGTGTACTACTTAGTCCAAATGCTCCTCTTATGCCTTAAATTTGACTGAAGTTCTGAAAGAAATAAGCTTCAGTGTACTTTCAAACTTCGGTGTATACTGTGATAGAGTAAAAAAGACCTTCACCTTAAGGACTCAACAAGATACTTATCCAATGTGGTTTGGCCAATATACCAGGGATAAAGGACTTTAAGAAGGGGTGGGGGGGAGGCGGGGGAAAGAAGTGCATGTACGTGAAATAAAGTGTAAAGGAGAGTAGAAGATTATTATGCCATCTGTTTTATACTCTTCCAGTCCCTTTTTTCTCTGGCTATTGTAGGTCCACTCCATGGTTCTGAAATTAGGTCAGAACTCGTATACTCACTTTTGATCTTTACAGCTCTATTTCAGAAGTAATAAACTTCAGCCCTACTAATACATGAGCCAAAAACCAGAGCCATGTGTAGCATGGAAATATTCAAGAATCAGGTTAATTTCACTCTGCTTTTATCTAGGAAGGTCGCAATGAGAATCCAAAATTTTAGGGCTGTTTTTAGAAACAATCTATAAATTGTGCTACATTAATTTATTCTATTCAAGTAATTGTGGTACATAGCTGAAAGTAATTGGTAATTGCAGTGAATGATTACTATTCAGTAGTTTTAAACAGCAATTATTCAAAGCTGTAATTTACTTTCTGGATGTCCTTTTTCTGCTTATCAGTCCTTTGATACTGATATTTTTCCAGTTTCCTCTGGCTGAAAACTCAATTTCAACTGTAATTTCCTGACCAAATATAGTTCCTCTGCTTTGGTCCTAGAAAGATGTGAAAAATGCACCCATCTTAACGAAATTAATATTACCATAGGGAAAGATGAAAAAACAAAGCAGGCTATAACAAGACAGAAAAATAAGATGACATGACAGGTGCTTGGGCATCAGTTTTCCTTTACGGCCAAAGATGAGAAAAAATGAGAAATCCTGTAATCACAGACATAGGAACCCCTACAACTTCTGTTGGCAAGATTAAGGATGATGAATAGCTTCAGACTTTTCAGACTAGCAGTGTCACAGTTTACAACTTACCGACATTTTCAGTTTTTCAAAATATCAATCATGGAGGATACAAAACTCTGTAGCAAGGGACAGCTTTCAGAGCATTCTGCAACTTTGAAGGACAGGTTTGCCTGGCTGTGATCATTAGCAAAACTAGAGACTGACTTTTTCTGGTAGAACAGACAAAGATTAAGGGGAGAGCAGATGCTCCTTCCCACCCCTTTGACTGCAACCAAAAATTTCAAAGTCAACAACATGACATGTAAAAAAGCCAACAGGCATGATTACAATTTCTGCAAGCATAGGCAGCAGTGATTCCCATTCTGATGGGAAGCCCAAGCCTTTCCAACAGGTACAAATTAGGGTTGGCTTCTCAGTCAGCATTGCTCAGGAAAAGAAGTAGCCCAGTTCTCAACTGTCTTTTCCTAGGAAAGGTTCACCTCTAGACCATCTAGTGTGAAAACTGAGGAGACAGAGAGGGAGACACTGCCAATGTGACAGAAGTGAAGTTCAAGAAGTGGTATGCTAAGGGGAGCAGAAAGAATCTAAACTTTAAAACAGCTAACAGAAAATGAAAGTTCAGGTGAAGGGAGGACACTATCACACCCCAAAAAGGTCACAAGACAGGAGAAAGAGGAACTAGGGCCATCATGGGGCAAAACTATGTTACAGAGAAAACTCATACATGGAAGGGGAAATATTTTAAGGACCACACTAAGGCATAAATTGATTCTGTCATTAGCAGCAAATAACATCCAATGTTTTTTCTGCTGAAATTTTAAGCAGCTGAACTTCTACCCCCCATCTCCCACCTTCACCAAGGTTAACAAAAATAGTTTGCACCCTTCTGTGAATAATTTCAACAAAAAATTAAGCATGATGTAGGAGTGAATCTGTTTCATCTGTTCAGACGTTAAAAACTGTTTATGCTTTCATAATGATCCAAAGAATTGAACCATTTCGTTGGACAGCTGACTTATGACTGACTAAAAGCACTTCATAAAGCTTCAGCTGAGATACCCTATGCCCTAACTGTGAGATGGTAACCAAACCACAAGGTTAGTTGGCAACAGTTGAGTAGCTTCAGTGAAATTAATGCTTTGATTTTTAATCCCTCATCAGCCATCCATTACATTTTTTGTAATGGTGGTTGCCACCCATCATAGAAGGTTCATTAGAAATGACATCTCAGCTACTAGTTGAGTAGCCTCAGCTACTTCATTGCAGACATCAGTGGTTCAACTGCTCACAAGGGGTTATACATTGGACAGAGCCAACTGAGGCACAAAGAGACACATTTCCATTGCCCAGGCTATAGGGATGTAACCATTTTATGAGGAAAAGCACCATTCTGCATTACCCCAACTGTTAAATACTGGGTTTGCACAATTAACATTGTGAGATTAATTTGGATAGTTGAAGTCATGGAATCACGGAATCTTCAGAGTTGGAAGAGACCTCTAGAGATCATCTAGTCCAACTCCCCTGCTAAAGCAGGATTGCCTGGAGCACATTACTCAGGACTGCATCCAGACGGGTCTTGAAAGTCTCGAGAGGAGGGGACTCCACAGCCTCCCTGGGCAGCCTCTTCCAGTGCTCTGTCACCCTCACCGTAAAGAAGTTTTTCTGTGTATTTGAATGGAACTTCCTATGTTCTGACTTGTGACCGTTACCCCTCGTCCTGTCACTGGGAACCATTGAAAAGAGTCTGGCTCCATCCTCCTTCAACCCACCCTTGAGATACTTGTAAACATTAATAAGGTCTCCCCTCAGCCTTCTCTTCTCTAGGCTAAAGAGTCCCAGCTCTCTCAGCCTTTCCTCATAAGGGAGATGCTCCAATCCCTCA
>VYZM01008022.1:27484-60074 GCA_013398915.1 Dromas ardeola
GTCTGTAGTTCCCTGGGTCCTCCTTCTTGCCTTTTTTGAAGACTGGAGTGATGTCAGCCTTCCTCCAGTCCTCAGGCACCTCTCCTGTTCTCCATGACCTTTCAAAGACGATGGAGAGTGGTCTAGCAATAACATCTGCCAGCTCTCTCAGCACTTGAGGGTGCATCCCCTCAGGGCCCATGGACTTATGAATGTCCAGCTTGGCCAAGTGGTCTCTGACCCGGTCCTCCTCAACTGAGGGAAAATCTTCCTCTCTCCAGACCTTCCCTCTTGCCTCCAGGGTATGGGATTCATGAGGGACCGCTTTAGCAGTGAAGACCGAAGAAAAGAAGGCATTCAGTAACTCTGCCTTCTCTGTGTCTTCCACCACTAGGGCACCCATCTCATTCATCAGTGGGCCTACATTTTCCCTAGTCTTCCTTTTTCTATTGATATACTGAAAGAATCTCTTCTTATTCTCTTTAACAATCTCCTAGAGACTGTCAACTATATAGCAATGAGGGTGGAATTTCAAGTGAAGATGCTCCTGATCACATTTGCAGCCCCCAAAAGTCAAGGTGGGATTTATGTTAGGTTTGTGTTAAGATACAAGACTGTAAACTTCATTAAATACCTTGCTGATAAGATTGTAACCCACTTGTTTCAGATAGATAACAACCCGAGTTAAAGCTTCACTGCCCTCTAGACAATATGCTAAACAACTGAACAATACTTATTGAAGGCTTTGAGGTGCAACAGCAATATTATGAAAGGTAGAATAATAATTAAAAAAACCAACCACCTTTTTTATTTAATTTTTAGGATCTTGAAGGATTATGAATGAATCATAATGCACACAATTCGTTCAAAAAAGATTTTTTTGGTAGTGTGTACTTATGACCAACATCCACTGTTTTCAGCATTTCTGATTCTTTATGCCAGCAGGAAGTTGTATATCTATTAAGAAATAATGTGGTGCAATATTTTTTCCTATTTAACTGATTGAATATTTATATTCCTGTATTACACAGACTACTTTCTGAGCTCAGAATTCAATTCAACAACGATCACACCACTGATCCATAAAACATTTAATTTCAATGTAGAAAAGAATGGTGGTATTTGTTAAATTATTTTAATAAATGTTAATAAAGACATGTCAAATGCTGATGAAATGGAATTTATGAAGTCTTTTGTTCAGATTGATTTACAACAATTTTCAAGAGCTGTGAGGCTATCCTTTAAAAAGCAGCTCCATCAATGAAAGGATTTCCGGCCTATAGAGTCATGCCAGATACCAGTAGGTTTATGTACGGTGTTCATTTTTCCAAGAGTTAAATTTCCCCAAAAAAAGAGGATCTAACCAGCAGTTGCTTTTCCTCCTGGTGGTTTCTGGTGCCAAAAGGGAAAATAGTTTCAATTTTACACTGATTCTTTGCCAAACCAGCTGCAGTCCAGTAGACTGTTTGGTTTTCTGGCATGACAGTTATGACCTCAGTGTTTAACACTGTACTCCAAAACAAGAAAATAATTGTGATTTACCAATAACTAGAGTTAAGTTACAGCACACATACACGTTTTCAGCAGTGAGGTATGGATGTCTCAAGCATGGACTGTATGCTCTCACTTCTTACTGTTCCTCTCACACTCTGAGCCAGAAAGAGCTGCATCTGTATCTTGCACCCAAGCCTCCCTTCCACCATCAAATCCAAGAACGCCATAGAGTTTTAAAGAAAAGTATGGAGATGGTATAGGTGTACTTCGAATAACTTAATGTCCTGATTTGAGGTCCCAGGGACACTTGCCTAAATCATGGCACTTGGGATTCTAGGATTTTCTTCTCGGTCCTTATCTCTATCTATCGTTCACCACAGATAGCTCTCGAGCAATTTCCTACTTGCCTAAATGTAATAGTAAAAAATATGTTCTGATTTTACGTAAGACCTCATAAATAGAGGAGACCTCTATTTAGGTCTCTAAGGAGACCTTACGTAAGACCTCTCTGAACCAAAAATCACCATATCTACCAATCTTCTAGAAAAAAAAACCCAGCAAAGCAAAACTAACAAAAAAACCCCAAAAAACCCTACCAAAAACAAAACAGTGAAGTTTATCTTAATTCTATGTATACAAACCCCAAACCGCTCCATAAACTTAAGCCAGTATTTCTTGAATAAGGTTCTTAAAAAGAGCCAATGTGTTAATCTGCTGACTGAACAGAAATTTAGTGACAACTTTTTTAATAAAAACTCAGGCAAATTCAACTCCTGGGTCTTAACTACCCTGTCTGCTAAGATGACAAACTGAAAAGTCAACCACCTCCTATACCACTGTCCTGGCACATGTTTTTAGTGTTCCAAACAGCAACTTACACACGAGTGTGAACAGCAGCTGCAAGTGTCCCTGGGACAACAGAAAACACCCTAAACTTGAGTTGAGAGGAGGTTGTGCCTTTTGTCATAGAAAGGTACTGACTTGAAAACACACTTTTTTCAAGTTAAGAAATAGACCATAACACTTCAGTAGGTAGTCCAGCACAGCTAGCATGAAACCTATCATAAAGAGAATGATTTCTAGGGACCTCAGACCATGAATCAGCCCCCTAGGTCCATCTACAGGAGATTTTCCTGGCAGGAATGGTAGCAGCCCTAAGTAGTGATAACAAAGCTGTTGCCATTAGGACATGGCACAAAGCATGCACTGTAAGGTGCAGCAGCAGATGTTCTGGAAGCCCTCACCTAGTTGTGGAAGAAGTGTGGGGGACAAATTCACTAGCTGGACAAAGTCCAGAACCAGAACTGCCTTGCAAATGTTGAGTGAAAATACTCAGGAGATTAAACACACCACAGGACTTCTAAATTGTCTCAATCTAAGGGATACAAAGACATCCTTTACAGTGCTATCCTCTGAAAAGGTCGAGCATGACCAGTAAGTACTAAGTCACTGGCAGTATTTTGAGACTCTGCTTTTCAAATATTTACTAAGAATATTTTTCAGTGATTTTAGCTATCTCATATTAGCCTTGCTGATACTCATTTTAGTTTTTCCTATACATCACTCTTAGAGCATTCGATATTTTTTAAATCCATTACGCCAATACGAAGTTCTTAGATTTTTTCATTACTTAACTTTATACCAAAAGAAAGAATAGTAGTATGTGATCAAATGAGTATCTGCATATTCCACTTATATGAAACAAATACTAACACTACTTATTGATACAACAGCTTCTCAAATGCTAGTATTATTACAAGACCTGGACATCTGGAACACACAAATGACCACAGCTATATTTTGGATATAGCAATAGCATAAGCTGTGTCTTGCCAGTAAAAATAAAGTTTCCTGTTGAATTTCAATGTCCCATTCAGTGGCATGTTTCAGGCACTCCAAGGAAGCAAATTTTCTGCAGTGATCTATAACATTAGATCCTTTTATCACTAGACACTTTCGAAGTTACTTCTCCCACAACGTGATCTGCTCAAAAGCTTTTTTACCAACAACTTGTTTCTTCAACTTTATGTTGAGTCATCTAGGTAACTACAGTTTAACAACAATCAACTGTTCAGTTGTCATCAGCTAGAGCTGGTCAGACACTTTCAGGATTACTTCATGTAAGATGAGACATCTTGTGAATAAGAAACATTCTAGGATCAAATCAGATATGCATAAAATCAAAGCACCAGACATTTGGTCAATACCATAGAAGTTTCTCGATGGTACCATACAAGCACTCTTATAATTTGTAGCTTCAGTCACTTATCTCTACACTAAGAAGCAATCAATTTGAATAATTTTCAATGACCACCTGTCCACCACCCCCGCTACAGGGGGGGTATTTTCCCCAGACCATAAATGTGTACATAGTCCCAGTTTTGTCACTGTTAACTGTAAATAAGCTTGCATGCTTCCACCTTGTCTAATTCACACTAGTTTAACATTCATTTGCAGCTCAAAGTCAGTAATATTTCAAGTATCAGTGTTTAAAATACGTACCTATTGAAAGCAACTCCAAAATCAAAATTGGAAGGAAAACAGAAAAAGATGTCATCCGCTAAAGAGATACAATCTGTTTAAAACAATCTACAAATGCGCATATCAAATATAGACACAAAGTTACTTTCCTGAATTTCTGGCAAGATACTTCATGCTTTATAGGTTACATATTTTTCAGGACATTAAAATTTGTTTTGCTATGAATAAAATATTTTCAAAAAGGATGCTGATAACAGGATCTAACAACGGCCTGCTTCACACTAATTGTTCCATAGCATGAGACTGGATTCTTTGTAAATTCAGTGTTGATCACTTTACTTTTCACACAAATCCAAGAGCTACAGAAATACAAGTCAAGATGAATCTGTTTAAAACCAAAACTGATGGAATTTCAGTTAAGTCCATACTGTCTTCTCTGTGAAAATATGGTTTTAATTATCCCTCATGATGCTTAACTGTTTTTTTTTCCATGTCTGAAGAATTTGTTCTATTCCCTTAGAAGACAATGTTTTAAAGTTTTTTTTTTAATTTTAAAATTAATTCCAATTGCATTTCTAGTGATGTGATACTGTTAGATCCTTTAAAAGGCATCTATCATGTCTCATATCCCTCTAAAAATATGGAACAACTTTTTAGTTGAATAAAAACAGCAGTTAACTGGTTATTCATAAGGAGTTTTCCTCTGATCTATTTAAAGTACAAAATGTTTACATTAATGATACATGTAACAAGTGTTGTGACAAATGTAAACATTTTTGTGGCATTAAGCAATGCAACAAGCACTCAACCCTCACACCAACACATTAATACCACTGTAACTAATTTCTCTGAATACATTTTTGGCTTTATGATTTTTAGCTATTTCACTTCGTCCTCCCTATGCAAAGCAACAAAGAACTATGTACTTAATAACTGAAAAATGCACCACAATGCATAAAGGGTTTATTTTATCCCTGCAATCAAGTATCATCAACTTAGATTTCTAGACCAGGGAAGCCACCTGCTGACATTCATAGGCATTAATCCACATTAATCCTTACCAGATTTGCATAAAAAGAATCTGGAACTATCCTCAATTACGGGTTGTCATGTCTCCAACGCAACAATTTCAAACCTATAGGCCAGTTTTATGCCCTGCACTTGAATATGTACAACACACCAAAACTCCTGGGTTTTTTTTTGGGTGGTTGTGTTGTTTTAAATCAAAAAAAGCTTGTTCCTGATGTCATTAAAAATTCCTGAAAAATCTTACTTATCTTCCCCAAACATGCCTGCAGCTGCCATTATAAGGTGCTCTGTCTTCACGGGTTTTGTTAATTGACAGTACAATTTTAGATAACTGATTAGAAGTCTACCACGTTAAGAGTACAATAAGCATGCCTATATAAATAGGATAGATAAAGAATGAAAATATGAATCCTTGTAATCTAAAATTGTGATATAGAAGTATCTGAACAAAGTCATTCTTGATTTTAACTTCAGCTAAAACAATATACAAGAAACTCAACCTGCATGACGTTTTGAAGAAAACAAATGCATAAAACAACAGCACAGCAGAGAAATACAGAATCTACAGCTTGATTTATATTAGATTAAAGAAATGACAAACAACAAATTGAAATAACCATGGAAGTACATAATGTTAACACTTATTCCTGGTCATATTTCCTACAGATATTTTTGTATGGCTTTTTAAAAATGTACCATCACATAGTGAACCCCAAACGCCTCCTGACATGCCTTCACTGGAGCGAATGGGTTATAACCGTAGTGTTCACTGCAGTATACACTGTAGTGAATGAGTTACAACTAAAGTACTCTAAACAGTGCAGACATTGTATAGGAATTATATTCAGCAAACGCCTAAAATGTTTTTAAAGAGGTATTAAGATTTCAAACTCTTTTTCTGTGAAAAAAAAAAATAACTGCAATTTACTGCTTCCCAAATGAAGATTCAGACTTATAGCTAAATAATGAATTTAACAGATTACACTTATAACAGATTCCCAGAACACCAACAATACGATCTGAAGCCTCATATTGGAACTATTCAGTACAAAACTGTATATACTCTACAATGACTATAATTTAGAGGTTTGGTGGTTTTTTGCCTTTTTTNTTTTTCTTTCCCTGTTTTTTAGATGTAAAAGATCTGGAGATTCACATAATCACATTTCTGGAAACATTAGTCCATTAAAATAGCTAGGAAATGCCCTTTCTTTTGCATTTGTATTTTTAACATTAATTTTAAGATTTAAATAAACATTAGAAAATTCTTCACAATATTATGATTCAGGGAAATAATATTTAAAAATATTTGTGCTATTTCTCTCATAAACTTTTTGCTTTGGGCAAAGGAAACAAACTAAATTTTCCAACTTAACTTCACTTTCACTTTGTCAAACATTAACAAAACATTGCGATATTTAAGCTGCAGCCATTGAAAACAAGTGTTTATTAAAATTCATCTAATGTTTGGTTGTTTTTAAAAAGCTTCAAGAATATATTGTGACTAGTAATAGAGAAGCTTTAAACTTAATTCTTTACAAAAATTTAGATAATCAGTCTGATTTTGTTCAAAACAACACCCTCTTAAAATCGCTTCACTAAATTTCCTAGAGATCTCCAACGTTGGCTTGTATGTATGCATACCAACAATGGAAAATAGATTTTAAAAGGACATATTCATAAACATTCAATATATATTAACAGACAATTGCTCAAGGAACAGATAAAGTAAAATTTTTCAGTGCAACTGAATTTTCTGGTTGCCAGAGTGGTTAAATCACATTAAATCTTTCTGTGACATTCTTCTTATGTTTCAATCAAAAATGCCCAACCCAACATTGTCTCTGTGAATTTGCACAGCCAAACTGCTACTGGAAACCTTTAAACTACTTAAAAAACCCCCACACATTCAAGACATGAAAGTGTGCACTGCGATGTTATTGACATTGAAGTCAAATTGTATTATCAACAGGCTGAAATGGATGAAGGAAGCCATCTCAAAACGCTGAACAAGAATTTTCTCCATCAACTACTTAGCTTTTGCTACTTAAACACCTCACAGAGCATGCTTTGGCAAGAGAAAGCTTAGCAGACACTAAGCAGAACCATTCAAAGACATCACCTTTGACTGCAAGACCAGTATTTGGCCCCTGGTTTGAAAAAGGGGAACATTAAAAAACAACTTAATATTGGTTTTTTGTTCCTCTTCAGTATGTAACAGTTATGTTGGGATCTTTTCTTAAGAGAAATTAAATAAAAACTAGCACTGTTGTATAATGCCCTTGTAGCATAATTATACAGGAGGAGGAGTCAGTACCAATAAATCTGGTAAATCTCCAAGCACCATTTCCGCAGACAGCCTTAGGAAGAGCCACTGACTATGGATATACATTTAGCAGCTTTAGTCAGATTTCTGTGGCAGGAAATGAAACTGTTCTGGATAAGTGCTTTAGCATAAAATGTAGACTTATAATGTTTCTACTCATAGATCTAGAGCGAAGTTGATTCATACATGCTACAGAACACTTACAGTTATTTGTTATACAAATAAAATACATGTATATATTTAGGAAAAAAAGTAAACAAATACTTAAGAACAGTAACAAGCAGTAAGATGCAGGCAAGAAGTGAAATAATAATTTTAACCCAGAGAAGATCACTGGTCCATGCAGATTAATACCCCAGCTTCAGGATGTTTAAAAGGTTGAACAGCCTAGTGGTTGCACCTGCTCAGAAATTTTACATATGAGAGGATCAAAATCTGTGATCAATCTCTCTGAAACTCCACTAATAGCTACCAGTGAAACACCTGCCTAATTTATTTCATATAATTAATTACCTCAGACATCTTCTAGTGCTTTAGGACTTCCCATTCTCAAAATAATTCATTGCTCATTTTCACTGTATGACTTACTCATAGAAAGAACTATTTATTGTCCTGATCACAGAATGATAGGGGTTGGAAGGGCCCTCTGGAGATCATCTAGTCCAACCCCCCTGCCAGAGCAGGGTCCCCTTAGAGCAGGTTGAACAGGAACGCGTCCAGGCGCATTTTGAATGTCTCCAGAGACGGGAGACTCCACCACCTCTCCGGGCAGCCTGTTCCAGTGCTCTGCCACCCTCAAAGTACAAAAGTTCCTCCTCATGTTTAGGTGGAACTTCCTATGCTCAAGTCTGTGCCCGTTACCTCTTGTTCTGTTGCCGGGCACCACTGAAAAGAGCCTGGCCCCATCCTCCTGACACCCACCCTTTAAGTATTTGTAAGCGTTGATAAGATTCCCCCCTCAGCCGTCTTTTTTCTAGACTAAAAAGACCCAAGTACCCCAGTATTTCTTCACAAGAGAGATGTTCCAGTCCCCTAATCATCTTGGTGGCCCTTTGCTGTGCCCTCTCCAGCAGTTCCTTGTCCTTCTTGAACCGGGGAGCCCAGAACTGGACACAGTACTCCAATCAGGTTTATATTCACTTAGAACAAAACTTTTAGAAGGGAAAAGCATCTAAAAAAGATTCGGTGCTGACTCAATCCTCTCACCTGTATTTTTGCATCCAAATTGTGCTCAAATAGTAAATTAAGAAATTTAGCTTTACTTGAACCTAGAAGAAAATATTGAATAAATCTTTATCCTGCAGAAACATCCACTGGAGATGATCCACTATAAAACAAACAAACAAAAACCCCCGTGTAGTAACTCCTCCAAAAATGTTAGGCATCTTTTCAGGTTACTTCAGCGGCTTTTCAACTAAAACAGTTTAAGCAGGCTTACCAACCTCCTTCACAATTTCAAACCTGGCACAGCTCTACCACCCCAAGTTACCAGAAAGCTGAGTTCCATGGTTACACATATCATCTTTGAACACCATTCCCATAACATTTCAAGGAAAGTGAGATTCAGAAAAGTTTTTGATAGTGCATAAAGAATGCATTTCATTTTTTGTACGTACAAAGGCACTCAGTGATTCTCCAAGAAAAAGAAAGAGCTTAACAAACAATATGTCCAATTAAACTGACCTTTTGGAGTCTTCTGTTTTTTCTTAACCCCCCATTGTGCTTATTCTTTTGTTCATTAAAAACTTTGCAAGAGCCAGCAGTAACATGACACACTGAAACTTCATTTTCATCACCTAGAAACCAAGTGTATTATAAATTTAGAAACTTGAAATGAAAAATGCAATCTTGTGAAATGAAACTGCCACCAATTATTTTATCACAGCACATAGAGCTACGAACAATTAAGATACCTAAGTTAGTAATTTGTACCAGTTATTTTTCCATTGTATTTCAGTTATGGAAAAAAGAATGACATTCAAGCATTTGACTTCATCTTTCAGTAGCTGATCTTGTAAATAAACTAGCTGTAGAACTCCCAATTTCCAATATTTTGAAAACCATATATTAACCACATGTACAGAATCAACTAAATTGCTTTCTATTTATTACGAAATTTGCAGTTTGTCTGAATACAGAGTTGTTTTGAGAGGTTGAAGTAGTGGTGGCTAGATTTTTCCTTTCTTATTGAAATGTCAATGCTTTCAGTACACACTGCGTTTATCTCAAATGACATGAAGGTCTGAAACATGTTTTCAAACAACACTTTGCAAGCAAATTTAGCAAGGATTGCATGCGCATGCAGTACATCAGTGCAATTATTTAGAAAAAGGCACCATCCAAAGAATGTACTCTGATTTGGCTGCCAAAAAGCTGTAATTTTCACCACCTATTTTGTGAATTAACATATATTTAATTCTTCAACACTGTCAGGATGATTTTATAAGCACTGAATAATAAACTTTTCAATAATTTGATAAATTAGGTTGCTTAAGAAGGAAAACTTTGATCTATCTTTTGATCAATGACGTTTTAATTAGTGAAAATTTAAGTAGATAATTTTTCTCAAGTTTAATTCGATGGAGTCTACTTCAGAACATTCGTAAATTTTTCATTTCAGAGAAATGCATAAGACCAGTTAAAGTTTAATAATTAGTGGCCTAAAAATAAAAAGTGGCCTAAATTCAGCTCCTCCCAAATAAGCTGCTTCTGATTATTTTTGGAAAATGCTGAAGGGTACTATCCATATTCACTCATCTGACTGCATACATAACTAAGAATAATTTGTTTTTCCTGTCAGTTACTTGAACTCTTAATTCTTGAGATGAGAGAACAACAACAACAAAAATTACAGCACAACAAATGATCACTGATTTTCCATTACTGATTACTTATTTTAATATTATAACCCGTAAACTAGTCAAAATTTCACCACTTCTTCACACTAAAGTTGCAAGTTTCACACTAATTTACACAACGGCACTGTAATTTTTGTGCAATACAAGTAAACCTGGCTTTTGTGTAAAATCATTAACTTAAATCCAATATTTAAACACAAAAGTGTCATTTAACAAAGGGAGAACTAATTACTTAACTATATTGATTTTATTTGGTATTGCACCAAGACTCATAATCTTCAGCCACAGAGCAAGGCTGATGGCAAGTGGAAGTGGAGAAAAGAACTTGCCACACAATAAAAAAAAAAGCTAAGAAATTTAAATTTAATTCTTTTTACTTGGAAAACAGATTATTTTAAACATGTATTTTGAACCTTAAAAACAAAATCCATGACAGGACTGCAAAGGATGTCAGGAAATCAACAACTCCATTGCTTTACCCCTAGCAGATGGGGGTAAAGCAATATATGTCTCTCTCGACTTCCACTAAGTCAGTTCAGTCACTGTAAAAGGATGATCTACTATTTTTGGGTTTTCTGGAGGGGTGGTTTGGCAGGGGCAGTAAGAAGTGGTGCAATGTTCCTTTTGCTACTCGTGGTCTGAAGGCTCAAGCTCCGCAGCTCTTGTCCCACTTGCAATTAAAGTCTCAAGACATGATTCAAGTATGCTCAGACCTCTTTCCAGTTAGGATTCACTCTCATTGATTCCTCATATTTAGAGGAAAGCAAATTGGGGACCTTATATGTTACATAGATAAGGACTACTCTTTGCAATCCTGTTGCTACTTCTTTCTCCTACCAGGACTTCTCAAGCACTTGCCAGCTTTTCCATCCTGTAGGTCTCAAGCTTCACTGTCTATTGTGTTTTTCCTCCAGATTGCTTCCTTTTAAAGCAGTTGCTCAGTCACAAGTAAGGAGTTTTCATCTTCAGTAGCTTTTCCTAGGTTATTTCAGGTAAAGTCAACAAAACTTTTTGAAGCAATTCCACCCACTGTTAGTTATCCCTAAATTTAGCTCAAATACGAAGGTAACTCATGCCACTGTGGTCCCTAAATTATTTTCTCAAGCATTGCTTAATAACCAGTATCAATCAACAATCCTGATAGCCCTCTGAAGTATTATAACAAATTAGAGTGACTTTAATTTGCAATTTAAGCTGCTACTTATTCATGATCATTTATCATCAGTGAGAATTTTTGAACCAGAATACTATCTTCAAAATCCCATTTGATATTTCCTTTGAGCTAAAAAGCAAAAGTAATAATTAGGCATAACGAGCTAGTTTTGTCCAATCAAATTAATCATGTCTATCTAATAAAAATTTTATCTATAGTGTTCTACTTTAAGAATATCATAATGAAGTGTTACTGAAATTAAGCTATATCGTATTACTATTTTGTACTTATCCGCAGTTATTTACCCCAACAATCAAGAAAGTAAGTTTGAATTTGTCATGATTGGTAATTCTTCAGGTATGTATGGACAGAATATTTAATAATTTGTGTTGTTATTATTATTGTAGTTATTATTCCAGCGTGAGCAAATACCAAATTTTTGCTATTCAGAACACAATTTCCTCAGGTATTCTGAAAGCTTCTGTGCCCACCAGATTTTCAAAGAGAACCTGTTAATGCTTTAGCACAATTTTACCTAATTTTTTTATACGCTCTAGGACAAGTGTCATCAGGCTTTGTAAATTTGACTACATCAAAATAATCCTCAACCTGTTCCTCTGTTCAGAAAACTGTGTCCTCTTTTGTTCTGGTAATTAGTTACAATTAAATTTTTTTTGTGAAGATAAACAAAACAAAGAAGAAACAGTTTTCTTCTTTATCCCTCATTTGTTTTTTAAAAGGACATAATAAAATTTCAATAGAGGACTTCATACAATATTTGTAGTGACCTTGTCTTCCAAAACTGAAGAAAAAAAAAAAGGCACATAAATCTAAGGAAGTTTTCACATGTGTGTTTTTAAAGACATAAACAGTATTTAAGCAGCACTAAGCACCTAGCATCTTGGGTAAAACTCATTCATCTAAATTAAACTTAATTATTTTTGCACCAAACAACAGAATGATATTCCAGATTCCCCATCTTAACATTGAACTACGTTAGTTACACTACAATGGGTCTTAGTTTATGTCTTTTGGACAAATAAGGTAATATTTGCCTCCCACATTCACCTTAAATACCTAAAAATCACTTTGCTTAGCCTTAAGTTCATTTTTAAGACTGGAAATAATGCTAAGTCCAAGTTCAAATTTCTAAATGATTTTAGGATGATAAAAGCTTAAAAGAGCGTACTCTTGGATTCATTGCCCAATATTATTTATTGTTGTATCTTTCAGACAAAAAGTCACAGGAATTCATCAAATCTGAACAAGTATTGACATTCTAAACCATATGGTTCACATGCCAATTACCCTACCATCAGTCCTACTAAAAAAGTTATAAGCAGATTGACTAGATTTCAAAGTAAAGCAATTTACAACATGAATGACAAAGACGTTCTTAGACTCTTCTAGTAACATAGATCAATAACTTTTACAAAAGATGGTATTATTGCATTTCCACAACCTTACATTCACAATAGAGAAAAGCCACCATTTTCCTCACTTTGTGACTGCTAAAAATTTAGGCATTGACACCCACACAGCACTTACTGATTACAGAGCACTGAAGTTTAACAGGTATGGCTTGTTTAATCAGAAGGCCATGAAATTTATTTCATCTCCAGAAAAAAAGCCGAGAAAGAAAGAGTGAATCTGAACAGGAAAGCACCTTCTAATAGTCTTATAAAGCCTAATTAATTTCAACTCTTGTAACTGTGACAGTTCTCTACTTGATTTATGACTTGGAGTAAGACGAAAATAAGTAGCCATGTTTATGCCTGTGCTGGGCAATTGGGCAACCTTGAGTATACCCTAACAAAGGAACTTGAAGTTTGCTACAGCATAAGCATTATGACTTGAAAAGTTAGTTTCAGATTAGCCTACGTATTACACTTCTACTTTAAATACAAGCGTTCCAAGTAGTCTGTGGAAAGAAAGCTTATCAAATCTTACTTCTTGTCATTAAAAACACTGCGTAAGAGTGCCACTGACCCAAAATGACAAGGAAAAAAATGGGCAAGAAAAATGTTTGATATTTAAAATATATACAGATATAATTAAATTTTATATGGATACTTGATTACTCCTAACTGTATATATGTGACGAGTGAAAAGAATTCTTCAGCTTTAAAAAATATTATACCATATGTACCAGTTTTCAAATCACATATAACATACAGAAAAACAGAGCAATTTACTATTTATTTACTAATTAACAGGGACAACAAATAACTTACATTCAAGCAACGAAAAAAGGAAATATTAAACCTATATTTAATAAAAATCAATTATCCCATCATACAGTGTCACAGTAGTAAGATTAAAACAAGATTTCTATTTCTTTCCACAGAACCTGCATTATCAGGGAAAAATACAACTCATCTTTCATTATTGACTCCCTCCAGTTTTAAGTGAGCTCATTTGAGCTGTGAAACTTCAGGTTCTACTTGAATACACAATAGATGCACAAAGCAGAATACATTATACTTGGGAAAATGGCCATCACTGATAAATCACAAATACTATTAAAAACACTAGAAATACAAATTGAGACTTACAGAAGTTCATAACAAAAAGGATAGAAAGTTTATACTTTTTATCTGGGTAACTTTTGTTTGATGAATACTGTTCCCTTTTCCTCTCCTCAAAAATCTGTCATCTTAAACAAGTTGTCCAGTGAGAAAATAAAAGCACAGAGCATTTTATAAGAGCATAAATATAAGAGCATTAAATAAGAGCAATAGAACATTGATCGTGATTTGAACAGTAGAATTTAAAAGTTAGAATTAACTCTAAAATTAAATGGCATACCTAAGTTTAAAAGCAGTAAACATTTTCTCCTTCCCTTTTTTTCCATGATTGTTTAATGAAAAACAGACTGTTCTTTGACATTAAGAAATACATAATTTAAGGATCATCTTCTAGTGCATTGCCACATGGCAAAACACACATACAGTGGGTTCATACATTTATGGGTGTACATTTATTCTTGTATAATATACACCTGCATCAACTTTTTTTTTCTGTCTTGTAACAATGCACTTGAGGTATTAAAATACAGATGTAGTAAACCCAAAATAGCAGCTCACAGTTCAGCAACTTATTACCCACAGATATAGGCACAGTCAGCATTCAACAGTTCCACTAGATGATTTCATAAGTCTGATACCAAGTTTGTCGAGCCCTTTAAGATAATAATTAATTTTATATAATTCATTGATGCACTGTTGCAGAATTTTCTAGGGAAAACAAATGACTAAAATATACAATTATAATTACAAATATTTAACCCTATGTAAAGCTTGACAAACAGAGCTGAAAATACCAAAATCTGAAAATGATTAACCCAATGCAAGTTAGGAGCATTTTTCAGGGAAGTTCTAGTATACATTTACATTGAAATAACTTAGGCTAAACCAACTTGAAAACGCTCAAATATAAAAAATACTGTTATAATTATTATTAAAAACTAAGATCAGTCCCATATAAAAAAGCAATGGTTGAAAAAGATGCGTACATTGCAACACTTCCACGCACTCTCAAATGTCTTAATCTTCATCATAGCACATGTTAGAAATTGCTAACTCAAATATTTTTTGCACTACAGATTTTATGCCCTTAACTGCAATCAATCTAAAGCAGAAATTTTAATTTGTGAAATAAAAATAACTTGAACAAGGGGCCCTATGATGAGGAGTTACTTATAAACAATTTAGAAGAGCACCATAACACTTAAAACAGAAAGACCTGGGTTTCTTAAACAGATTTTGAATAGCAGCATAAAGTTTACAGAATAGTAAGCATTAGGGGAAAGGAAGGCTCACATTACTTTTGTTGCATTTTGAGAGCACAGTTTCCTTATCTTTTGGTGACTTCTTTGTGTTTGTAATATATGGGAAAACAAATGGGCGTTCTTTTAGATCCTATGCGCTCATTTATTTTACTCAAAAATAAAGTCAGTACTGCAGCATTCTCTTCTTTTGGTGTAATTCTGAAATATTTTTCCCTTGGAAATGGTAGTTCATTTTGCAATTTAGTTGCATGTGCATATCTAATGCAGTATGCTATCTTTTCATTTTCCAGCTCTATGTAGCGACTTACCAGTAGTATGAGTACAGTAATTCACATTGATTCTGTAGGATTTTTCACGAGCATTCTGAAACAGCCTATTCACATCATCAGAATCTAGAGCTTCTGCAGTGTCAGCTTTTTCATCATCTGATACACAATTTAATGGCACATTTCCAGGACGTTCAGCTGGTTTGAAGTTTGTCTTTACTGGAATAACATTTGCTGGAGTAGACTTTTTCCTACTTTTCTTGGAAGGATTATGTGGCTTACAGAAACTTGCATCAAGTGAGTCTATGCTTGTAAAAGTGTTTTTGCAAGAAACTTCAGGAGGATTCAGTGATTCCTTTGGTATTCGTACCTCTACTTCATTTTCATTCAAATTAGATGATGAAAAGAAGTCTTCATAAGAAGCCTCTTCAGCGCAAAAAGACTTGCTATATGTAGTAATTGCTTGCAAGAACTCTTTAGACCCTGATGCGCCCAGTTCTGAGGTCGCCAGTTTCGAAGTAGGTAGTGTTTGTAGTTTCTTCCTCTTCTTGTCTCCAAGAACACAATCATTTCTGTCGACAGGGAAGCTTCTATCCAATGAACATGTATTTAAGCCTTCACTATTCATAGGTGAATTAGAGAGACCATCAATCAAAGGAGGAACGGTACTTAACTTGAATATTTTTTTGGAAGGAGTACTATGACCCAAGCCCTTGATTTGGAGAAGAGAACTTTCATTTGCAACTGAAGTAGTCATGCTATATTCATCCTTCTGATTTTTCTTTGGAAACTGTTTTAGATCTTTCTTTCCTGAGGACAATTTATCATCCAAAGCATGCTGCAAAATTTTTTCCCTTCTTAAGCTCCTTCTGCTATGTTGTTTTGGTGTTAAGCTCTTCTGCTCATAGCTATGTGAGGGAGAATTCACTGGTGCACTCATGGATACGTGAATATCAGGCCAAGTATCACAGGTGTGTTTTACTACCTCTGTTTTCTGTCTCTTTAATTTATCAGTTCCCCAAAGATAATCATAACTTGAGTTCAAACAGTCTTCCATTTGTTCTCCTGCAACATATGAAAAATGGCAATATAAATGTATTTAACAAAACAGAAAGTGTACCAATTTCGTAGTAAAATACACATGAAATTACTAAAAGAAGAAAACAAGGATTTAGCCACTGCTCTGGATATTTTATGGCAAGTCATCGAAAACTAAACAGAAAATGGATTAGAAACAAAGCACATTCTATGTTGTCGAGAAGCTACGTATCTTCTTACGTGGTAATAAGTACCCATAATATCTGTTCTGCTTTCTTGAAACAAAGCAGCAGAGCAACTCCCTTTTACATTTATGGAGAAAAGCTATAGTAATACCGGAAACTCAATAATCATTGTTACTACTACAGCATTACCAACACCTTGTAGTTTTTGCAGTTAAGATGAAATTAAATACAACATCGTAGTATCATACCACATACATCAACACAATGTATTAAAAATAATTACAATGTGGAAAAATATATCATTTCTTGTAGCTATTCTTACCAGATGATTTTGGGGGTACACAGAATCTGTTCATAACTCTTCACAATAAATTCCTCTGAAACAGGCTAGCATCTCTGATTATTCAGAATACATTTTTAAAAATCCTGTTGTCCTACAATCTGATTATTGCAATAGACGCTTTTGTTTAAATACACATTGAGTGCAAAGTTTCAGCAATACTCCTTCTGTAAGTGCTCCTGTAGGTTTTAGGGGAAGTCTTGATGTTATTTGCTTACAAAATATAAATAATATTTTTAAACATATGATGTAGCTATCTAAATTAAGAAAAATCAGATATATGGAGATGAAAGGAGAAGTTTCACATGACATGATCAGACTCCCATATTGACAATTGAAAGTCTTAACTTCAGTCCTCAAATTAAACTGTATTCTTGAAATTTTTAAACTGTTATTAACCAACATACTCTTATGTATCTCGCAAGCACAAACAAAAGGGCTACTGTCACAGAGCAGAGATGGAAGCTACACTGAATATTGCCATAGGATGTGGAGGTCTGTTCTTAATGTAAAATTAAATTGCGCAGTTGTAATGCTGGAGGGACATACACAAGGTAAAGCTCTCAAGTCACGATGTTCAACCTCATCAGCACACAACTAATGTACCAAAATAAAAGTTTGTTGGCACAGCTGTGCTACTTCCAGTATTATGCTACCACTCCTCCCTAACACTGCATGAAGACGTACCAAGCTGTCTGAGGCTACAAGATGCCACCCCTGTTCTCATGCAAGCCATCATGACAGAATTCCTGTATGATGTCAACAAAATACAACACTCCAAAACAGCATGAGGTATAGCTTACTGTTGGGGCAGAACGGAGAGTAGGCAGACTGTGCAATGGCCCTCATTATGAAATTCTAAAGACTGTCTTCTCCTTACTTTTCTTCTGAGATCAAACACCACCACCTGACTTAAGCTTTTTGCTCATTTGACTGACAGAAGACATGAGGTCTGAAGTACATACCCATTGCATATATGATTAATGCTGTTGATGCCCACTGACGTAGCTCAACAGTCTTCACAATAATCTTCTCCCTTACATCCTGCTACTGTGCCAAACCACAGGAACAAACCCCTAACTTTGAGAATAAGAACCTTGATAACAAACTACTTGAATTTATCTGCAACCCTAAAACATTTTAAAAGCTGATTTACTTTTACTCTTGTTATTTCTTCGATCCCTGAATACTTAAGCTGGAAAACACATTAGGTTTCCTTTTAAATTCAAGTTTTTTGATTGAAAATTTGGAACACATTTCAGTTCTGAGGTTTCTCTCTCCTTCAGTTCTCTTTTTTGCTTTCTGCATCACACTGTTTCATGTGCACTCTGTATTCTATGCAAGATCACTGTAAGAGCAGAGAAGACTGACAACACGCCAAGACAAGAAGCCATTAATGGGGAATGGTGTGAACAAAGAGGCAAAGTTGAGGCAAGCAACACAGCAGTAAGGCACGGCATTTACCCCGTACGATTCCTCATGCTCCTTTTTCCTTGCTTTCTTACTTCTACATACTTCGTCAGTTAAGCAAAACTAAAATAATTCATCTTTAAATATAAGTGACAGAGAAAATATATACAGTTCCCATTTCAGTATACGGTACTTCCCAAACTAAGATATACAGGCCATGTATTATTCTTAATTTCTGTAATATAAAAAGTTGTGTTAGTTACCTGGTAACAATGTATCTTCTGAATTAGTTAAGAGACAAGTAGACAGCGGGCAGTCTCCTGGTGAAGTGCGTGGAGGTATCTGAGACAATTGTGAAGCTAGGAATTTGTAAATAATGAAACAGTTAGCGCTATTTGCACACATACAAATTTCCACACCATCTAGTCATATTTCAAAACAGCTCAATTGTACGAGACAAGCCATTGCTTTCCCAACTAACTATAACCATACAAATAATTATAGACTGCTCAACAGTATCTCAAATGTATATATTAACAAAAAAGCTATTGGATATTCTATAGTTTTAAGCAATTTTTTTCTAGATAACTCAGCACCACATTTTTCTGAAACTAAAGAATGATGGCAAACCATTTAGAACACGTTATAGAACTTACTAAGCCAGTTGAGGGATTTCACGAAAGAATCTGTCAAATTCTGTAATTAGCAGCAAAGCCTTGATATAGCAAAAATGCTTTTCAAAATGTTTGAAGGTATTACCTTAAAACCCAAAGAGAAAACAAATACGAGCCATGCTAAAATAAGTGAGATTTAAATTTTCACCCATGTATCACTGGTTCTTTACTTTCCTCATACAACTATTTTTGAAATTATAAACTGACAGTCTAGTTGACTTAGACTTCTTAAAACTTCAAATACTACAGATTCCCTCTCCCTCAAAAGATGTTCCACATTTCAACAATTTTTATAATAACTGGCAAAACCTAATGACTTAGACCTCAATACTTTCACAGTAAGGTAATGCAAACACAAAAAAAAAATTTGAAAACTGCAATCTAAATTTAATTCACCAGGATCTGCATTTTGAAATCAACTAGATTTATTCAATTAGGTCATTCAAATTCAGTTATTTTTTAAAAACCTGTTCTTCAGTACCTAGACAGATGTCTCATCAATTTTGGATTCCTTTTTAAACTGTTGGCCAGGGAGTAATAACATCACAGTATTTATCAAGTACAGCATTCACATACAAATTTAACAGGAAATAAGATTTAGAGTGTTGCTGCAAAGTTTGACCAAGTCGTGATAATACCAATTTACATGTTTAGAGAGTCTAGCTTAAATATTAGTCTTCTTGAGCAGTCCAGGGATTAAGAAATTCCTTTTTGCAATCATTGTCTTGCATGACTTCTTGTGCCTTTAAACAGAAAGAAACTAAAAACTAAAGCATTTACACCTACTTGAAACATGGGAACAAGGGAGGACATGCAATCAAGTAAGGTATGAAAAAGATTCTGAAGGCCAGAGCAAGACAAGCGCAACAAAAATTTAGCAATGAAGATGGTAATCATTTGTGCATGTTCATGGATAAATAAAATTTAACTTCTTACCAGTAGGAGAAAGATTTTCTCTTTTTTCCTTCATGTCCTTTATTCTTCTTTCCATTGCACTGCATTGATCTTTTACCTTATTAACAGGGCTGTATCCAAGTGAACCATTGTCTTCAAACAGTAAAACTGGTACATCATTTTCTACACGAAGAAATTGCATTTGGACATTAATATTTATATGCTATAACAGCTTCAGATGAAGTTTGTGTTTTTGGTTTGTTTTTTTTTTCCCCACAAAAAACTTGAAGCCTAATATCACTACAGATGCCTCAATACCACAAACTTGCAAAGAACTCTGTAAAAATTAAGTCAGCTTTATTTCTATGGTGAGATGCATAAAGGTAAAAAAAAAAACAAAACAGAGAACAAAAAAACCCCAAAACCCATCAAGTGCTTTAAAGAAGTAACTTAGGATATTTGAACCTTAATCCAAAGTAGGTCTTACCAGCATTAATTGCTGTCTTTTGTACAGCTAATTCTTTAGCCATCTGGTCCAGTCTTCTCTGCAGCTTTCTATCGTTTTCTGGAGTTCTTTCAACGAAGTCTTTTGGCTGCATACATTTGTGCTACAAGACACACAAAACTATGAATGATATGGTATAAAGTATGCTAGAAGTAACTACACTTTGCCTACTACTTTATCACAATTATTTATTATCAGTGTTTATGCTACTTATAATCACCTCCTTGAGACTCACAGATAATCATACAAGTTAACATTTTCCAAAGTGAACTTTAATATGAGAAAAGAAAGAACCTAACAGAATTTTTTAGGTTAGATTTTAGTAAAAAGGAAACTAAGTCACCATCTTTTCGTTTTTGTTTGTAGCAAAGCTAAGGATTGAAATACTATTTCTTTTAAATACCAGGATTTTAGGGTTTGCCGCAACTCAGTGAAACATAAGCCACATGGCAGTCATGGTTTTTTTGATTAGTTAATCATTATGTCATTTTAATTTAAATCTTCATTTCTTTACTTACCAGTATAAAAACTCTATATTTATTACCCTTTCTTCACATAAGATGTCGCATCATCACACCCATAGCCTACCTTTAAAAATCTACTCAGATGAATAGGTACAGTTTACAGAATGTTCTGAAAATAAACAGTTCAAATACCTGAGGTCAGGAAGTCAGGTTCACACTTTAAAGTTAACTACTCTAGACCTATTTAAAAAAAATAGAAATCACACACTCACTTTTTTGATCAGTAGTGGTAATCCTTCATTAGGGTCTACTGCAGGAAATAAGGATTCATCAACATGTACTCCTGTTTCTCGACACCTGTACAATAAATTAGAGCAGGTTTGGTGTTTTGTGGGTTTTTTTTGTGTTTAAGAATGAGAATCTTTCGTAATGTAATTATCTACTGTAATGCTAGAAAAATAATCTCTATATTGCACACCAAATATAGGACATGATAGAATTTTTTTGTCCTAATGATGCCCTCAAAATTGCTTTTCTGAAAGTCAAAGACTCCCACTCTCATATTATTTTTCACACATTCAAAAATCACTGTATGAAGTCCTTCTGGCCAGATTCTCATGAATCTCAAATCTTGCCCTGACTGTTGTGAGGACTGTAGGCTTTCACTAGCCAGTGAACAATAAACTTTACCTTAAGTTGGTCACTGTCATGACAGTAAACTCCCAGCTACAATCTACAGAATGTCATGGTGGGGCAGGGGCAGGAAATTCTTCTCTTCAGGCAAACGTGTAAGGAGGCTTCATCTGATCCTGGCTTTTACATCTTTCCTGTTTGTCTTGATCTTCTGCCTTCTCTTTGTATATGCAATGCTAAAACCAGCTCCTTATCGAGGAGCAATCTATATTTATGTGGACTTTTTTTTTTTTTAATTACAAAATCAAAAATCCAACTCATACCTTAACCCTAGTTCTTCCTGTCTTTGAGAACAGTGGGACTAATGTTATCTTGGAATATGATACAATCTACTGTATTTGTGAACACTAAGGGTGATGTTGAGACAAGAATTTGGTTATTAATACATAAATTAAATTTGTTTTGATCACAATAGGTAAGTACAGCTTTATTCTCAAACAATAAATAATAAAACTGATTATGGGAGAGCATGGAACCTTAACAGGCTACACTAGAATTCCCCCAGAAGTAATTCAAAACTGTGATTCTAGTGACACCTAGTGATCTAACTGATATAAAGTTTGTATCTGTAGAATTATAATCTAATGCTTAGTTACTCGGTTTTGAATAAAGAAAAGAGACAAACCACTATATGTATCTGTCAAATTAACTGGGTTTAGAGGTCTCTGGAGTATCAAATAGAGATGACATTCAACATGCTGGACCTCAGTGGCTGTTATTAAATGCTGGATACTAATCACCATGGATACAGACTACATTAAAATTTACATTCATTTAGAGATTTCATTGATCCAGAGAAGCTAAACAGAAGAAAATTTGACCATTAAATATAAGAATTGTTTATTTTGCAGACAAATCTGAATGTAAATGATTTATCTACCTTATTTGTGACATAAGCAAGTTACTGTACTAAGAATACACAGGTAGAGTTTCCCAGTTATGGGTTTGATTTGGAAGTATGAAGTGTTCTTACTTTGAACACAGATTGCAGCAATTCTATTTTATGTAGGGTTCTTTTTATTATTGGGTTTTGATTTGTTTTTAGGTTGCTCGTTGAGGTATTTGAGTTGAAGAAGCACCAAAATATTATTTTTCAGTGATCCCAAAGCTGTCACTCATTTTGCACGTTACAACATTCCATATGTAACCGTGATAAAGTGCTGTTATTCCACTACATGAAGTTTTATGTTCTATTCCATTTAACTTTTGATTACTGCTGAGGGGACAATGCTATGAAAACATTTACTGTAAGTCCCAAAAATCTTAATTTTCCCCTCACACAGTGTGATGATCACCTACTTTCTGATACACTTAAGAGGACTTATGCTGTAAATAGTCTCCTTGACACCAACAAGAATTTTATTCCCTTCACTGTCTTGACTTCTTAACAGAACTTCTTCCTTTTTAAGTAGACTCCTTTTTAAATTTGAGCACTGTCACAGAATTTCTCGGGTTTTGGTGTTCCACTATGAACATTGATTTTATACTGGGGCCATACTTACAAGAAGGTTCTCTGAAATAATTTGAAGAATCATCCACAAACCAATTAAGACCAAATAATAACTAAAATATTTGTACTGCATTCCAACAAGAGTCACCCAATGCCCAGTCTACACTAGAAAGTTGCCCCTTACCATTACATTTCCTAAAACGACATTTCACAGCATTTCTGACCATTCTGAGAACATTCCACTTGCTATTGAATGGAGAAGCTGGTTAATCAAGCCATTTTTTTTTAGTAACATTAAAACTTCAGCTCATACAAACTCTTCATTATTTGCTTACACAGCTATCAGATTCAAACGAAGCTTCTATTCATACAGGACCACTATTTTACTGGCACATACTATTCAGTCCTTCCTGTTTACATTGTCCCAGGGTTCAACAGACTGTCTTCTGCCTACCAAATCTCTGAGATATCGATATACAAGGCATATGATTTCAAGTCAGGCACTCCAGTTCTCCCATCTTACTACAAAAAAAATTTAGCATGTATGCTATCACAGACTCATTGTAATTTCGTATTGTCTGTGCCTCATTTGAATAACCCTATGACTAGTGAGACTATTCATTACTATCTCTTAGGTAAGCTTTTACCGCTCCTGACCTATACGTTGCTCAAAGTTATGATATTCCTATGAATTCTGCCTACAGTATGCATCAATCTAAGTTGTATGTTCTTGTGTACCTTTTGGTATTAACTTCAAAAGGCAGAAGAAAAAGATAACAGAGAAGTTCAATCATAATTCACGGCTTGGGTCCTCCTCCACATTACAGTACATCTCTCTATTTCAGATGATGTCAGGTAATGGTAGGACTAGGGGGGATGGATTAAAACTAGAGATGGGTCATTTCAGAATGGACGTTAGGAAGAAGTTCTTCACCATGAGGGTGGTGAGACACTGGAACAGGTTGCCCAGAGAGGTGGTGGAAGCCCCGCCCCTGGAAGTTTTTAAGGCCAGGCTGGATGGGACTCTGAGCAGCCTGGTCTAGTGGGAGGTGTCCCTGCCCATGGCAGGGGGGGGGTGGAACTAGATGATCTTTAAGGTCCCTTCCAACTTTGACAATTCTATGATTCTATGATTCCCCCAGTTCCAACCAACCTCATCTTCTAAGCCACAGACCAAGACCTTGCCTTGTCCAGAGCATGATACTAGGAACACTTCAAAAAATACCAGGAAGATGCTAGCCTTCTCTTTCTTACCAAACAGCTTAAGATTTCCTTCCAGATCCTTTCTCACGTCTTTTCCTTTGTTGCTGGTATCCAGCAACAGTTAAAGTTTCTGGAGGCTTTTACACATGGATCTGAAAGCTCCATGCTGTCCCCTACAGTATCACATATTCATCTCTCTGTGTCTGAGCTTTCTACAGTGTTCATCCACTCAATACCTTCCAGTACTGCAGCAGAGACTCTTATGGTGGAACTGCTATTACACAAGACAGCATTTCTGTATGACATATCCTAGACTCTCCCCTGTAAGGCGCTCTCATTCTTCTTCCATAGAAGATGCTACTCACCTAGACTTTTCTGGGATACTTTTTACTATAGCACATCCAAGTCCTCAAACAGTTTATAGTACCTCTGACAAAGGTTTCAAATTCCATCTGAAGAGCATATTCAATTTTATAACCAAAGATTCCAACTGAAATGACCACCATTCTCACACACTCGGATAGCACCAGGTCCCAGAAAGATATATTCACACAAATAAAATTTTCATCACCCTCATTTTTGAGAATTTAAGGTATTTCTTCCTCAGTGTTAAAGCTAGCTGGGTTGTGCAGCTATACAGCTATAACTTCTATATCCAACATTCTTAAAAAAAAAAGAATCCTGCTTCTGCATAACTACATAAATTTATTTTTTGGCTAATGGATTTCCATCTCATGTTTTGCGGTTGTACTGGCCTACATTTATATGGCTGCAAAGCTCAGTTTTGCCCACCTCCTTTTTTTTTTTTTTCCATTTTTGCTCTCAGCAGAATTCTGTCTCTCCATATTACAATTGGTATAGGAAAGGGCCTCTTTACTTGACTTATATTTTAATTTCCATCATCACAGCAATTTATTGGAATGTTTGCGTATAACACATGCATATTCTTAAACACTGTGTTGTTACACTTCAACTGATATCTAAGTTAGGCCTCACAACCACTTTGTAAACTCAGAGAAGCAGCTGTGGACTAGCAAATTCTCATGCAGTGGCCGCACAGATGAAATTTGATATTTTTATTATTTTTTTAAAAAACTTAACTTTTTCCATATGGTAGTTGAGAATTTTCAAGCAGTGCTGTTCTGAACCTGCCAAATGTCTTAGAAGCCAGACTACATATGGATCTTTTTCTTTCTTGCTAGGAGTTATTCTGTCTATAGGACTTAAGTACAAAAACTGTCCTTGATGAAATGTGCTTTTTCATATGGAAACACAAGAATTCTATTCAACATAAATATTTGGTTTTCATGGCCTATGCACGCCATCTGAGTACAAAGGAGTGGAACGCTGAATGGTTAACAAATATACTACAGAAATACTTCAACGCATTCATTTTTCAAGAGTTAACATTTTACCTTTTTAGGCAAGTAACATGCTTTATAATAGGAATAATATCATAGGAAAGTTATCATTTTCTCATAGATTTATCACTATTTCAAGTACATTAAAGAAAACAACAGGTACTGTACTTAAGTTTTTAAATAAAAGAATACTAGAATCCATTTTCTCTGGAACGGGGCACATTCATTATATTCATGAGTACTCACTTCTCCACCCAGAGTACAGAAACTATTTTTACACCCATCTTCTGTGCTTTTCTCCATGTAGCCAAACGTCCGTCTTTGAAGACTACATGGGTCACATGCTTGTTCAAAGTTTTTGAAACCTGCAGAAGTACACAGAGAGCTCATCTTTAAGTCTGATAATCAGAAAATGCTAAAGAAACTAGCTAGTGTAGTCCATTTTTAATGTACAAACCATTAGCCTAAAAACTTATTCTAAAAATCATGTCAAGGACTCTTTTGATCTTTCCCATTTTTGCAAGAAGCCTCAAGCAATCAACACTCAAGTTGCATTAGTCAAGCCAATGCAATGCATGCTAGAGGGCTAGAGAAGTCTTTTGTTTTCAAACTTCTTTTCTCTAGGTTACCATTTTCATCTCCCTACTCTAGCTGTATCACCAATCTTACAACATTTTTATTGTTGTAGCCCAACATGATTTCTTACGCAACAGACAATACAACAAGTAGTTGCCACTATCCAAAGAAATGCTAGACTACATCTTTTATTTAGCAAAGAACTCATCGGCTTAAAGAGTACATCTAACCTCATCCTTTAAAATAATTCTCATCAATAACGATCATTTTTAGTTTTGAGGGAAGGCTGAAGGTTCTACAAACAAAAAAAGTTATGTGGGAACACTTTAAAAAGTGAAAAATACAGAAAGCTTAAGTCAGTACAGCTAATATCACACCTGATATTTTCATTGTGTTGTACAACTCATCAAATTTTCAGTTATCAGCCTCTACTGACAACTAAGTGATACCTTTTTAGTTCTAGATACTCCGTTCTTCACAACCGAAGTTTCCTTTTGTGGAGACTAAATATCCTACGTATAAAACTGTTTGATCAGTTGTTGTGATTGTTGACATGGTGAGATCAATACAATTCATATTTTACAACAGCCTCTTCTCAACACTGCCAAATAGAAATAGCTCTGTAGCTTTCTGTTGCACTCTCAATTGCATCACTATACTTGGCTCCCAACACGTCGGATCTATACTTGGCTTTAAGAAAACTATTCAGCTTTTTCAAAAATTTCTGGTCGCAAAATGATTTATTAATTCTCAGAAGACAAAAAACCAGGACATTTAAGTATCTAGGTATACAATGAATCTCTTTTGGAATAAGTTATGACTCCAGATAGAATTGCTTACTCTCTTATGCTAGTATCCGGCTCACAGGCCATGTCCTAAGGGGACAGATGCTTCATATAGCTTTGCCTCCAAATTATGGAGAAGCACCACCCTGCACATCCCTCTCACCTCTCCTGTCTTCTCCCTTAACCCTGGATGTCCTCTGCTGCTCAGCTGACATTAGCTTGAGATGTCTGAATCAACAGCCTAGTGAAAAACTAATACAGAATTTTTTTTCCTGACACAGTGAGCCATGTCAATTTACTATCGTGCTCAGCCCAATAAAAGGGAAGCGTCTGGAATAGTGAAGGGGCAGGATCCCTTTTCAGTCATAGGGATCTGCTAAATAGGCTCACCTGTATCATCTACCTGTACCTTCCACCATATCCAGATAGTTTTTGATCAGCTTGAAGAATTCTGAAGCCTTATGCTGTGGTCATACTTTCTGCGAGAAAAATCTAATATAATCAGAATAGATCTGATAGTATGACAGAACAGCAGAATAACTTTTTTTATTATAAAAGCAAATACAACTCTAAATAACTCAAGTAGGAAATATTTCTTGTTCTTTTGTGCTGTACTAGCTCAGCTAAATTAATCCAGAAAGAGAGGCTTTGGGGAGATCAGCGAAATTTCCTAAATTACGGTAAAATACACCTACACATGCCCACTTAAAAAGCACTGGGAGTTCTTGCAAGTGTTATTTAGATGACGATGTGGGCTGTAAAAATCTCCGTTAACCAGTGATAATGTGCAAGAAGGGAAGATGCCAGTTGGACTTTGGTCTCTGGCTGAAATTTTACAGCTGGCAATTAAACATATTTTGCACCTACAAGTCAACTACACTTAATGAACAAGAAATCACTGAGACGCATACAAAGACTCTTAGACATATTTTTACTAGCACTTTCTGGAGTCAAACCACATTTGTGGGAGACTGAATGGAAGAATAAAATGTCATGGTACTTGGGTTAAAAAATATTGTAGTAACAACAAAGCAGCTGCCTACAAGTTAAAGAAAACAAAACAACATAAGGTACATACTTGTAAAACACAGGTTTCCAACACTTAAATTTGCTTTGCCCCCAGCAAGCCCAATACTTCACAACAAACGTGTGCTATCATATTAATATACAAAGAGGTTTATAGATACAGGGAGGCTTTAAAAGTATTCACCACCTGTCACTAGGAAGAATTTTACAGCACATTCATTTATTCTCAGGTATGTGATTATCTTCCTTCCTGCACTTTAAAAACTCATACTACGAAGAAATAAACATGACAAGCAGAACAAGCAAGCTCGTCTGTAATTAAGAGCTTTCCTATTCTATTTATTTCAAAATAGTTTTCTTACTTTTGCTCCCATATCAAGAAGTTGCTGTTCAAAGGTTTTCGAGTAATTTTCTGTTCTGTTAGATGACCAAACTTCTACAAATGCAGTTATACCTGGATCAGAAGGGAGAAAACAACACACAGCCAATCAAGTACATAGTAAGGTAAAACTGGTCAAACTGCTTTTCCAGCAAAAGAACAAAATTTTACTTTTTGCAATATTGCATTCAGTAGCAAATAGAGCTTCTAATAAACTGAGTATCAGATGTTAGCGGCAGAATGTTATTTTTAGAGTATTTCTATCCCTTAAATTAGTTGCAATGGAACAAACTTAGAAGTTTGACACAAGTTAAACAGCTTTTCACTTAGTCTATTTAAAACACACTACCAGTTTAACAAACAATGTAGTATCTTTACACGACTGGTTACTCTTGTCATTATCTAATCACTGTATCTTTACATGACTGCTTACTCTCGTCATTATTTAATCACTGCTAATCTTCAGGTTAATAAAAAATTTTAAGACAAGTTCATGTAACACAATTTACAGAACATGATGGAATTATTCCTCCTCCAGACCCCCAGAAAACTCTGCAGAAATATTACTTAGCAGTTTCCAATTGACTTCAAATTCCACCTTATTTATACTGAATCACCCCAAATTAAGTACATATCACAGGGGCTAACATGTCAGCTGCTACATGATACTTTTTGTATATGGCATTTAAGTAGCTTCCTTTATCAACCAGATTAATAATCTCTTCAAGGAATTAAATCAGTCTCAGTTAAGAGGGCCTTTAAACAAATAAACACAGATGTATAGACATGGAGGGATAAGCAAATTAAACTCATAACAACCTCTTCATTAATTTTACTCAGGACAAGCACTAAAGTGACATACAACTCCATCGGCCATGCCAGTTTCCCATTTGAATGATGAATCACAAAAGTTCCAGAAAACTGGAGGAATACCGGTTCACCAAAATCAACTTTACACAAACCGCAGGCCAGACAACTCTCAGAACTCATGAATAAAACTTGAAGTGTCAACTTAAAAGAGTCATCCTTGGCCAACATTGCTTAGTTATCTTAGTTACTATGTATGCATTTCTGATTCACTATTATGTAATGTCATCTCTCTCCTTTCTAAATGAAAGCCAGAATAACACCCCAACAGTAGAAGTACTTATATAAAGACTAACATATTTTCTATAATTGCAAGAAATACTTTTAGCATACAAGAGAAACATGGAACATAAAACACCTCCTAGCCAAAACACAGGGAACCTATGTTACTATCAGTACTATGACTCAGATATACATGGGAACTTAAGACAAGTCCACTCCAATGCGTTGTTAATTGTGTTCATTCTACTACTGGACCAGGGCAGCTTTTGCCAGAGTTGCCTTTTTTTTTCCTTGATTGCTCTATTCTGAAAAAAATTACACTTGCATTTGAAAAAAAAACAAACCACACCTTCCTCATATCAAATATTTTAGAACCTTCATAGTTATAATTCTCCTAGAAAAACAGGTTGGAGCATTTCAGTGAAGGTCAAACTAGGAACTTAGAGGAACATTACTTCAAAGCCGCATGCACCTGCAGTAGGATCAAAGATATGCTTTACAATAATTTGCCGATTTTAGCTAATCAAACATACTCCAACAAAAGATGAGGCACTTTGTAGTTTTTGTACAGCTGATGGAAAGGAAAATGATGAAGGGCTTGAAGCTTTTTTGAACTGGAAGAGCTCTGAGTAGAGCTCGGTTCTTGTAAAGGGCAACTTATGCTGGAAGGTCTCAGAGAAGGCGGTGATAGCGAGGGAAAAGAGCCATCAGAGGGCAAGCTAGCGAGGCACAAATTGAGAAAGATGCGGAAAAGACCAGACAGGATGAAGCCACGACTGACCGGGACAGGAAGACCGAGGCGGGCACCGATGGGTGACGGCGGTAGTGCCGGCCAGTGCCGTATCGGGAGCCGCCCCAAGGGGCATCCGCTCCCTCCCCCGTCGGAGGGGGCCCTCCTTGCTTCCAGCCCTGCCCGCCCCAGCGGCCGCACACCCCCGCCGGGCCCGCGGCCAGCCACAAACCCGCCTCTCGCCGGGACAGGCCGGGGAGGGCCCGGTCGCCAGGCCCCGCCGCCGCCCCGCGCCCTCCGGAGGGCTTCCCACCCGCGGGAGGGGTGGCACGCCACACGGTCGAGCTGAAGACTGAGTCCCGAGGGCTAGGTGCCATCCCGGACCCGGCGCTGAGCCGCCCCCAGGGAGAGAACCGGGCGAGGAAGGAGGCGGCCAGGCGCCCGCACAGCGGCCTCTCACCCTCCAAGCCCGGCCGCTCTACGCCGGGAAGCGCCGGGGAAAGGGCCGCAAGGAGACGGGGTGCAGGGGCAGCGCTGTGAAACCGGCCAGCTCCAGCCCGGCGGCTCCCCTCAGCCGCGCCGCCAGCCCTGCCCCCGCACAGCGGAAGAGCCGGTACCTTTCAGGGCGGGCTCCATTCGCGGCGCAGCACCGAGAGGCTCCGGCACCCGCCACCGTTCAAACCCGCCTCCACGCACCGCCACCGGGCCTGCGCTCTGCGCCCTGTACCCCGCCGCGCCTGCGCCTTGCCCTCGGCCGCCGCCAGGGGAGGTGCGGGGCCCGCCCGGCCGCGGCGTTGGATGGCGGCCGTTGTGTGGCGGTTGAGCGGTCCTGGCGGGCGAGGGGGGAAGCCGGAGGGGTGAGGGACGGCCTTCCAGCGTCGTGGCTGCCGAAGTGAGGGGTACAGAGTCGTTCTGGTGGCATGAAGCCCTTTTGAGACATAAGCGTGCTGTGTCCATCCAGCTCCGTCCGAGTGTAGCGCTGAGGGAGTCCCGGGACAGCCGAATAGCTGCTGAAAACAACGTTTCAAAGCAGTGTTTTGAAAAGCCAAACGATAAGTGAATTTTCTGTGTGGATGTTCAACATGAGGAGTCCTCAGGAGGCTTCTCTGAAGAATTTTACTTTGTAGGAAGCTGCATTAGGGAACCAGTGTTCTCTGAAATCCCTGCTGGCTCAAACTGTGGTATCTGAAGTGAAAAAAAATAACAAAGCCAACAAAATGGGGATTAACAAACAGGCTCGGCCAGGCGGTATTTACTGAAGCATCTAAAATTACTTGAGGGCAACTGTACTGTTCAACTGTATAAGCTCACCCTTATGTGAAATGGCTTTGGTGTAGAAGGCTGGCGTGTAGCAATGTGATACCAGAGGGAAGTAAAACAGAGAAAAACTTTATGTCTTCCCCAGGAAAAACTGATAAAATTTATAATAAAGTCAAGGAATTAGTGACTATAGGGAGATTTACAATGAGAAGGAAGGAACACATCTTTTTTTTAAAGGAAAATGATACAGCATGGCTTTGTTACGCAACTCACAGAGCTCAGAAGCACAGACTTTGCTATATGGTTGTATAAATTGGTGCTGTTCTGTAATCTTCAATGTGCAATCCTCATTTCTTCATCTGAAAAATAACGCAGCAGAAATGGAAAAACAATAGAGATGGAACATAAGGATACTGCATGATTTCCATATGAGAAGTAGCTATTTAGACAAACACTTGTCAGCCTGGAAAAGGAATGGCGGAAGGCAGATGTCCTAGGGTCTCTAACATTGTGTGCATGTGGAGAAGGTGAATGTGGAGCGGTGCGTTCCCAACGAGAACTAGCAGGCACCAAATCAAACTAGCAGATAGGGTCTTCTCGGAAGAGATGTTTCCACATTGCGCCTCATCAGGCTGTGGAAGTGTGTACAGAGTGCTGGCAAGCCACGCAGTTTCTAGAAGCAAATTCAGCAAATTCGTGAAATCCATTTCAGGACTATCAAAAATGTACAAAACCATCTTGACCCCAGTACAGCCCTGAATTGCAGATTGCTGGAATCTAAGAAGGTACAGTGAACACTTCAGGATTTTCTTTTCTTTCATTCTTTCTTCAGTCATCTCCCACTGGAGAGACAGTACTGACTTAAGAAGGTTTTGGTGTGGTCCAGTATGCCCATTCTTACTTTCATGGACAAGCTGAAAACTTAAATCTTGACCCCTAGGATCTACTAAGCAGATGGCTATACCAATGCTATTTAAATTATCTTAATCTAGTATGTAATATTTTAGCACCGGTACTGTTTGTTTAATTTCCAAGGCATTAATATGGCCCTAGATCTATGGCAGCTGTTGAGCACAAGCTCTTGGGTGCTCTGTCTTCTGAACCTGTGACAGACAGGTTCATCTACACTGGATGCAGAGGCCAATGAAATAT
>VYZM01008024.1:9288-25667 GCA_013398915.1 Dromas ardeola
CTGCCCGCTCCCTGCAAGGGGGGCGCCTCGCCCCCCGAGCCCGCCTGTCCCTCGCGCGCCCAGGCACCCCCTTTTGCTGGCAGCCGCCCGCGAGCACAGCCGAGTTCCTGGGGCTCTTGGTTTCTCTCAGCCCATCAGTCTGGCTCTCTTCTTCCTCTCCGCCATCCCCACAGCCCGTTTGTCACCCTTAGCTTGTGACGGTGGTAGGGGCACAGAGGTACCACTGTGGCGTGGTCTCGAGCATGTGGTAGAGACCTTGCCAGAGAGCTTTGCTCTGCAAGGGCTGGAGTCGCTGTAATGCTGCCGTCCTCGTGAGTCCTGTCCCTGCGCGAAGCCCCTGGGATCGTGCAGGAGAGTGCGAGAGTCACCTGGCTAGCTCTGCTCCTGGCACCACTGTCAGGAGCAGAGGTGGGGTACAAGGGATCCAAGGGCTTGTGAACCCAGAGCCTAGAAGATCTGAGTGCTTTTGCACGTAGATGGGAGGAAGCCCCCCTCTCTGGGAGCTTATTTGCACTGATTTTCTGGAGGAAAACCTGGCTGTGACCTAGATAGTGTCCCAGGACATTCAGAGAGGAGTGGGTCGGAGCTGAGAAATGACAAAGAAAGAGACAGGTGCCAGTGTCTAGGAACCCAGCAGAGACCCCCGTCTCCTCCATCATGCCTTTGCACCTCTTTGCCACCTCTTGCAGCTTCCTGGCCAGGTTTCAGAGTTGCGGATATAGAGATGTTTCACAACTTAAGAGTGAGCAAATGGGTTTGGTATTTCCTCCTAGAAAATTATATGAAAGACCCAAAAAATGCTAAAAAGAAAAATCCCACTGGCTGCGGTACAGGCAGTTCCTGGCTCTTCCCTGGATGCTTAGCCAGGCTCAGAGGGAGCAAACTGGGGGTCTGCTCTCCCCTCTGCCGGCCTGGATTCCCAAAGGGGTGGTAATTCATCTCCCTTTCTTGGACCTTGCCCCACATCCTCAGCCTGGAGGACCTGGAGGAGCAGGGAGCTCTGTGTGTCCTTCAGCTCTGGCATCTGCTTTCCTGCTCCCCCACCCTCTTCCTCCATTCTGCATGTCTGCGGCTGGATTCCCCATGCGGCTGCTTGGCTGGGCTGCAAACCTTTTAATTGATTCCTCTCGGCTGGATTGGACTGTCAGCAGCCCTGGGGTTTTGAAGGAACAGCCCAGCGCCCTTACCCACACAAAGGCAGCTTGAAGGGAGATGGGCACCTGGGCAGGGACCCAGAGGGTGGATTCTGCCACCCCAAAACCCTTCCACCTTCTGGTGGGGCAGGCTCAGCTCAACCCCTGGAGACTTGGAGCCATCCTTCGGCAGTCTTGGCTCCCTGTCCAGCTGCTGTGTCCCTCCTTCTCGCTGCTCTTGGCCCCTTTCCCTCACTGCATCGCAATGAGTCATCTTTGCTGAGCTCACCCGCTGGAGCCGCAGGGGGGCTGGCAGGCCTGGCGCCCGCCGGCGCCAAGGAGGGTCCCTTACCTGGCAGCACGCTCCCCGTGAGCCCCAGCCCTCTGGCCATGATCTGCAGGCACCAGCGCGCATCCTGATTTCTCTTGCCCGTCCCTTGGCCGGGCATCCAGCCTGGGCACGAGGCAGGAGGAGGGGAGGACAGTGCACGCGGGCCTCGCTGCAGGCAGCTGCAGGTCTGTGCCACGCTCATTTAATGTCTGGCGTGCGGGATCCAGACAGGGAAAAGAGAGCATGGCTGGCATTGCCTGGGGATATGGAAAGGTGATGCTAGCCAGACACACAGTGCCTGATTGCCTAGCTCATTGCAGGGCCAGCTGGTCCCTGTGCAGTGGATCAGACATCATGATGAGGAGCATGGTATATCTGTGTGAGAAGAGGCAGCCTGCCCGCCTGTGCCATGTGTGTCCGTGTCTGCACCACCGAGCGCCCACATCTGTGAGCCGGGGCAATGGCCTGGCTAACTGCCTCTCTCTCTCTCTCTCCCTGCCCAGGCTCCCCTCTCAGTGGCAACCACCACCGGGCACCTCAGCGGAGAGATGAACCCCACCGTCGGCATCGCTGTCATCCTGACAGGTACAGCCTGCAGACACGTATCCCCTCCCTGCTCTCTAGCAAGCTCGGCCCAGAGCAGTCAGGCAAGAGCCAGGAGGCTTCATGGGCATCCCCAGTGCTCGCTGTCCCCTTTCCAACCCCTGCTTGCCTCTCTCAGTCCTCCAGGCTGCCCACTGCCAGATGATCAAGGACCTGAGTGCCTGCCTGCTGGACCAGAGCCTCCGGGTGGACTGCCGTTATGAGAACAAAACCAGCAACCCCCTGACCTATGAGTTCAGCATCACCAAGGACAACAGGAAGCACGTCATCCACAGCACCATCAGTGTCTCCGAGAACATCTACCGGAGCCGAGCCAATGTCACCATGCACAAGAACCTGGTGTGCCTCTACCTGCAGAGCTTCACCACCAGTGATGAGGGTGTCTACATGTGTGAGCTAAAGGCCACCAATGACTACACCGGCAACCAGATAAAAAACATCACTGTCATCAAAGGTGAGCGGCGCCTGGCCTCAGCCCCTCATAACCACTCGCTCCTTGGCTTCGCAGGTCCAGCAGAGAAAACCACAACCCCCTGTGGTGTTTCTAAACACTTCCTGAGCCCCGTAAAAGTTTCTCAAGCCTTACATGCCCCTCCTACTGCAAGCAGAGCCGTCAGCCCCATAAATGGCCTTGCCCAATCTCAGACTGCTTACCCCTGCCTCTCTTGGGCCCCGCCTCGTGTGCATTGCCCGGGTGTCCTCCCAGAGGTTATGCTTCACAGCCAGTCCCAGCAGAGGGCACAAGTCTGCTGGTGACGGACTGAAGAGGTATGTGGTCCAGAGCCGGAAGGCAGTGGGGATTTTCCACACTTACGCCCAGCAGCAGCAGTCCTCCGGTTGCGGAGCCCTTCGTCTTACCTGCTGCCCATCCCCTTGTCACCTCCGTCAGGCACAGGCAGGACCATGCCTCCCAGGGTCTCTGTGACCCCAAAAGCTACGTGGGGGCACAATGTGGGAGGGGAAACAAGCACGGGGCCAGGATGGGACTTGCTGCGTTTCTGTGGCAGAGAAAAGGCAAGAAGCTGAGTTTCAGTACCCCTTATAACACAGCCTGATCCCTGTTCCTGAGGGATTTCATTGTGGCTCTTCTCTCCCTCCCTGTTCCCTGTCCTCACAGACAAACTGGAGAAATGCGCCGGCTTCAGCCTCTTGATCCAGAACACTTCGTGGCTCCTGCCGCTTCTCCCTTCCCTGCCTCTCCTGCAAGCCGTGGACTTCGTGTCCCTGTGAAAGGAAAAGCACACACACACACACGCACGCACACACCGAGTACCCCAGCAAACCCACCTCCCCTGCCAGAACACAGCCCTTGGAAAAAGAAGCTGAACCGTTTGGAACAAGTGAAACCTCTCTGTGTGTTATCTCTATATAGCCGTATATCTAACGCTAACCACCATCCTGTGCCGAGACCCGCCATCACACGCACACATGCCCTGCTCCGAAGCATGGTGGCTCCGCTAGGCAGCGTTGCTTCTCCCATCGCACCTCCCCGCTCAGTAGGCTGGCTGGTTTGCTCATGCTGGGAGCACTGGAGCCTCAGCCCCACACAGCCCGCTTCTCCCATCCCTTTAACTTTCGGGGTTTGCCTGTTCTCAACTGGGGAAAGACAGCTGGATTGGCAGGTAAGAGAGAGAGATGGTGCGAGAGCGTGCGGAGGTGTCCCTGTGCTGGGTTGCTGTGCCCACGGCTCCTGGAGGAGATGGGGCTGCCGGCATCCCCAACCCGCCCTGCCCACTGGCCAGGTGACTTCCTGATTTCTCAGCCTGCTCCTCTCGTCCTGAGTCACCCCAAGCTGCCGCGACTGGGAGGGGGCACGAGGCGAGTCCTGTCTCAGGGCAAGCAGGGAAGAGGCAGAGGGAGCAGGGGAGGCATGGGATGATGCTGGGCCTGGCCAGTCTGGGAAGAGAGAGGGGAGCAGGTCTAGGAGACACCCATCAAATGCCTCTGGCTCCTTAGGGCTCTTCTGGGAGACCCTGGGAGGGGTCTCACTGCAAAAGTGCTTTGGCAACAAGTATTTCCTAATGTGTTTTTTACAGCTGAGCTGGAAATGAGGCCTCCTCCAGACATCATCTGGTACCTTTGGGCTGCCCAAGTCCGAGACACCAGTTGCTCTCCCTGGGGACCAGCCCTTAGCTGTGACGAGAGAATTGCTGCCAGCATCCCCTCACAGTGGAGGCAAGCAGAGCCTCTCTGAGCTAGCCACAGCCCTGCCTTCACCCCTGCTCCCCTCCCAGAAGACCCCCGGAGCTGGATCCAGCCAGGCTGGTGGGGAGGAGACTCCCCTGTGGGAGCATGACCCCAAGGTCTCCTCTAGACCGTCACCCTGTCATCCCTGAGGGAACATCTGGGGACCCCGATCCTTCCTCATGGCACACGTCCAGGTGCCTGGCTCAGGGTAGGCTCAGCAGCCTTCCTCCATCGTAGTCTTCCGCCAGTCCTACCATGCTGCTGGGAGGAGCCCAGTGTGCCCCCTCCCTTTCAGCATTTCCCTGTCTCCATTTAAGAGCAGAAAAGGCCCTAAGGGCAGCCCAGCTCTTGGCCACCGCCTCAGTAAGGCCAGGACTTTCGCAGGGGTGGTGAGAGCGGGGAGAGGGACGCTGAGCACAACCCGCCACCGCCAGCCCAGGAGAGAGACCTGCTGCACCCGTGTCCAGGGGAGGGCGCGGGGCAGGGGAAGATGCAGGCAGGAGCATCCGGGTCTGTGGGGTGAACCCCAGCCCCGCTGAGCTACCCGTGCAGCCTGGGCTGTGCCACCAACGGCTGAGAGTGATTCACAGCAGCTGCTCCCCACTCCTTGCTCTTCTCCAGACACCGTGAGCTGCCTCCTACCCCCATGCCCGTTCCCTGCCCGTCCCTGCCTGCTTGCTTGCTGTTTAGTGCCGCTGAGGCTGTGTATAGCTGAGGTCTGGCTGTACCCAGCTCCCTGGGCTTGCTGGTGAGCGCCGGGGCAGGCGCAGAGCCCAGCCGGCAGAGTGCGGACGCGTCTCGAGTCTCATTTTTTTGTGAACATTTGTAGTTGTTTCCACAGCTTGTTGTAAAAGAAATTCTGTTAAGGGGGAAAAAAAAGAACCCTACGAAAAGCAACAACAAAAAAACCCCTATCCTCCAGGAGTGTTCCTCTGTCTGCACAATAAAACCCTAGGTTGTGTGTCGGAGCCACGGCCACCCGTGTGTGCGGCGGTGGGGCAAGGGGCTGTGGTGGGGCTGAACTCCAGCCTGTGCCCCCCGACTCCCTGCTGGGGGGGGACACCCTTCCCGGGCAGCCCCCACCGTGCCTCCTCCCCAGGCCTCCAGCAGCCTGAGACCTCCGGGAGGGAAGCAGACAGGGACAAGACTGGCCTTCTCCAGGGAGGGTAACCCCCTCCTGCCCACCTGGAGCATGGACCCCTGTGCCCATGTCCCTTACCCCTATCCCTATCCCCCCCACTCCATCCCAGAGGCCCTCCCTTTGCCCCATTGTGAGCTCAGGAATGGGGCTGGCCACCATGTTGTCAGGGGGGCAAAGCAGGGTAGGTATGAGCAGGCACCCCAGGGCCGGTCCTTGCCCAGCCATCCTCCTGGGAGGGAATTGCCAGGGCTGGGAGTGCGTGTAGGAGCAGGGCTGGGTGTGCACTCGCGTCCTGAAGCTTCCAGCCCTGGGGCAGTGTGCCTGTCACGCCAGGGTCCTTCCTGCACGCCCGTGCCTGCGTGCTGCCCCTGCGGCTGCCAAGGGCACCCACATCCTCTAGAGCAGCTGGAGCAGCCATGCACTGCTCCCCGCTCAGGGTCAAGATGCCACCCTGGGACCTGGGGACCATGGGGCACGCTCACCCTCGGGTTTGGGAGCAGAGCCCTGCCGTCACCCCCTAACACCACTGGTGACCCCATAGCAGCCTCCCGGAGTCACACCCAGACGCGTCCCTCGCGGGGCCCTCCCTGTTTCAGGGCTGGAGCCGGGCAGGAGGGAGGCAAATGCCACCATAATTGCATCCCTCCCAATTATCCTCGGCAGGTGCTCGCTGAGTCATGGCCGCCCGGGTGCCGGCGCACCGCGAGGCTGTGCCGCCCTGGGCGGGTCAGGCGTCGGGAAGCAGTGCCGGGTGGGTGCCCCGGTATCCCCGTGGAGCCATGAGGGGTGGGTGCTCCTGTGCCCGCACCGCCACACCGGCTGCCCCATCCCCACCTTTGCTGCAGGCTTAGGGGGCTCTTCCCCCTACAGCTTGCCCCAAGGGGGGCAAAACCCAGACCACCTCCTCCTCTCGCCTTGATGCTCTGCTCCAGACCGTACTGGCAGCCATGGGCATCCCCTCTGCCTCCCTGACCCCCACACCAAGTTGTGTCCCACCCCACTCCCTCTCGCAACTCTCCGTCCATCCTTTCCTTCCTGGACCTCCATCTCCCTCCCCAAATCTCTCCCCTCCCCACACTTACCCTCAGTCACCCTTCATTCCCACAGCTGCCCTCTGCCTCCGGAGCCTCCCCTCCCAGCCCCCCCTTGCCATGGGTCACCAGCCTCCTCGGGTTCACGTTCCCTTTAAGCCTCCCTGAAGCTGGAATGCGAGAGGAGCATTTCAGTGCCCTGTGAGGTCAGATAAAGACACTATATTTATCTAGCTGGTAACCTGAGCCGTGAATTTCTGCGGTGGTGTTTTTACGAGGCCCCACATCCCTCCAGCTCGGCCCCCTCCAGCCATTGCGTCCGCTCCCTGTAGGGTGGAGGAGCTGAGCCTTGGGGTGGCCTGTCCCTTCCAAAGGGTTCGGGTGCTGCCAGCCCCTCCGCATCGCTCACTCTCCTTCGGCCCCAGGGGAAACGCCCCGAAGAGGCAGGATCGTCTCTCCACGCTCAGCCCCACGGGCATCACCCCATGACCAGACACTTGCCCCCCGCAATGCCATCCTCGTGCCCCTGACCAGCCGCCGGCCGCCCACCCTGCCGACATGCATGCAGGTGAGTGGAGGGGGTGCCGCGGGGATGCCGGCCCTGGGGAGGGGGCTGCGGCGTCAGAGACTCAGAGGAGCTGGCAAAACTGCCCCCCTTTTTCCTTCGGCTGTGTAAAACCACAGGGGATAAGCTTGCAGTCTCTACATCTCCGGAGAGCAGGTTCAGAGTTCATGCGTGAAAACTTGGCAGCTCTCTGCCAGCAAGCTGCACTCCCCAGCACCCTCCTTGTCCCCCAGCGCGGGCAGAGCCATGTGCCGAGACACTTCCCCAGGGTCCCTTCTTTTTTTCCACCCACAGACCTCAAAGCAATAACATACCCTGGGTCTTACGTCAAGGTTCCCCCTGGGTTTGGGGTTTTACTGCCTGGGGGGTGGCTTGGGAGCAGCAAGTAGCAGGTTCTGCAGCCAGGTGGGTATGTGTCAGCAGCACAGAGCGAGTCCAGGGCGATGACTCCTGACCAGCACATGTGGCGTGAGTTTGGAGGGTTCTCTGGCTCAGTGGGTGACAGGGGAAGGGCCCTGGCCAGGTTGGCCCCTGTTGCATCTGTGACCTTGGGCAGGTCCCATCGTTCTGGGGTGTGCAAGCGGTGGGGAGGCAGCACAGGAGCCGGGGTGGCCTCTCCCCGAGCGCTGGAGAAGGGCTGCCAGCATCGCCCCGCGGCACTGGGGTCTCCATCTGCTGACCGAGGACACCCCTTGATGACTCTGGCCCCTTGCAGGGAGGAAAAGCTTTGCAGCACATTGCCCCCAGTGTTGCTCGGGGCCACCCTTCCTAGAGGGAAATGCAGATACCCAGAGGGATTCCTTGCCTCATCCCCCTCAGGGGACGAGCAGGAGGCTGTCCCACCCCTCCGGCACTGCCAGGTGGACACAGAGCCCCTCTGCCCCAGACAACCTGCAGGCTGGAGTGAGCAAGGTGCTTCACACAGGGTGCCCCCTCTGCCTGCGCCATTGCGGAGGGCTGTGAGCTCCCACGTAACCTCCAGGCTGGGACATTGTGTCTCAGGGGACAGGGGACACAGGTCCAAGCCTGCGTAAGCGAGAAGCAGCTGTGCTGTAACACCTTGGACTGAGCCAGTGCTGTGTAAGCTGAGCCTGCCCTGGGGCTCCACGGCCACCAAGGGGGACAGCTGCCACCGGGCCATGGGCAGGAGGGCCTCCGGCAGAGGAGAGCAGCTGGAGAAGGAGCAGGGTCTCTGCTCCTCTGCCTCCAGGGCAAGGGGTTTGCCTCCCAGCTTTGGGCTGAGCTTTCCATCGGGAAGGCTGCCGGAGCTGGAGGCCAGGGCAGGATGCCCCGGCAGCCCGAGCAGCCCCACGGTGCCCTGGCTCCCAGGTCCCTGGGGCTGGCTGCTGCCTGGGCACGTGATGGTGGACCGGACATTCCGGTGCCTCAGCCTCCCCTGACACCCCGAGAGGATGATGAGGGTGAAGGAGGCCTGACTCAGCCATGACAGCCCCAGGGCTTTGCCAGGCGGCAGGAAAGCTCAGCACTATTACAGGCAGGGAGGGGCCAGGCAGGCCAGGAAGCGATGGGAGGAACCGGGGTTTTCTCACACCCCCTCAGCTCCTCTGGCTCCTGGCACGCTCTGCTCTCCACGGCCCTGGGGTCCGCTCTGATGTGACATGGGGACTCCGCAGCACAGGCGCTCCTAGCAGATGTGGCAGTCCTCTGTGGTAAGACCTCTCTTCCCGCGACACTAATGGGTTAGCTGCCGTGTCCCGGGCAGGTTCCCCCTGCCCTGTGGAGACCTGTCCCGCTGCCAGAAAGCACCTGCTGCCCTCCTGCTCCCAAGCCAGCGGCTCTCCCGGGGGCAGTGGTGCCCTGTGTACACCTACAAGGAGCTGCTGCCGGTGCCAGTGGTGGCACGGCACAGTGGGAGGGCATGGGCACCGCTGGCAGTGGGTGATGGCATTGGGCGGTCCCAGCACTGTCCTGAGGCCAGAGCATCTCTGCTGGCTAGAGGGGCGGGGAGCTGGGGCAGCCCAGAGGGGGTCCCTGTGCCAGGCTGCTCTGCGTCCCAGCAAGACAGGCAGCCAGGCACGGGCTCTCTGGGAGCTGAGAGGCTCCATCGCTCTCACTCTGGTGCCTGTGGGTGGTGCCAACCCCTTGGCCGGGGTCCCATGTCCCTCCGAGCAAAATTCACCACTGTGCATGTCGGATCCCGGCTGGCAGAACCACTCCGGCGCCCTCCCAGTGCTGGCAAGGGCGTCCGCAGCCTGGCCGGGAAGAGCCAGGCGTTTCGTGGAGTCCTTGCCTGGGAGCAGATTATTCACCCCTCAGCCCCTGTTCCCAAACAGGTCTGTGCTCTCCACCTTGCTCTTGCTTGTAAATAGTTTCCTCTCCACTGTGGGATGGTTGTATCCTGGGCAATAACAGCAGCAACTGGGATGCAGCTGGCTGGCCAGAAAACAGGGCTGCTGGCCAGGAGGCCATAGTAGCTGGATGGTGCTTCTTACCACTGTCTCCTAAAAGCAGTCTTGGGCCATTTCCATGCCGGGCTTAGATGAGCTGGGGTGGCTGGGGGAGCTGACACCACAGCCACCTCACCCCATGCTCCAGGGTCTGTGGAGCCATGGGGTCTCGTCCCCGCCATGCATGGCACCCTCCCATCACTCCAGTTTCATGGGGATCGCTTTCAGCTGCCTGCCATGGAAAAAGCAGGGCACACGCGCTGTGGCCGCGGCAGGGAGGCTTGGGGTGGCTCCCATCCCCGGGGTGACACTTGCAGAGGGGTGCTGCCAGCTCCCCCAGGCAGGGGATCCCACTGGGGGCAGGCATGCCTGTTGGCTCCTTTTGCCAGGCATCCAGTGCCCGTCCCCAAGCCTGGATGCGCCCTGCGTGCTGCCGGGGCTGCGTGAGGGCCGGGCCAGGCACCATCTCCATCACCTCCTGGCTTGGAGCCGGGCCAGAGCCCGCCCCGGCTGGGCTGGGAAAAGCTTCTGAATCAGGGTCATCTCCCGGGTGACTGGAGACTCTCAGAGCCACAAGAGCCACTGTCCTGCCAGGGAAGGGACACCAGGCACCCAGGGAGCTGCGCGCCAGCAACGCCAGGACAGAGGAGCCCAGTTGGGGTCCTGCCCACCCCAGTGCCAGCCGCAGCCCCAGGACAGGTAGGGGACCAGCCATTGGTCCACCAGCGTGTGTGCTGAGAGCAAACTTTCCTCCGGCTCTGGACAGCCCGTGTTTGCAGGCACTGGAGGTTGCTGGCTGCCATGCCGCTCTGTCCCAGCTCCGGGCTGGCTCCTTTGTGCTCTGGGCGCCTCTGTCCCTGTCCCTGTCCCCCTCTCCTGCCCTGTGCGGGTGCCATGGGGCAGAAGCCACCAGCTCCCTGTGGGGACCGAGTGCTGGGCTGCCCACCCACACCTACAGGCTGGCTCTGCCCAGCTGGTGGGGGCACAGCAGCCACCTCACTGGAAGGGCTCGCGTCTGCTTGAATTACTGATGGGAGGCTAGCAGGGCACAGCCACGGCAGGGAAACGGGCAGGCTGCTTGGGTGGCCTGCAATGAGGGGATCCCTGGCTGTCCCTGCAGTCCTCTAGGGCCTGTGGGTGGTCGTGGCTGCACTGTGGTCTTCACCCACTGCCTGGTGCCGGGCACCAAGTGGGGAGAAAGGATGGATGGCAAGGACCCCTGCACTGACTTCCTGACCTTATAGCAGCCAGCTGAAAATGCCAGACCCCTGCCAAGCCCCGGCGCTCACTCTGAATAACCTAGGGAAGGTGCTGGGCTCGCTGGATCAGTCCGTCCCACCTGCCTGTCTCAGCCAGAGTTGAGCCTAAGCATCATGACTCCGACCAGGCAACCAACTCCCACCTGGACAAGGACCGCTCCAGTCCCTTGGCTTCGGTGACTGTGGGTGCTGGGATGCTGGGTGCCCCTGGCTGTGCCCTGGGGCTCCCTTCTATGGTACAAAGGCACGCGGGTGGCATTGCCAGCTGAGCCCTGCTGTCCCAGGCTCTCCAGGAGGGCTGGCGGGTGGCAGGAGCCATGGCCAGACTGCACCCTTCACCCCCTGTGTTCCCACTGTTGCCTGCCCGCCCCTCCCAGGATCTCCAGGCGAGCCAGGAGCCAGCAAGCTACTGGGTGGGTGCTGGTGGTGGGCACCCTGTTGTGCTGACGATGGCCCATGGAAACTGACCCCTGACCTCTTCTCTTGCAGTCGATGCCTCCGGGAGAGCCTGCTGAGCCCCAGCCTCCAGCATGTCCCAGATCTCCTCCACCCTGAAGCGGTACGTCGACTCGTCCCGCTATGCTGAGACCACCTACAGCAAGGTTCCCAGTGGCTACAGCTCCTACACCTCCTATGGATCCACCTTGGCCACATCCTATGCAGACAGCAGCAAAATCGGCTTCAAAACCAGCTACCTGCCCTCCCCCCGGTACTACCACACAGGGCTGTCCCCAACTAGTGCCTATGACAGCAGCCGGCTGCCCCTGTACCCCGACTCCAGCATCCGCCTGAGCCCCACGTACATCCGCACCCAGTCCCGGCCACCCGGCAGTGGGCTGAGCGGGGGTGCGTGCTACACCTTCGCAGGGAGCCCCAGCAGCCCCCCAGGCTACTTGCCCACCACAGCACCTCTCAGCCGTCGCAAATCCATCAGCCACTCGGACCTGGCGCAGGAGTTTTCGGGGCTGCACGCCTCGGACAGCAGCTACACACCCACCCCTGGCCCCCTCAGCACCACCCGGAGCCACCAGGAGCTCGGCGCCCTGCAGGGACTCTACCAGGCTACCGTGCGCTCCGACTATGTCCGCGGCTACCTGGAGAGCTACGGGAGGAAAAGCAGCCATGGCAGCCTCCACACGGGCCCCCTCAGCCCCTCACAGGGAACCCTCAGCCCTGCCCTGCCACCCTCGGGTACCCGCTGTGCCAGCCAGCCCTGCGAGAGGAATGACGGCTACTGCGACACGCCTGCCCGGGACCCCACGGTACGTGGTGCTTGCTGGGGGTGGGGACAAAGCTGTGCTGTGGTGGGGTATGTGGTCCATGCCCGCTTGTGCTGAGCCGGGAAGCCCAAGAGGCACCTTGGGCGGTCTCCCTGGGAATCTTGGTGCGTTGCTCCCTGCCTCAGTTTCTGCATCTGTGCCAAGCAGGGCTGCCGCTGACCCTTCAAGCTGCCCTTGCTGGCACAGCTTGCAGGGTAGGCAGGCGGGTGTCCCCTGAGGGGCTGTGCACTGCTGGGAGCACAGCTCACGGGGCTCCCCATGGGTGCCTTGCGGCTAAGGGTGCCCGTCTGCTGGCAGGGGTGCGTGCGCTGCGCCTTTCTGCACGTGTGCCTGGCAGCGGGTGATGGCACACGCAGGCAAACTCACAGCCCCGTGCGTGCAAACCTGCAAAGGGAGCACACTGTGCACCGTGTCCCCACACCTGTGGGTCTGTGCCCGCACCCCCTGCCCTCTGCTCCCTCCCAGCCCCAGCTCAGTGCGGGGCCGAAGAGGGTTTCCTGCTGCCTCGTCCCAGCCAGAGAAGGTGACACGGGCTGGGTACTCACCCTGCTGGAGACACCCAGCTGGGAAGGCTGGTTTGGCTGGTGCTGGCTCTGGCACGGTGACTTGGTGCCCAGCTGCCTGTCAGGTTTTTCACTGGTGCCCTGTGATGCCTGATCCCTGGCACGGTCTATTGCTGCCATCTTGGGGCCCTGTGCCCAGCCCCCAGCATGGGCCGTGGCAGCCAGGGAGGCAGCAGTTTCTCCACGGCAGCGGCTGCTCTGTACAGCATCACACGTGGTGGCAGGCACTCGGTGCCCCAGGTATCAATCCGTGCTGCACCATCCCCAGAGCCTCAGCCCGGGCCGGGAGCAGGCATCACAAACGCAGCCGGGCTTGGGCGCACAGGGGAGCAGCCCGGTAATTTTCCACTCAGGTTTCCTTCCAAGATCTGGTCAGGCTCTGCCTGCCTTGTCTCCCGCTCTCTTTCCAGTCAGCCTTCATTCACCCATGGTGGAGGCTGATCTGCCCCAGCACAGGGTCTGACCTGCCCTTTGCTTCCCTGCGGCTCTGTCCCACTGTCGCCAGCTAAACTGGGAAGGGCTGGGGGATTCTCTTCTGCTTCCCTGCACGCGGCAGAGGAAGCTCTTTCCCTTTCCAGCCAGTGCCCCCACATCCCTCCCTGTGTCCAAGGGCTGAGGAAGAGGGCTGTGGGAGCAGCCTGATGGTCTGGCCCATGCCCTTGGGCTAGCGAGGCACAGCCGGAGGCATGGGATAGGGAGGAGAGGCAACCCCTCCTGCCCACCACATGCCCGCAGCTGGGGCTCAGTGGGAAAGGTCTCCCCCCTGTCCCTCCGGAGCCTCACGTCCCATTCCTGGCAGGGCTGGCTCCCCTCTTCCCTTTCTCTGGCACTCACCTGGGTTTTAAACACCCACCTGAGCCCCTAGGCATGAGAGCAGGGGCAATGGAGGGGGTGCAACACCACAGCCCGCCTTCAGCATCTTGTCTGCCCCTTCCCCAATGCCCCCCTCCCCCAAAGCCAGCTGCACCACATGTAGCACCAGCAGTATCTTGCCCTGGTGTGGGGCCCCCTGTGCCCAACCTGCCTGGTCCCTGGCCCCCAGGGTGAGAGGAGGAGCAGTGCTGTGGAAGGGAATTCCTGCCTCCCCCTCCCACACCAGGCCCTGGTGGGGGGCACCGAGGGGGGACTCAGCAGCCACCACCGGCCACGGGCACTCACTAAAGCCGTCGCCACCACTGCTAGGGCAGGGATGCTCACTCCAGGTGCCCACACACCCCTTGGATGTGGGTGCCAGCCTGCTGCCATGGGATGGCCATGAGGCAGGAAGGGCTGCGCTACTCCCAGATCACAGCCTTGTGGTCTGCATGTGAATGCAGCTGAGGACTTTCCAGCCAGGGCTGACGGGTGGCAAAGGTGCGCAGGGCTTGGCATCTGACACAGGGTGCTGGGGGGGGCACCCGTGTCGGGGAAGGTGGGGAGGCTGGGTCGGTGACACTGGCTTAGGTTTCCTTGGTGCTTTGATGGGCACACCTGCTATTTTCCACTCCTGTGCCTTTTTTCCTCCCTTTCCCAAGCTGGGAAGCAAATGTACCGATCGTAAAACAGACTTGGGTGCCTGTGGTCGTGCCAGGTGCAGGAAACAAGTGCATGTTGCGGCTCTGGCGCTGCCATCGGTTCTGCCCCATTACCCAGCCCCGAGGGCAGTGCCAGCAGCACCCGCTCCCGCCAGAGCCAGGGCATGGTGGCGCTGGCTCAGTGCCTCCTCCCTCCTTCCTCCCCCGCCGCCTCCTGCCTCTGCACCACACAAACTACCATCCAGAGGAGTCTGCAGCCAGGAGGCAAGGGTGCCCACATTTGTTCCTACTTACACCATCATTTTGCGCCTCAGTTTACTGTCCCGCAGGGCAAAGGGAGGCGCGTGCAGCTGCAGCGAGTGGCCATGCCTGCCAAACCGCCGGCTCCATGCAGGGCCATGCTGGCTCCCAGGACGGGCAGGCTGGTGGGGGGCAGGACTGGAGCTGTGCCGCCCCATTAACCACCCTGGGTGAACATAGGGTCAGAAGGCCAGAGCCACCCACAAAATCGCCGGCAGCTCTCCGCAGTCCCATCCTGAGCAGCTGACGTCTCTGGCCTGCAGCCAGTCCTGGCCCTGCCTGCCTTCGCAGTGCCAACTGGGCCTGTGGCAACCTCTGCCCATGGCAGAAGGTCACCGCTGCAGAGGGGACAGCTGAGGGCAGGGACCTGGCTCTGAGTGATGCCATCCCACCAGAGGTCCCCTTCTCTCTCCTGCTACAGCCTTGCCGAGAGCCTGCGTGCTGCTTTGGCTGCAGGGGAATTTGGTCCCTGGCCCAGGATGCCCGATGTCTCCAGGGCATGAGGTTCAGCACGGGATGTAGCTGAACACCGCTCCTCTTGCCATGGAACCAGCTCTGCCGGCACGGTGCATCCCCGGGGAGAATGCTGCCCCAGCACCCTGCACAGTGCTTGGGGCAGGCTGTGCGCCGGGGCAAATCCTGCCCCCAGGCCACCCACCGGGCTGCAGGGCAGGGTGGCGGGAGCCCTGGCTGGCGTGCGCAGCACTGGGACAGTGGTACAGGCACTGGGGAGCTGTGCCGTGGCCCCAAGGCCCAGGATGCAACCTGCAGGGGCTGCGAGAGCGCGTTGTAGGCGCACCCATGCCATCTGTGTGAGGCCATTGGGGTGCGCACCCCTGTGTGCACGCTGTGTCCCTCTGTGTGTATGGTGTACACACCGCGGGGTGTGTATATATATACACATGCGTGCACACGCAAGCAGGGATTACGACAAGCATCCTGTTGTGATGCAAAAAGCCCTGGCCCTGCAGATGAATAACGCTGCAAGATGCCTCCTCAGATATTTTTGCTGGTGCCAAAAATAGTCTCCCTCCTTCCCTCCCCCCCCCAGTCAGCCCCTCCACTGGCTGTGCCGAGCTCATGCCGCGGCCAGGGGAGGCTGCATCTGCAGCAATTAGGAATCAAACAGCAGCCACTGGCTCTGGCCGGGGGTGTACTGGTGGGGGCTGGCGTGGGAGGAAAGCAGTCTCTGCTCGGTGCCTGCAGCCCCCTCGGTGAGGCTGGAGGCTCTGGCTGTCCTCGGAGCAGCCCAACCTCACTCCCTGCCTTGGTTGCCCATGGAAATTTCCCTGAGCAGGCGGGTAAGACACCTGGGCACCCACAGCAGTTGCAAGCTTCCACCGCTCACCCTGCTGAGGTCAGAGGGGTGAAGCAGGGGGAGACGCAGGACTGGAACGCAGGACACCTGGGCTCCCTGCCAGCCTCCGCATCTGCCCTTGCTGCAGGAAAAGAGCCAGAGCCCTGCCTGCTCCGTGCCTCAGTTTACCCAGCGCTCAGAGGGGAGACACCAGGTGGGGTCTTTGCTCCACACAGGATCTGGGGGGATTTTTTCCCCGGTGAAGGAAGCAAGGCACTGCAATACTCTCTGAGCTTGGTTCTAAGCATCCCCCTCTTGGAGCATCCCCCAAAGAGGGGGGTGCGTTGTTGCTCAGTTCCCCCAAAACAGCATTGCCTGGCAGCCTGACATTGGCCCTGCAGGAAAGGCACATGCCCCGGAGCCCCGCCACCCTCTCAGACACCCTTCAGCCCCTCTCTGTGTACAGGCACCCCCTGCACCCACATGCTGTGGGGCTGCCCCAGTTTACGCCGCCGCTTTTGGCGAGTGACCGCCGGCTGGGGCAGAGCCCGCTCTCTGCCGAGCGTTCGCTCAGCTCTGGGGCCAGCGCCGCGCTGGCAGCACAGCGTGCCCGAGGCCGGGGACCCGGTCCCACCATCGCCGGTCCCCGGGAGCGCGGGGGAGCGCTGGGCGAGCAGTCGCTCCTCCCGCTGCCGCCTCGCACCGGGCGCCCTACCGGCCCCGTGGTGCCGGTGCGGTGCCGGGGGCCGGGCTGCGGCGCGGCGCAG
>VYZM01008024.1:25843-51790 GCA_013398915.1 Dromas ardeola
CCCATTTGATGTCAGAGCCGCCCAGGTGCCGTCAGCCCCAGAGCCGGCACCGGCTCCGGCACCGCACGCCTGAGCACCGCCGTGCCCCCCTGCCCCAGCCCGCCGCTGGCCCGGGGCGAGGGGTGCCCGCCCGGCCCCCCCGGCATCCCCCTCTGCGCGGCTGGCCCTCGCCGTCTCGCCGTGCCCGCGAGGGCCACCATGAGGGACTCCTACACGGTGACGCTGGCCGAGGAGCCCCCCGCGCTCCCCGACCTTCACAAGGACCTGCGTCCCCGCACCTCCATGCCAGGGTCCCTGCTGGTCTCCACCTTCGTGGGGCTCGTCCTCAACAAGACCAAGGTACGAGCCCTGCGGCTGCCCGCAGCCCCTGCCCCCCGGCCTGGCGGCAGAGAAGGGGGCGTGGGGAGCGGGCAGCCCCTGCCCTCACCGGGGAGCATGGGGTACCCCGCGGCATGTCCCTTGCCGGAGGATGGGCTGCCTGGGGGTGGGTGCCCGTCCTGGCTGGCCGTGGGGCCGGGGTGCCCCAGTGTCCTGCAGGAGGGGCAGGGAGCCGGTGAAAGCACGTGTCAGGACGCCTGGGTCCCTCTCCCAGCCCTGCCCCTGTGGTGACCTTGGTCAAGTTCCCGTGCCCCAGCCTACCCGCTGCAAGGAAGGGGCTCCTGGCCATGCTAGCCCCTTGACAGTGCCACCGGACTGAGCTGGGCTGTCCTCAGAGCCACAGTGCCGGGCAGGTCTCCCCCTGTGGGGACAGCAGCGGCAGGGGGCAGGGGAGGGCAGGGTATGGGCACTTATGTAAGCCTGGCTGCTCCGGCTCTCCTGCTGCCGGGCACTTGGCACGCAGACGTGGGCAGGACAGGACAGTCCGGATCTTGTCCTCTCTCCCCATCCCCTGTCCCCCGTCCCCCTCCTGCAGTGCAGCCTCGGGGACTCCCCAGCCGCCGCCGCGTGAGCCAGCTCTCCTTCGCTGCCTCTGAGCAGCGCCGTGTCCTAGATAAAGCCCTGGACGGGCGATAGGGATTAGCTGGAGTTGAGTCACCCAGGGGAGGGAAAACCAGGGGGGAAATAAGACCTCGGGGCACGCAGGCTTGTGCTACAGTATGAGGGCACTTGGTGGGCCTCCCACCCCAGCCCCAGCCCTCCCCTGGGGTTGCTCCAGCCCCTGGCAGGGCAGCCCAAGTCCTGGCCTGTCCAAGTAGTGGCCAAATATCAGGTCTGTGGGGAGGTTTTCACCCCTATTGGTGGGACACTCGGTCCCTCCTGGCACACGGCGGGAGCTGCCCAACCAGGGCAACTGGACGAGCAGCAGCCTGGTGGGGATGGCTGGGGCACATTGGGGCAGCTCCCAGGCATTGCTGCTACCTCCCCTGGCACTGTGACCTTCCCTGCAATAGGCATGGGGACACGAACAGCAAGCTTGGGGTCAGCACCTTCAAGGGGTGCAGGCTGTTGGGACACAGACCCACCTCTTCTGCTGCCTGCTCGGCCCCGTCTGCTCAGGGACCAAAGCCAGGCCAGCTCCTCCAGCCGCAGTGTGGCACTGACACGCCACAGCCTGCTGGCACCCCTTGCCCAGCAGAGCCTGCCCCCCAGCCTGGGGGTCCCTGCCCAGGGATAAGCGGTGGGTTTGCCTGGCACTTTTGCACAGCCAGCCCCCAGCACTGAGCGCTGTGGCTGGCCAGGGCTGGGGACACCCCCGTGCGCTGGGCACTGAGGGGGCACTCGCATGGCACACAGGGCACCCGGTTGGTCTGGTAGAGCCGCGTGTGCCTGCGCAGGGTGGCGGAGTCCCCACTGGTGCTGGTCTCCCCTGCGGTGGGTGATGCCTGCACCGTCGCTAAGGAGCACGTGTAACTGGATCTGGGTTATTTTGGGCTGCTGTCAGGGCTGGGTGCTCAGCACCTCCCACACACGCACCAGCTGCTGCTATTTCGGAGCTGCTGGGCCCCCTCCCCTCCTCTCCTCCTCCCCCTCCTCACGCCTTGGGTGGGCAGCTGGGGCGTTTGCCTGAGGATCCTTAAAACCTGGCCAGGTTGGGGGCACATGACCAGCAGCATGACCCCACAAGTCCTGTCAGCCCCCATCTCTGCTCTGGGCATGGCTCTGGGGAGATTTGTCCCACCACTACCCTCTGTGCCAGGCTCACGTGCAGGGCTGGGAGCAGGACCCCTGGGCTCCCACCACTCCCCTCCACCACCACCTAGTCCCCCATGCTGGGAGAAGGCTGGGCAACCCTGTGGCCTCCCAGACCCCTCCGTGCTCTTGGTCTCTCCAGCAAAGAGCAGTGATGCCTCCTGGCCCCAGGACGCAGCTACCCATGCCCATCTCTGCCTGGCATGAGCTTGCCAAGCTCAGGACATACCGGGGAACCTGGAAGAGCCCCGTGGCACAGGCGCAGCACAGCCAGGCCAGTGAGCCGTTGGGAGGGCACTGCTGGGCACGCAGCCCTGTCCCCTGGTCTGACTGCTGCAGGGCTGGGCTTGCACTTTCCCGGGTGGACTTTATCCTGCCAAACGGCCATGCCAAAGCCTGGGCTGCATTTGTGCAGGGTGCCCTGGAGGGGATACCCAGCATGGACAAGGCGGGCAGCGGCAGGCCACCGTGCACCTCCTGCACCTGTGGGGCAGGCATGGGGCTCTGCCACCCCCAGCTTCCTGGGGCACAGGGCTGGCAAGGGGAGGCAGCAGGGGGGGCTGGCCTGGCCTGAAGCCCAGGGCATGGGGCAGCAGTGCTGCCAGGCAGGGAGGACTTTGAGCCCTGCGCATTGTCCCGGCCCAGGGAGCTGAGAAGCAGCAAGGGCAAGCAGGACGGGGCAGGCCAGTAGTGGCTTCCCACCGGACCCTCAGCCCAAGTCCTGGCCTGTCCAAGTAGTGGCCAAATATCAGGTCTGTGGGGAGGTTTTCACCCCTATTGGTGGGACACTCGGTCCCTCCTGGCACACGTCCATGGTCCCTCCCATGCAGAGAGCAGCTGCCTCTGCTCGCACTTGAGGGTATGCTCCACATGGATGCCCGCGGCACCATGGCCTCCCTGGTCTGCCCACAGGCATAGCCAGCCTGTGCTGGGCACTGTCTCAGCCCTGTTTCCTCTCTCTGCAGAGCTCCAAGGCAGTGCAGGGGCTGACTGGCTTGCGAAACCTCGGCAATACGGTGAGTGCTTACCCAGGAACCCAGCTGTGCAGCCCCAGCTCACACCATTCTCTTCTGAGGGAACATCTGTGGGGCAGTGGGGAGCCCTGTCCCTTCACCTCACCCCCAGCACCCACACTCTCACCCCAGCAGCTCCCTTCACCCCGCTCCTGACGTTGCTGGCAGAGGAAGGAGTTCCCATGCTCTGCACTGCTTCGTCCTCACCCTCTGCCCCCCCGCCCCAGGTGTCCCCCTGCCACCGCCCGCCTCTCTCTGCCTCCCGTTGCCATGGTTTTCTCTTCTGCCTCCCCCAGTGCTTCATGAACTCCATCCTGCAGTGCCTGAGCAACACCAAGGAGCTGCGGGATTACTGCCTGCAGAACCAGTACCTGCGGGACCTCAACAACAACAGCCGCATGCGCACCGCACTCATGACAGGTAACCGTCAGGCACCAGGCCCCTGGCTCCACACCTTGCGGGGCTACCCTGCCTCCTGCCCCCGCAGCACGTCCTTGCTGCCCTGGGCCACCCCATGTCCTGGGGGACCCCCACCCAGAGGTTGGTGCTTCTCCCCAGCCTTGCTGGGGCAGGTGCTGTGGGTGGCCAGACAGTGGGAGGACAGGGTCCCCTCTCCAGAGGGGATGGGGCCAGCCACAGGGACCCCGGAGCGGGGTGCTGAGCTCTCCCCTGAAGGGCACGGTTATGCCATGCCACCAGGACTAGCCGGGGCCAGCTGTGCCACTGACCTGCCTCCCTGCCCACAGAGTTTGCAAAGCTGATTCAGCTGCTCTGGACCTCATCCCCCAACGACAGTGTGAGCCCCTCCGAGTTCAAGACGCAGATCCAGAGATACGCTCCCCGCTTCGTCGGCTACAAGTAAGGGGTGTTGGTGCAGGGGTGGCAGGGGGAAGCTGAGCCCCTGCCGCAGCTCACTGTCCATGCCCCATGTCTTGCAGCCAGCAGGATGCGCAGGAGTTCCTGCGGTTCCTCCTCGATGGGCTGCACAGCGAGGTGAACCGTGTGCTGGTGCGGCCACGGGCCAGCACGGACACCCTGGACCACCTCCCGTAAGTGCTGGCTGGGGTGGAGGCAATGGACAACCCCACGGACAAGCTTGCTGCCTGCAGGCCTGGCCCAGGGACAGTGACCGCACGAGTCCCTCTGGGCTGGGTCGCAGGCGCGGATGTTCCCCAGGCCGCGCTCAGTACCACTCTGTCTCCCCATCCCTTGCAGTGACGATGAGAAGAGCCGCCAGATGTGGAGGAGGTACCAGGAGAGGGAGGACAGCCGCATTAGTGGTGAGCAGGGCCATGAGGAGAAGAGGACAGGGATGGGCTGGAAGTGGGGCTGGGAACTGGGGGTCTCACCCTGCTTTGTCCCACCCCCACCAGACCTCTTCGTTGGGCAGCTGAAGAGTTCGCTGACTTGCAGCGAGTGTGGCTACTGCTCCACAGCCTTTGACCCCTTCTGGGACCTGTCCCTGCCCATCCCCAAGGTAAGGTGTCCCTGCCGACCCCCGGTCCCCTGCCCCCACACACCCTGTCCTTGACCCGCTCTGTGCTCCCACAGAAAGGCTACGGGGAGGTGACCCTCATGGACTGCCTACGGCTCTTCACCAAAGAGGATGTGCTGGACGGGGATGAGAAACCGGTACGGGGCATGGGGCACGGGGACAAGCGGGCTTGCCTTAGTGCAGGCTGGGCCCCTTTCCCTCCATGCCCTTGTTGCCAGGACTGTGGGCTTGGTGCCCGGTGGGGCTGGCCTCTGCCCTAACCCTACTGCTCATGCTCTTTGTCTCCCACAGACGTGTTGTCGCTGCAAAGCCAGGACGAGGTGCACAAAGAAATTCAGCATCCAGAAGTTCCCCAAGATCCTGGTGCTTCGTATCCTTCAGGCGGAGGGACAGGGCCAGGGGATGCTTGGGGTGGGGGTGGCAGGTGGTTCCTCACGGGCTCCTCTTTGTCCCTCGGCTCCTTGACATCCCCCCCCAGACCTGAAGCGCTTCTCAGAGGCCAGGATACGAACGAGCAAGCTCACCACTTTCGTCAACTTCCAGCTGAAGGACCTGGACCTCCGGGAGTTCGCCTCGCAGAGCTGCAGTGAGTGCCAGGCCCTGCACGGCTCCAGCCCAGCCCTGGGTTCCCGGCAGCTCCTGGCTGGGTCCTTCATGCCCCCCAGGGTGCTGCAGGCTGCTGGGGGGGAACAGAGGCATGGGGGATGGGAGCCGCAGCCATCCAGTGTGCCAGTCCCTCCCGGCCTCAGCTCCATGCTGGCATGTTGGGGGGCAGAGGGGCAGCAGCCGGCACGGCTGAGCACTGCCCTTGCTCCCCGCAGACCACGCCATTTACAACCTCTACGCCGTCTCCAACCACTCGGGCACCACCATGGGGGGACACTACACCGCCTACTGCAAGAGCCCCATCTCCAGCGAGTGGCACAGTTTCAACGACTCCCGGTGAGGCTGCGCAGGGGACAGGGACGGCTGGGGGGTCAAGGCGAGCAGGGGCCCCCTGCCCAGGGCATCCCAGTGCCTCCTCACCATTGCTCACAGCACATCTCCCCTTCTCCGCAGTGTTACCCCGATGTCATCCAGCCACGTCCGCAGCAGCGATGCCTACCTGCTCTTCTACGAGCTGGCCAGCCCGTCCTCCCGCATGTAGCCAGCCCTGCCTCCCTGGGGACCCCTGTGCCACCCCTCAGAGCCGGCCCCTCCAGGCTTTGGCCATTTGCCCCCCAGGTGCAAGAGGGAGGTGAAGAGGAGAGCCCCTGAGGTGGCTGCAGCAGGAGGCTGGAGGCAGCCAGGAGCAGACCCCAGGCAAGGACACCCCAGCTCCGAACTGAGGAGGGCAGCCCATGGCAGGGCAGGGCCCAGGCAGCTGAGGCGCCTCCTGGTCACTGGCATTTGGTTTTTACCTTGGGGTACGTTTTAGTTTCTTTCTTTTTTTTTTTTGTAATAAAAATACTGAGCAAGGGACTCTGCAGGCATGGGGCCACCTGCCCCATTGACTCGGCCAGGACCTCTGCTCCCCTGGGGGAGCACCCAGAGCTGGGGATCCAGGAGAGCATCCTGTATCCCTCCTGGCCTCTTGGCACCCCCTTTCTGCTTGGCTGTCCCAGAGGATTCATGAACTGTTCCTGGCCTCCGCCCAGCACTTCCAAACCTCCTGGCACAGGACACTGGCCTTTCAGTTGCCTCCGTCCTGTTTCAGGCAGCACATCCCCACCAGCTGCCCCATGCACACTCCTCAAAGCTGCCTGAGTTCAGCTCTAGACTCACAGACAGGAGAGAGGAAAACATTTTGTGGAATTTATATGTATTTATAGTGGACTTCGCTCAACCTGGAGCACCCCGCCGCTTCCTGGCTCTCCAGGAACTTGTGCCAGGGGATGCTTTGGGTAGGTTTTTACCTGCCTCCTCATACGACGGTGCCTTAAACCATTTAGGGGAGCGGGAGGCCATTGGAGTTGCACAGGAACATCCATCCTGCGGAGGAGAGGGAGGGGAGGACAGTGGCTTTCTGGGACCATCTGCAATTGGGGCTTTCTTCTCCCTTTGTTCAGGAGCCCCCCTGGGTGCCCGGGGATGTGTGTCCCCACCCGCCCTGCTGCTCTGTCCTCCAGCTAGCAAACGCCAGTGGCCTTTTTAGCCTTTTCTCTAATTTATTCTCCTCCCCATCCTGCCTTGCTGAGGTGCAGCGGGAGGAGAGATGGGCCCGACCCAGCACAATCCCAGCCCGCAAGGCAGCTACGTCCAACACAGCAACCCATCCTGCTTCGCCCTCGCTGGCCCTGCGGGCACAGGCTCTCACGCCATGAGCATCCCGCCCAGCCCGGGGCATCCCGGCGGGGCCTGGGGGAGGGCAGGCCAGGATGGAGGGGCTGCCCGCGGCAGGTACCGGACTGGGGCAGCATTGCTGCTTGGCAGGTGGCTTGTTTACTGTGTAAGCAAGATGGGTGGGAAGTGTCTCGTACAAGGGAGACTCGTGCAGGAATAAATTTTAGCTTGAACAGAGCGCTGTGTACATGTGCTTCTCTTTGGTTGGGAGGCGAAGGACCGTGCCTCCAGCAGTGGGAGGGACACCAGGGCATGAAGCAGGACTGTAACACCACCGGTGCTGCAGCAGCCTGCCCATGTGTGGCTCCAGAGGTCCAGGAGCACTCTGTGCCTGGAGCAAGGGAGATGTGGGTGCAGGTGGCAGCACCTCTCATCCCAGGAGCAGAGGGAGCCTTTCCTCCTCCTCTGGTCCTGCGGAGCTCCCAGTGCCCATGCTCTTCCTCCAAAGCCCCTGAACAATGGCCCCTTTCTCTCCTGCTTAGGGACGGAGACGGGCACCGAGGCATTAAGGGGCAGCGGGAATTCAGGCAGTGGGGCTCAGGCGCCCAGCGCCTGCGAGATGCAAGGGAAGGAGGGACACATTCAGCCTGGACTCCCTGGCACAGCCCCTTCAATGCCGCCCTGTCCAGCGGGGTGCCCGCAGACAGCAGGCAAACCAGCACCCTCTCCATGCACCTGAAAGCAGGGTCCCTGGTGGGACAGGCTCCCAGCGGGACGGCTGCGCGCACACCTTCCCCTTTAAGACGTTGGTTCTCCGTGCCAGAGCCTGACCTCGGCATCCTCAGCTGAGCTGGATTAACGGGGCGAGGGGGAAGGGGCCTGCAGAGGGGACTGGGGCTGCTGGCCTCCCGGGGCTCCCTGCACTTGTGGCACAGTGGGCATCACCCTCGGGGCTCCGTGGGGTCCGGCGCTGGGGTGGCAGGTGTAGGCACAGTCTGCGCTGCCACTGCCTCTGCCCCGGTACGTGGAGCGGGGGTCCCCACGCCGCCCCGGGGTCAATGGGGGCACCTGGGGAGGAGCGGCTGGTGGGGCAGGCGGCTGTGCTGGGGGACAGAGCACGCTGGGGAGGCTTTTAGCCGGGCTGCACTGGGAATCGCCTGCCACCATGAAAGATTTCACTGAAATCACGCTTTGCCCTGAGGCTCTGGACAACAGCAAGGTAGGGCTTGGGGTGGGGTCCTGGCTGGAGGGTCCCTGCCTGGCCATCTGTGGGTTCCCCACAGCGTGCTCCCCATGGTGCCACCCGTGCTTGCACTCCTGCAGACCGAGTTCTGCAACCCCGTCTTCGAGGGCGAGGAGCCCCAGGCAGTGCCAAACGCCAAGCGCCCATCAGAGGAGGACGGGACCAGCCCTGCGTCTCCCCGGGATGGCCTCGGTACCCACCTGGGGGTTTGTACACATGCCCCTGTCCACGGGGCCAGCAGGAGCAGCCAGGGATCTGGGAGCGGGGTGGTGGGGCAGGCTCCCCACAGGGCTCTGGGGCCATTTAGGGGACCCACTAGCACCCTAGGAGCAAGAGGCCAGGACATGCCCAGCCAGGGCTCAGCCAGCCATGCAGGGAGGTGGCAGTGTGGGGACATGGCTAGCAGCACCCTGGCTCTGCCCACTTTCCTTGCCCTCTCACAGGTGGGCAGCTCTGGGGCCAGGCAGGCTGGCGGTACCGTGCCGACTGCAAGTTCACCTGGCTCTGCGTGGCTCTGATGAGTGCTGTCCTCCTCTTTCTCATCGCCCTCCTGCTGGGCATCGTCATCCACCGTGAGTGCCCGAGCAGGGAGGGCTGGGGGACCAGGCTGTGGCTGTGACTGTGACTGTGGTGTGTGGGACACAGAACCGGCTCAGAGGGGGAGAGGGGTACAGTGAGGGCATCCATCCTACACAGGACCTCCCAGGGTCTGCCCGTCATGGCGAGAGAGTGCCCCCACACAGAGGAGCAAAGGGGATCTCTACCTCCCTGGGTTGTGGCAAGACCACTGGGCCCTGTGGGAGCTGTGTGGGATCCCCTGGGACCTGCACACGTGTGGGGTAGGGTGGTAGCACAGGACATGGGGCTGGGTGGGCTTCCTAATCACCTACCCTGGACTGCAGCCCTTTCTCCCTGCTGGGCCTGAGCTGTCCCTGCTCTTCCGTGGGCACAGAGCTGACGTCCCCGCAGCCACCCGGCGCCCCAGCTTCAGCCCTGCCTGCCCATGGCACCACTTCGACCACCGCAGCACCCACCCGAAGGGACCCCCCGGCCCCCAAAACAGCTGCCACCCCAACCCAGAGCTGGCTACCCACAGCTGGCACGCCAGCACTGCCAGCACCGGGTAAGTCCTGCATGGGGTGGTGTGCTGGGACGGTGGTGCCATGCAGCACTAGCTCATGCCCACGCTGTTGCCCCGTGCAGCCTGCGGCGGGACCCTGCGGGGCCCCGAGGGCTCGTTCAGCTCTCCCAACTACCCCGGCCCCTACCCGCCTGACGCACTCTGCATCTGGCACATCGACGTGGGCCCTGGCCTCGTCATCCAGCTGAAGATGGAGACGTTCAGCGTGGAGGGCACTGCCTCCTGCCTCTTTGACCGTGTGGAGCTCTACGAGGAGCCAGGGGCTGGCAGCATGGATCCTGCCCTGGATGGGGGGGGGCCGACCAGGTAGGGCCCCTCACACCTGGGGAGAGTGGGGGTGCATGGGGAGAAGGCAGCATCTCTGGGGGCAAGCAGTGTCACACCTTGTTGTGCCACCAGGTTTTGCGGCAGTGTGGCCCCCCCGACCTTCAACAGCAACTCCAACCACCTGCGCGTCATCTTCGTCTCTGACAGCAGCGTGGGCGCCCCAGGCTTCAGTGCCCACTACCGCTCCGTGGCTCCCAGCGAGAGTGAGTACCCCTGTCCCCGGCATTGCCAGGACTCCTCGCTCTGGGCAAGCAGTAGGTAGCACCAGAGGGTCTCCCATAACGCCTGGCGCACTGGGGCAGGGGAGGGTGCCCAGTGGGACACCACTGCCAGCCTGGCTGTCTCTGCCTGCACTACAGAGAGCTGTGCCTGGGACGAGCACTTGTGCGACCAGGGGCTCTGCCTCCACCTGGGCTTCATCTGTGACGGCTTCCACGACTGCACGGACAAGAGCGATGAAGCCAACTGCAGCCTGAAACACAAAGGTGAGCCAGCCCCCCGCCTGCAGCCCGCAGCCTCCACGGCAGCCAGCCAGAGGGCACGGCGATGGGCAGTGGGAGGCAGGGGAGTGTGGGGCCGGGGTGAAGGGAGAGGGGCAGGGGTAAAGCTGCGTGTGTGTGTGTGTGTCTCTCCAGAGTGCGGGGGGGCACTGACCGCCTTGGAGGGGCACTTCTCCACCCCAAGCCATCCTCAGCCATATCCGCACCAGCAGGTGAGAGAAGAGATGCCAGCAGGATGGAGGCAGGAGGAGGGTGAGGGCAGGCAGGGAGGAAGGCAACCTCCCGCTGGGGAGAGCTGGGGGTGCCCCTGCCTGGCTTCATGGGTGTCACCGGCTGTCCCCTGCCCTGCAGCTGTGCCTCTGGCAGATCTTGGTGCCTGTGGGCCACGTCATCGACCTGCACTTCCACAACTTCAGCCTGGAGTCGCACGAGGACTGCAGCTTCGACTTCGTGGAGGTGCACGACAGCGCGGGCACAGGGGCCGCCAGCCTCATGGGCAGGTACAGGCACACCTCTGATATCTCCTGCCCTGCTGCACCAGTCTGGGTGCGCTGGGCTCCTGTGGCTCAGCTGAGGAAACTGAGGCACAGGGCAGGCTGGTGAGGACAAGCCACCGGAGGACAGGGTATGGGGAGGTGCTGGTCAGCCCCACTGCCCACCCTGACCCCATCCCTCTCCCGGTGACCCCGGCAGGTTCTGCGGCCACCAGCTGCCACCCATCCTGACCTCCTCACGCCATGTCATGACCATCCTCTTTGTGGCAGATGAGGGAGTAGCTGACGACGGGTTCTTCGCCACCTACCAAGCCCGCAATGCCACAGAGAGTAGGTAGTCAAGCAGGGGCACAGGCTGCCCAGAGGGGCAGTGCTGTCGCCGTCCTTGGGGGTTTTCAAGGCCAGACTGGATAAAGCCCTGGAAAAAACTGCTCTCATCCCACAGCTGACCCTGCTTGGAGCAGAAGGTTGGACTACAGGCCCCTGGGGTCCCTTCTCACCTGAATTACCCTATAAGCCTATTGATCCTAGCCCTGGGGATGTGGCCTGGAAGGGCTCACCTGCACAGAGGCATGATCCATCACCTGAGGGCTGCCCCCAAATAACCCAGGGAATTTGGGATCCCCCTAAGCTGGGCCAGCGATGGTCACCTATCCGCCGTGGCTGCCAGGTGGCAGTGCTCTGCAACCACTCACCTGGCTGTCCCCCGGCCAGTGACCAAGGAGAGCAGAGACAGGGGTGATCAGCATGGGAACACGCTGACCCCCAGCAGGGAAGCCTGCTCTCTGCCCGAGCCCATTCCCAAGCCCATGCCCTGTCGTGCTGGCCCCTCTCATCTTACAGAGACCTGCAGCCCCACAGAGTTCTCCTGTGGAAATGGCGAGTGCCGGGCGCTGGAGTCCGTGTGTGATGGCTGGCACGACTGCCCCGACGGCACCGATGAGCTGAACTGCACTGGAGTCTCCTACCCAGCCTTTGGTGAGTGCCACCCCAGGTGCTCCCCTCAGCGTCCTCTGAGCCCACCTGGCCTGGGAGATGCGCTGGCATCTGCCCCATGGCTACCGTCTGCCCGAGGCACGCCTGGCGGGCATCACTGCTGCTATAAGGTGTGAAGCACCTCGCCCTGTGGCAGGGTCTGTCTGTGAGCCTGTGGAAGTGGAGATGTGCCTGGGGCTGGGCTACAATGCCACCTCCTTCCCCAACATCTGGCTGGCTATCCCGGACCAGGAGGGAGCCGCTGAGGTGCTGCAGGACTACCAGGTGAGCTGCCCGGGGGCCGCACATGGGTCTGCCTGCACCACACCACACCACACTGTGCCACGCTCACTGCTACTCTCCAACAGACACTGATGGAGCTCGCCTGCTACCAGCACCTCCGTCTCCTCATCTGCAGCCTCTTCGTGCCCAAGTGCACCCCGGATGGTGGTGTCCTGCAGCCCTGCCGAGCCGTGTGCCTGGCTGCCGAGCTGCGGTGCCAGCAGTCCCTCGGCCTCCTCGGCATCCTCTGGCCCATCAACTGCAACATCCTGCCTGACTCCAATGACCCCGTGGAGTGCTTCCAGCCCTGACCTGGCAGGAGAAGAGGAGTAGGGTCTGAAGCAGCCTGCCCAGAGCCACCCCCCTGCCCCAAACATCCACAGCCCTCAGCTTCTTTCCTGCAGCCCACGGGCAGCTGCTAGCCAAGCAGGGGAAGGGTTAATGCTCCCCAAATGGAGCAAGGCTGGGACGAGGTGAGCCAGGCTGCAGACTGAAAAAGAGCCCAGGGCTGCCCGTGTCTCGCAGCCACAAAACCAGCAGAATAAACAGTGTGAGCAGCTGACAAACCTGATGGAGCAGGTGGCTCATTTGGGGAGGGCCTGTGTGTGGGTCCTGCCAGATCCCAGGGGAAACTGAGGCATGGGGCCAAGTGAGAAAATCCAGGGCTGGGGTGGAGGGACTGAACAGGAATGGGGGGGCACAGGGGAGACTGCTTGGCTGCAGGGGGGATTTGGGCTTGCAGGGCCCCAGGGAGATGGATGGGTCTCAGAGAGGGTCAGGCTGGTGGCCCCATGGTGCAGGGAGGGGATCCTGCCCCAGCAAGGGCTGTGGCCCTGCTGGCTGAGCTGGCCATGCTGGCTTCAGGCCACCCTGATGGCCACAGGCCTGGCAACACCCCACAGCCACAAACCTTGTCCCTGCTGGCCAAAAACAACAGTCCCTTCACACCTCAGGAGAGAGGAGTCACGGGACTCCCTGCCAGCACCCAGCCTGGCTTTGGGGCATCCAGGGCAGGAGGGCTCAGCCAGCAATGTCACCCACACCGCTGCGGGCACTGGCACGGGGAGAAGAAAGCCAGCAGCGCCGGCATGCTTCCCGCTGCCCTCACCCGTCCTGGGCGCATGGGAAAGTCCCCTGCCCGGCTGGGGTTACTGGGAGCAGGACGCGCTCGGGTCAGCAACACTCTGCCCTTGCAGCCCAGCCCAGCACTGCTTTTCCCACACAGCCACCCCTGCTCAGGGGGCTCGAGACCACCCAGCTCCCCACTCCCTGCACATCCCAGCTGCTGCAAGCTGGCTGCAGGGCATGGGGACTCCCACCAGCCACAGGACCGCTCCACCACTCGGCATTTGACAGTGTCCCTTGGATGCACTCGGTGCTGGAACAAGTTAAAGGCAAGCTGGGAGTGCCTTCGAAAGCCCGGCACGTTCCCAGCTTTGCCGCGTGTCCTGCGGTCCCCTAGGGCTAGCCCTGCTCCCTGACATGGCCGCAGTGCTGCTCTGCCTGTGCTCCCACCTGCCTGCTGCTGCCTGGCAGGTCCCTGCCCGCTCAGCCCCACACGCTGCTGCCAGGGCCTATGCCGGCACCCCCCCAGCTGGCTCCTGCAGCCCCCCATGGGTGCTACCAGGGCTGGCACTGCCAGTCTGCCTTGACTCAGCTGCCCCAAGGCTGCCAGTCAGGGCATCCGCATGCCCCGAGGGCTCCCTCTTTCTTCTTCCACTCCAACCCCGCCTGCCTCTGCTGGGTTTCCCTCCCGTGGCCTTTCTCTTGTTCCACTTTCACTCTGCTGCCTGCTTTCTCTCATTTCCCTTCCCTCCATCCTGCTGACTGGGTGCCCAGACATGTTCAGCCGAGACGGTTTGCAACCCATGCCTCCTCTCCCTTTGCCAGACTGTTTGTCTTGCTCTCCCTTCCCCCTGCTTACAGCACTTCTGACACCATGGGATTATTTTTCTTTTTCCCCTTGTCTTGTAGCTTTTGGCTCCCAAGGCCCTTGATTTCCTTTGGAGTTTGGGAGGAGAGACGTGAGGAGGAGGGGGGGGGTGGAGAGGCTGCCTTTCCTAGGGCCTTCGTCAGAGCGAAGTGGTCAGGAAGAGCCGCAGCCCTTCCACTCCGGAGAGCAGCGAGGCGCTGGGGCAGGAGCCACGGGATCGCAGTGAGTGGGGCTACCCAGCTCCGTCCACCCTGCGCTGGGCAGAGCTGGGACTCGATGGGGTCCTGGCTCCGGCGCCTGGGCGGACGAGAGACACTTTTCTCCTCCTTTTCCTCTTTGTTGCAGCCGTCGCGTCCAGGAGGGGGAAGAGAGCAGCTTTCCACGGGCAAGGCCACGGGGAGGGGGCCAGCGCCAGCCGCGGGGCTTCGCTCTCGCTGCGCTGGTGTGGGAAGTACTGGGGGCAGCTGGGGCAGCAGGGTGGTCCCCGGCACCGGGGTGGTCCAGGGATGCTGCAGCCCCAGACAGCCGTGCCCCAGGGAGCCGGCCGGGCGTGGAGCAGAGCTGCCGGCAGCAGGGATGCTGCCAAGGGCTGGGCCATGACGCAGCCCCACGCTCCCTGAGCTGCTGCCCCGCCACGCACCGCCCGGATGCAACAACCCCACCCCACGCACGGCTCGCAGCTCACCCGCTGCCCTCCAGCTGACACCCCAACAGTCCCCCCCCTGCCATGCACACCCACAGCCGGCCACGCCACCGATGTGGCAGCTCCCATCCCAAACAGCCCCCAGCCACACGCACAGAGCTACTGCCTCCCGCAGCTCCCTCCCCAGCTCCCTGGCCCCAGGACCGCCACGAGCTGTCCTGTGGGCTGCAGGATGGTGCGGTGGCACAGCCGGCGATGGGGATGCTGCAGCAGGTGCGGCCAGCGGTCAGGCCTTGCCATGGCGAGCAGCCAAAAAGGCAAGGGGGAAAGAAGGGATGAACAGTCCCCCGCCGCCCCCTAGCACCCACTCCCTGTCGGGCACTGCGAGGCTGTTTCCCAGCCCTCTACACTGAGGTCCCCAGAGCCGTTACCCCTCTTTGCCCCCTTCCAGCCCCTCCACGGCAGACGAGATGAAGCAGCTCTTCCTTCTCTTCCTCTTCGGGCTCATCACCAGCTCCTTGCAGATCGAAGACAACAAGATCCCTGGGCTGTGCTCAGGGCAGCCGGGTATTCCAGGGACCCCAGGCCTGCATGGGGGCCAGGGTCTGCCAGGCAGAGATGGACGAGATGGCCGTGACGGGGCGATGGGGATGCCAGGGGAGAAGGGCGAGATGGGGCCTCCTGGTAAGAAAGGAGACATCCCAACTGGGGAGGGGGACCTGCTCTGCCCTGCCTGTGGGGAATGCCCTCATGCCAGAGAGTGAGTCCTGGATGCTAGCACAGCCCCCGATTGCCAAACTGAGAGTGAATCCTGCAAAAATGCCCCTTTCATGCCACCACCACCCCTCTAGTCCTGCCTGTGGTGACCCTGTGCTCCTGCAACAGGCAGCAGCTCCCCATCACTGGAAAAGCTGCATTCTTCCCCATCCTCACTGCCATCCCTACCATCCCTACCCTACCAAGCTGTCCTGGGAATATACAGTTGCATCATCCCCACCCTGGCTCCTGCGCTGGGGTTTCTCCAACTCTGCTGCTGCTGTGCCCGCTTATCATGTGCACTTAGTCCTCCCCTCTTGTGCTGCTTCCCCAGGCAGAGAACTGGCCACAGCAGGTATTCACCACTTACATCTTGTGGGATGCATGTAACCCTGGTGGGATTGGGTCTGGGCAGGGGTCCGGGGGAGCTTGGGAGGCAGGGGGCTATGCTGGTGGCAGTGGCTTAGAGGTAATCCTGTCCCTTTCCTGCCTTGTCCCAGGAGCGCCCGGTCCCCGCGGGGAGGTGGGCAGCCCTGGCATGGATGGCATGCATGGTGAGAAGGGGGCGCAGGGCGAGTGCGCGGTAGCCCCCCGCTCAGCCTTCAGCGCCAAGCGCTCTGAGTCACGCAGCCCGCCGCTGGCCGACCAGCCCATCCGCTTCGATGTGGTGCTCATCAATGAGCAGGGCCACTACGACCCTGCCACAGGCAAGTTCACCTGCGAGGTGCCTGGCCTCTACTACTTTGCCGTCCACGCCACCGTCTACCGTGCCAGCCTCCAGTTCGACATCATGAAGAACGGCCAGTCCATTGCCTCCTTTTTCCAGTACTATGGGAACTGGCCCAAGCCCACCTCGCTCTCAGGGGGGGCCCTGGTCCGCCTAGAGCCTGAGGATGAGGTGTGGGTGCAGGTGGGCGTGGGGGACTACATCGGCTTCTATGCCAGCGTCAAGACAGACAGCACCTTCACCGGCTTCCTCGTCTATTCCTACTGGCAAAACTCCGCCGTCTTCGCCTGAGCATGCCCTCGGCTGCGGCTGGGGCCAGGGCATATGCCCCTTCCCAGCCACCAGCGCCTTGGGGAGGGCAATGCTGGGGTCCAGCTGCGTGGGAGCCGGAACAACGGGACCCCTGCCCCACTCCGCTGCTGCTGCCCAGTGCAGGGCAGGATTGTGGCCTCTCTGCCGCCCCAGGGGTGGCGGTGAGCATCCCTTCAGCAGTGCTGTGTAAGAGCTAAGTATTATCTCGTGCACCCAGCTCTGGGGGAAGACGCCCGGGCTGGGGAGCCGCAATAACCTCATTGTCATATGTTACTCGCCATAGCCGCCTCGGCACGCAACATAGCCCCGCCGGCACGGGCACGGTGCCCCGGCCCGTGCTGCCAGCTTCTCCCCGCATGCAGAGCGAGCCCAGGCTGTCCGGCCGCTGGCACGGCAAGGGGCCCGTCCCGCCGCGGTCCTGGCATGCCCCAGGGCTAGCGGTCGCCCCCGCTCCCTGCCCTCCGGCCGCCCCGGCGCCTTCCCTTCCTCCTTCACCCTCAATAAAGGGCTCCTCAGCCACGCGTGTGCCTGCTGCGTGTGCGCCCGGACTGCCTGCCGTGCTGCTCGGGGACCCGCCGGGCCCGCTGGGGGGCTGGCACCCCTCCGGGGAGGCTGCTCCGGCGGGCGGGGCTGCCCGGGTGCTGGGGACAAGCGGGGGCAGCGAGGGGTAGCGGGAGGGGACGGGAGGAGGCGGTCCCCGGTCGCCCCCCCTCCCGCAGCAGGGCCGGCGGCAGCCACTAGATGGAGGCATCGGCGAGGGGACACGCCGCTGCGACGGTCCCCCGTGCGCCCCCCCGCCGAAGGCTCGGGAGGGGAGCGGCGATGGAGGAGCTCCCCCACGAGGTGTCCTGGCTCCCTGCGGCGCGGCGGCGGGGACCGAGCCCTGCTGGGCGTGAGGGTCCCGCTCCGGCGAGGGCCACCCCGGTGGGAGCGGGCTAGCCCGGGGCGAGGCGGGGGCCATGGCCCCACGCCCGCGGGACGGGGCTTGCGGGCCCCCCTTCCTGCCTGCCCCCCTGCCAGCCCCGCGCTCCAGTGCGAACGCGGTGACCCGCCTCTGGGAAAGGTCCCTATTTTTAGCAGGGGAATGAAGAGCTTCCTCATTCCTGCCCAAAATAGGTCCCTGCGGGGACCGGCCGGGGAGGGGGCTTTTGGCCAGGGGCCGAACTCCTTAATGGGCCCTGCTGCCGGAGCGGGCTGGGGGCGGCTGCTCTGCCCGGCCGTGGGGTGGCAGCTGGGCTGGGCTCTACTCCTGGCCATACCAGCAGCACCTTGCGGGCACCCACCAGCCCGGGACCCCCCCTTACACGGCCGGACAGCCACCTCTCCCCTGGCCCGGCTCTCCTGCTGCCCCCCAAGCCGTGCTGCGTGGAGGCCCCAAGACGGCCATGCCCATCCGGGATGAACCCTGCGGGAGCTGGGGCAGGCCGGCAGCAGCTGTGGGGCCAGCCTGTGTGCCCCCGTGGAGGGCCAGTGCCACCCCCAGTGGGGGCTGCCCACAGCCCCAGAGCTCCCCACCCTGGGACTGGGGACCATGCAGGGATCTTGGGGCTAAGGGCGTGTCATTGCAACCTGCCTGGCTTTTGGAACTGGGGGGGGGACGCACGGTCTAGCAGTGCCCAGGGCCACCCCCAACCCGTAGGGGCCTGTGGGGGTGCTGGGAGCAGGGGTGAAGCCTCGCTCCCCGCTGGGGTGCAGAGGGGCTCTGCTAGCCATCTTGCAGGCTCCTCTTCCCAGCTCCAGCTGCAGGATTGGGTTACAGCGGGAGCGTCTGTTTGGGTTGCTGATGGCCTTTTCTGTAAGCAGAGCTGCCCAGGGGCAAACAATGCCGCAGAGCAGATCGATGGCCGGTGCTGTCTATTCTGGGAGAAGGAAAATTACTTGTCTTGAGATGAGGCCAGGGGAGATGTGTGGGGGCTGGGAACATCCTCTGGTCCCTATCACGATGCGGGGGAGCACAGCTAACAGAGGCAGCCACAGACATAGCGCTTGGCACAGCAGTTTCTGGGCTCTGCTTTCTTTGAGATGCGCTTGGTCTTGTGGACACTTTGTCTGGGATCATTAGGGGACTGCTGGGAACCCTCTGAGGAACACAGGGGTGCCTGCTGCTGCCTGGGGAGGATGAGGAAGAGGATAAGGAAAAGATGAGGATAAGGAAAAGATAAGGGAAGGAAAGCCACGGGAGACCTTGACTTCTGTCAAGTTTCTAGTAAGCTCCAGCTGCTTCTGACGAGCTCTACCAGCTGCCCCTAAGGAAAGACTGCTTGAAGCCCCTGTTCCAGCTGAGACCAGGTTAAGGAGGGGCCAGCAGCCCTTAGCCAGTGCAAGGGAGAAGCCTATATAAGAGCCAGGCTCAGCACACAGGTACTATAGTGCAGCTGACAGAGGCAGCAGTTTATGCAGAAAGGTGAGTTGTTTTGGTTTGGGGGTTTCTTTTTTTTTTGTTTCTGTGGGTTTGTTGTGTTTTCTTTTAAAGTGCCAACACCTCTGCTCAGAGCAGCACACGCATCCTTGGCACACCAAGGTCACAGTCCCCAGCAGCCATTGGAGCAACTCTTCCTGCAATGCTGGAGGACGCAGCCTGGCTAGCCCTGGGCTGTAGAGGGTGCTTGAGGCCTCTTGCTGGGGCTGCTGCACCTTGCTGGCAGCCTGCAAGAGGTGTGTGGTTTTGCATGTCTTGTAGCTCTGCTGCCAAGGGGATCTGCTGGAGGAGGACAGCAGGCTGTGTGGCATCAGGGAAGGCCTGAAGGTGATCAACTGGATCATCTCTGAGACCCAACAGCTACAAGAGCCCAAACCTTCACCTACAGTGGTGGAGTGTGCGCCTGCCAGGTTTGAAAGTGGAAATGCCCTCAGTGGTGAAGGTTGTCCTGATAACTCCTGGCAGGAAAAGGATGGCTCCTGCTCCACCCAAAAGCTTGTGGTTATGGCATAGGTTCAACACCCTCATCACTGACAAGGTGCAGGGAGCATTCTCCAGTCATCTTCAGGTGACGTCTGCCAGCAGGCCAGCTGACCTGGTAAGGAGAGCTTTAAACTGGGAATGGCAGGGGAGGGGACAACTCTCACTCAGGTGGGGATGTGGTGGATGGGGGTGGGCAAGCAAAGGGCTCGGGGGTGTGAACAGCAGGGACTCTGTTACCAACAAAACAGAACTGAACTGGGGTCACTTCGGCACAGGTGCACAGATAGGGCAGTGCCTGCAGGACAGCATTGCGGGCAAGCTCTTATGATCTGGCTGGCAAGTGGGCATGTGGACAGGAGGAACTAGCAGGCTGTGAGCACTTATTGATCTGAAGTTTCTTTGGGATGATGACTGATGTGGCAGCTGATCCTTCCCCTCTGCTCGGCACCGGTCAGGCACAGCTTCAGGGCTAGGTCCAGTGCTGGGCTCCCCAGTACAAGACATGGGCATACTGGAGAGAGTCCATCAAAGTCCATCTTCTACTGTGAGGGTAACCAAACTCTGGCACAGGCTGCTCGGAGGGGTAGTAGAGTCTCCATCTGTGGAGATATTCAGAACCTGATCGACCACAGTCCTGTGCAACCTGCTGTTGCTGCCCCTGCCTGAGCGGCGGGCTGGGCTGGATGATCTCAAGGTCCCTGCCACCCTTGGACACTGTCCCTGAGGCATCGGTGCTGCGGCTCCGAGGCGCAGGGATTGCCGGTGTGGCTCCCCATGCCAAGCCACTAATGAGGGAGCGAAGCTGGTGCCCAGGAGCAGCCCAAAGGCCCCCCATGGTTCGGCTGCTGATCATCACCTGCTCCCTCCCTGTCGGCCTGGTATCATTGGCTGCTCATGCTGCCGCGCATCTGCAGCGTCTGTTGTGCCAACTCCCTGCTGTCAGGCAGACGATGGCTGTTGTCCCTGGGCTGGGACTAGCAGCTCATTAGGGCTGGGGTGTTGCAGCTGGGCTGACAAAGGGATCCTGGGGATTTTCCCAGGGCCTGGGGGGGCCTGGTTTCAGCAAGCTGTCATCTTCCACCACCCCCGTGCTCCTAAACTGGGGTAACCTAGCAGCATCGTGCTCCTCCTTCCTTGGGGAAGGGAGAAAGGTCTTGGCATTGTAGTGGGCTGAGACCAGCCCACTCTGCTTGCGTATGAGGCTCCTAAGCAAGCTCTGGAGCAGGGAGTACCCCTGGGGACTCCAGATCTCGTGCCCTTGGGTGGCCTGTGAGCATTGCTACTGCTGGACACCCTCCCAAGGCAGTGCAGCTCTGCATCAAAAGCCGTAATGCCAGACCAGGAAGGTCTGGCATGGCTGATCATCAGACTCGGGGACCCTATGTGCTGCCCATCAGCTGGGAGGTGGTTGCATTTTCTTCTCGTAATTGCTTGCTGCGCGGCCAGTGAGTGAGCCAAGTGCATGCAGGATGGCTCCCCGGGGAAGGCTGTGTCCTTCACATCCTGTCCTGGCTTGGCCCCAGTGGTCTGAGGCAGCTGAACACCCTCTCTGTCCCCTGCTGGGACTGGCTGAGGGGGTGGTGGGCTGGGAGCACCCTGCCTGTGCTGGGAATGGCAAACATTCCCCTGCCGGCCCAGTCTTCCTGCCCTGGGGCAGGTCTGCAGCCACCCTGGGTGCCCAGCCTGCCTTGGCTCACACACCCTGGGAACAAGAGAGGAAGGCTGAGCAGCGCCTCAGTTTCCCTAGTTGTCACCCATGTGCAGCCAGACCCCTGCAGGGCTCGAGCGAGCTGATGGCGTGGCCTTCCTTCCTGTGCCTGGCAGAGCTGTGCTCTGGCAGCAGATTCTTTCTGGCCTCCCAGCAGCCCCCTTCTTCCCACTGGTCTTCAGCCAGGGCGTGAGAGGATCCTGGTTAAAATTAGCTAGTTTTCTGTCGTGGCCCTGCCAAGGCAGGTGAGTTCAGGGCAGGGTGAGCCAGAACTCCTGGGGTCTCTGCCCATCAGGGTCCTGAAACATTTTTCCAAACAATTTACAAGGATGGTGGAGAAGCAGAGGGTGCTTAAAAGCACACAGCAACTTGCCAAGAGCTCAGATCACGGCCAGGGAGTAACTCATTGTGCAGGGAATGCATCTGCTCGCTAGTAGCCCAGCGCAGCTGAGCCTGCTACAGCCTTTCTGCGAGGCAAGACCCTGTGCTGCCTGCTGCCCCACAACTCCTAGTGTTTTGGGTGCTGCCTCCATCCCTGGGACAGTCAGGCTTGCCAGCACCTTCCATCAAAAGCAGCAGGACATTGAGGCGCCAAGGACATGTGGGAGCAGGGATTACACATCCCTGTGAATGTTTGGGCCAGCCTGGGAAATCCCAGCCCCTCTGCTTTGGGCTGCTCAGGCCCTGGGGAGCTCCAGCTCTGAAGAACCCGAGCATGAATCCCTTTGCTGCAGTACAGAGATGGACTGCTCCTGAAAAGAGATGAAGCTGCGTGTACAAGCCCCTCCACAAAGCAGCCGTTGCTTCTTTCCTAGCCGAACAGCTCAAAGTGACCTGAATTAGGAGTGGAGAGAAGATGCCAGCCTTTCCTGGTCTCTTGCCAGCAAGAGCTACCCCAGCTGCTCTGCCTGCTCCTGGGCACAGAAGAGGCTGCAGCACCAAACGCATCTCCAGGCAAGATGCAGGCATTAGCACTGGTGCCTCATACGTTGCACTCTCTGCCCCCTTGCACAGGTATATCCACAACCACCTCGTCTCCCTGCAGGTTAACAGAGCATCCCCAGCAGGGGCTGGGGGATGCCAGCCCTGGAATGCCCACCCACCTCGTCTTCAGGTGTGGATTCATGCCCTGCATGCCAGGCTTTTGCCGTGCAGCAGCCTAGCTCCATGGTATCCCACAGCACTGCCTTTCTGGGTGCAAGCACCCCCAGACAAGTACCCCCGACTTTGCTGGTGTTGTCAGCCCTCCAGCTCTGACCCTTGATGAGGAGTGCTGGGCTTCCTCTAGAGCCCAGGGGTGAGCAGAGAGGAGACCCCTTCCCCCCCCAGAGAAAACCCTTCCCAGGAATTGAGGCAGCAGGCAGCTTTTGGTAAAGGAAACTTTAATCTGCTCAGTATCTAGTCCATAGTGCAAAGAGTTAAACTTAAGGCAAAGCTTTCTCTTTTTTTTTTTTTTTTTTTTGTTATAAACAGGCAACAAATAAAGAGGCCCTAAAACAATAAGCGTGACTGCTATAATAGAAAAAGGGTTTGAGGGGAGAAACTGCAGTCCTGGGGAGGTGTCCTTTCCCCCCTGTAACTCACGTAGGAAGCATTGCACCCTGAGATCCACGAGCTGGTCCCGACCAAACACCCCTGCCTGCAGCCAGGAACACGGCCACGCTCCTTCTCCTGGGTGTCTCCAGAGGTATGCTCAGGGAAGGGTGCGGCTCTGCGAGTGCCTGGGACAAGCTGGATCCTGGTGAACACAGGTTGTGGGGCTACGCTCACTGCTCTGGCAAGCGCTTGGCTACTCAACTGTATGTATCACTGGCTGCAGCCACAGGAGAGGTGGCTGGAGAGAGCAAACATTAACATGGGAGGTGTGCATCTGGGGAGGCACAGGGACAAGAGGCTGAGAAAAGGGGCTTGGGCAGGCAGCTTTGTGTCTCTGCAAAGCAAGGTGGAAGCAGCTGACTACTCTGAGGCCCGGCCCTTCTAACACCCATTAGTGGTCAGCAGCCCAGCTTGGCCCACAGAGTGCCTCCAGCCCACAGCAAATGTAGGGGCAACCAGCCCTGAAGTTACCTCCCAGAGCAAAGCTGCTCTCCAACAAAATAGTATCTTGCCACATCTCAGGTTTACAGTGAAGAGGCTTATTCCAGCATGGCCTGGCCTGGCCGCGCCTCTCTGCTGCCTCTGTTTTGGCTTAAATCACTAATCAAGAAGGAGAATAGAGAAGGAAGACCATGCCAGCTGCCCTCAGGCTCTTGGCTTGCAGTCCAGGAGTCAAGACTCTTTCCAGCCTGGCTCCAGCCAAAATTGGCTGTGGCGCGTGGCTGACCTCAGGCAAGCAGCTGGAAAGGGAAAGCTTTTTAGTGCAAGTCTCTCTCTCAGCCCAGCAATTTCTTGGAATGGTGCTGGTTGACCAAGCCGGGATTGGATGCTCTCGTTAGACTTTGGGGGACACTTTTAAATAAAACTAGCTACATTTCTGACATACAGTAAGACAACAGCAGTGTAACCCTGCCCTAAATCAAAGATCGCCATGGTCCCGGTACTGGTCCATGCACACAACTGCAGATCCGCAGCACGGATATGCAGAACTTGTGACTGGAGCTGGAATGTCTCAGTGGGCTCCCAAGAGCTTTGGGGTGTCCCCTCTCCTCCCAAAGAGTTACTTCCTCTAGCCAGCCCTGCCTGGGAAGCAGCAAGCAAGCACTGGTGTGAACCACCCAGCTCCATGGCACTTTGAGCCTGAAGAAAACGTGTTACTTAGGATTCTCCAGCATTGGCTCAGACGTGTGCTGCTGCTGCCAGGATTGTGAGCGCTGGCCAGCCAGTCCTCAGGTTCCCCAGGCAGCACCCCCACCCCTGCAGAAAGAGTAACATCGTCCAGCCTCCCCATGCGAATAACCTGATGTGTGCTTGTTAGTCTTGCATAGGTGATGGCGTGGAAGCGGCAGCAACACTGAGCTCTGCAGACAGCTGGCCTGCAGGGAGCCTGTGTTCATCATGGCTCCTCATTGTCCTGGCAAGGGGAATAGGAAGCTCAAAAACCAAAGCCATGGTGGCTGGGATACTGAAGTAACCCAGCAAAACTGCTCTTCTCCAGCTGAGAGCCAGGCAGGCTCTCTGGTAGCAAAGCCTAAAAAGCTTGAGTGTACTCATTAGCTCTCCCAGGGCCTTGCAAAAGAGCCACACTTCTCACTTCCCAGGGAGCTCACACAATTAGATGGTAGGAAGAGGAAACAGAGGTCTGAATGCAGTCTGACAAGTAGTTTTCTGCTCAGACCCTGGGAAAATCCCTCCCTTCCCTTGCACCAGCCCCTGGGATTCCCAGGAGGGCACAGCCCTTAACCTTTCCATCAGGGTTGGCTAGGAGGGACCAGAGCAGCTTTCTGCACTCTGCTTTGGATCTCAGACTGCTGCAGGCTTGAGGCAACAGGCCCTGAAACAGCAAAAGTTGTCAACAAAAAAAAAGTAACTCTTTCAGCCTGCTGCAGAGATCAGTTATTGTGCTTGCTAGCAAGAGCTACAGTCTAGTTACGTAGCAAGTGTGGCTAGCAGATACCCCCAACAGCCTTTTGTCCTTTCAGCACCATCCTTAGTTCTTTGGAAGCTACTCAAGACAGCCCTGGGAAGTTCTCCTTCCCAGCAAGAGGCAGACAGGGGTGCCCTTGATCTCCTGGGATAATGACCCAAGCCACCTGCCCCTTGGGCTCACAAGTACACATTAAGTGTCTGGAGGATCATCTGGCGGCACAGCGGGCAGTTGCGCTGGTAGATGGCCTGCTGCAGGAGGACTTCTGTGCACTCCTGACAGAGGCACAGGTGCCTGCAGGGCAGAAGCAGGACTGTCTTGGTTTGGTCTTGACAGATGACACATTTCTTACGTTCCTCTTGTTCTTTCAAGAGCATCCAGGGGTCATTATCCGGACTGCCCTCACCATCCCCAGCTGCTGCGTTCAGCTGCTGCCTCCTCAGAGCTTTCCCCCAGGAAGTGCTCGGTTCCTCCCTGGGTGGCTGGCGACGCTGTCCTGCCAGCGCACTTCGACTCAGAGCGGGACGTGCTTGTGGTACCTGCTCTGCATCCAGCTGGTCCTCATGCTCAGCTGGCAGCTGGTTGACCCCTGCCAGCATCAGCCTGCCGGGGCCTGCGGGTCTTGGGGCTGGCACAGCTGCCCCTCGCTGGTTGCTTTCGCGGTTCATTGTTCTGCCTCCTCGGCTCCAGTTGGTCACCTGCAGACTCCAGTCCACCAACCTGCGCCAGGCCTGGGAGGTCATGACCATACCCAGCGTCAGCACTGCCACCTGATAGAGCCGCCACACATCCCGCTGCAGGCGGTGGTAGGAAGGCAGCGTGGTAAAGTAGCCCAGCACATAGTCTATCAGCGTCCACAGCAGCCCGGGGTTCAAGACAAAGGTGCTGACAACAATAATGAGGAGGAGCAAGCCGAGGCCGTAAATATTCACAAAGAAGATGCTGATGAAGAGCTCAGCGAAGGAGGCCAGGAGCTCAAAGGCCAGCTGGCAGGGCGACCACAACAGGATGGACACGGCGATGGCACCACTGGAGACGTGCGCCAGGAACGCAGCCAGCAGGTCCGTGACTCTGAGGAAGGGGCCGGCGATGGAGTCCCACAGGGCCGCCACCAGGGTGAAGAGGTTCTGCGTGCCGATGAGGCAGACGTTGACCAGGCTGTTGACGAGGTAGGCCAGCAGGCTGGTGCCGATGGCCAGGCCCTCGCCGACCTGCCTGGCCAGGGCCTGGCCGCAGCCCAGCAGGTTGCAGAGCCCGCGGTGCAGCAGCTCCCTGCCCCGCAGCCCCAGGTGCGAGAGGAGGTGCCCCGCCACCTTCAGCCCCTCCAGGCCGCAGCAGCAGCCGCGCAGCAGGCCGGCCAGCCCCTGCAGGGCGCCCATCGCCAGGCAGCCGGCCGCCCGGGCCAGGGAGGCCACCGAGAGGAGCAGCCCGTCCCAGCAGGCCAGCGCGGCGGCGGCGGCGGCGGAGGGGAGGCTGCAGGCGGCGGCCAGCAGCCAGAGCAGCGCCGACACCAGCGAGGACACCAGGAAGAAGTTCACGTCCAGCACCAGGACCAGCAGGTCCAGGGCCATCCGCAGGCCG
>VYZM01008024.1:61673-76139 GCA_013398915.1 Dromas ardeola
CGGCGCAAGGCAGGCTCCTGGAGCCGCGTTCCGTGGGGTACGGGCAAGGGTGGGAGGGGCAGGGCGCCTTCTGCCCCCACGTGTGTTCAGTGTACAGCAGGGTGAATTGGTGGAGTTATTAGGAAGCATCCACCCCTTTCCTTCTAAGGAGTTCTTCCCTGAGCACTGTGTTTCTCTTGGCTTTTTTCGCACTTTCTTTTTTTAACCTCTTTCCAGTCCATTTTCAGCCTCGGGGGGGGCTGCGTTTCCTGCCCTGCCCTGCTCCCCGCAGCATGCCCTCCCCGCGCCAGAGGCCAGGGAGCAGTGCCGGTGCGCTGGCCGCTCCCTGCCGCCTTCTCGACTTCTCCCTGCCCAGCCATGCTGCGGAGGTGGCCCCGGGCACTGGGGAAGCCCGCTCTGGCGAAGGCGTTGGCGCCGCGGGACAGCTGAACGCCCGAGCCAAAGGCAGGCTGCTTCCACCCCAGGCCCGTGTTGGGATCCCCTTCCTCACAGCACATGTGCCAAGCGGGGTGATTATCGGTTGGCGGCATCGGTGTGCTTGCAAGCCCAGCCCTTGTGAAAGGCTTGATGCTTCCCACAAGCATGAGTGGCCATGGCCAAGCCATTTCCAGGCAGGCCGGGGGACTCACCGTGCTGCCAGGGTGGGGGACTGAGCCCACACTGGGGCTGCCAGTGCCACCCTGGCCCCTTCTGCACTGCAGTCTCCGGCTGTTAGATGTCTCTGTGGATGTTGTCACCTGGCTGGGGTTGTGAACCTTTCCTCTCCTGCTGCACATGGCTGGGTCCTCATAGGGTGCTGGGGTTTGTTTGGGGGGTCCAAGGTGCCAGTCCTTAGCTCCCTCCCCATCCCCAGCACGGCGAGGGCTGGGCTGGGGCGGAGGCTGTTGGGCGCTGGAAGTGGTGCTGCTCGCTGCAGGGCCGGGGCTCTGCACCGTGGTTCTCCTCTCTATGAGGAAGAAGGGGTGCAAGTGATCCCACCTCTGGGAGCTGGGGCACCCCGGCTCAGGGATCTGTGCAGGAAGGGCGGCCTTGCCAGGGCAGAGGAAGGCAGCATGTGTGCATGTGCTGGGAGCAGGAGGGATCTGGCCGCAGCTGGTTTCCACAAGAGGGGAACAGAAATCCGTGGAAACCTCAGGCATCCCACGTGCGGCTCCAGACCCCTCTGGTGCCCCTCCTTTCACAGCTCTGTGCCGGGGGCTCTGTGCTGGGGGCTCTGCGCCGCCAACGCAGCCGCACTCCTCGCCGGCTCCCCACACACCTCGGCTCCACAGGAGGCTGGCGGAGGGGCTGTGCTACTCCCCACCCCCTTCCCCGGCTCTAAAAGCAAATCTTTGTTCTTGTGGAGCTCTGGCTGCCGGCCGGCTGTCCGCCAGCCAGATGGAAAGGCACGGGGGCTCTCCTCCCTTCCCTGCTTGCTTGCTGCAGACGTCCTCTCCAGATCTCTAGGTCTCCCGCTGGAGCTGTGCCAGGCACTTGGGGTGCACGGTGCAGGCTGGAGCTCAGCTCTGCAGCTGGGCTGCTCCACGCATGGCCGATGGGTCTCCAGCCCTGCCCAGGTTCCCCCACGGAATCGGCATATGCAGCCACGCTGGGCACAAGGGAGGATCGCTGTGTCCCCAGAGCCTGCTGTGCCAGGGTGCCCGTGCCCAGTGCCTCTCCAAGCCTGCCCACGCACCTGGCAGGCTGTGGGGTCTTGGAGCTGCAGGATGTGTCCCCAGGGCTGTGGGGGCCCTTCTGTCCCCCAGCTAGCCACACTTGTGGTGTCGCTGAGTGCTCCTTCCATCCCGGGCGAGGGCTAGTATCCAGCCTGCCGCAGAGGAGTTGGGGAGCAGTGAGCCTTTGTTCCAGGCAGGGTGGGGGCTGCAGCGTCCATGTCCACCTCCTCAAGGGCAGTGGATGGGTGGGAGGGACGTGTGTCTCATGCCAGCCCCAGATGCCATCCATTCTCCAGCTCTGAGCTCATGGTTTCAGCTGCTTCGCTGCCTGGATGAGGGCTCTCATGCCGAGCGGGTCAGCGGGGTGGGCCAGCAGCTCTGCCAGGGGCTGGCTTTGCCTGGGGCCCATCCTGAAGGTCTAAAAGTGATGGAGGGGCAATGCGTGGCCTGGCTGCCTGCAACCCAAAAGTGTCAGGGCTCAGGGGAGGGTGCAGGGGGGCAGCCGGAGGGCACTCCAGCCCCAGGCTTGCCCAAGTCTGCGGGTGCCCGGCTGCACCAGGCAGCCAAGTCGTGGCCATACAGGTGGGCAGGTGCCTCTGGTGCAAAGTTATCTGTTCCTTTGTGTGCTCGGTGCAGTTTCCTGACCCCAGCACACGCTTATCTCTGGGGCTTTCACCTGTTTTTGTAGCACCTCCTTTCCTGTGCAGTGCTTTGCTCGTCCCTCTCTGCATAGTGCCAACTGTACTGTGCTGATGGGATGGGTGAGCGCCAAAAGCTGGCTGTCGAGGTGTCCTGAGGTGGCTAGTCCTGTGAGCTGTGTCCTTTGCTGTGGCAGACGGGCTCCTGGCTGCATTTTGGCGCTGTGCCACCACATACCCAATCCAGACAAAGAGTATTTTGTGGGCACGGCGTTGCCCTTTGAAGTTGCCTCACTTGTGAGGCTCCGTGGCTGTTACCGAGCGGCACTATCAAGGGAGCTGTTGACACAGCTGGCTTCCTCCAGCCTCTTATCCCCAGCTCCCATACCTGGGCTGGGCTGTGGGTGCCAAGCTGGCTGGCCCTGTTGCTGGGGGACAGACCTCTGTCCCTTCCTGCAGGGCTGCGTGCCAGCCCAGGGCGTGCAGACCCCCCTTGCTTTGACACCCGCAGGGCTGGTGGCAATGGCGCTCCCAGCCTTGCTGTGACGCAGCCCTTGTCTCTGCTGTGCCTGCCTGGGGCTGCTCTGCCCCCAGCCCCTCGGGAAGCTGCTCTGTTCCCTGTCCTGGATCGATAGCCATTACCTTCCCCCGTGCTCTGGAGCGTGGCCAGGAGCTCCATTATTGCTGCGGGCAAGCGGGCGGCTGGGCTGGGAGGGAAGGTGGGCTGCTGGGGTGGGCAGGCTCTGCTCACCAGGGGTGGGGGTCCCCGGTGCCACCTGTGCTATGGGCGGGCAGCACTGGGTTTGCTTTATGGGCAAGGAGCAGAGGAGCAGCAAGGGGCTCGCCTTGGGTACGCTGCAGGGGTGGGTGCTCCGACTGCTGGGTTCTGGGTTGCTGCCTGGGTGGCAGGGTTGGAGCTTGGGGAGGAACCCGGGGGTCCCGGCTGTGCCACAGTCGTGGTGGTTGGGGGCATGCTGCCTCCCCAACGGGCCCTATTGCCTTGCAGGGGGAAAGGGAGCAGCAGGCAGCCGCAACTGGCTGGGGCACCCTTCCTGAGCTGCTGCTCCCCATGCCCCGTCCTCTGCCCTGCGGGGGAACACAGCGCCTCATTCATGCCCCAGCTCCAGGGCTGCTGCGGGGGCTGCACAGGCTGACGTCAGGACTCCGGTCCCGGGGCGCGGGAAGGTGCAGCCATTGTGCTGCCAGCTTCAGTCCCCAGCGCCTGGCCCCTTCCCCTGCCTCTGATAACCTCCTGACACCTCCTTGCCTGGCCCTCGGGGCCAGTAGGGTGTGGTGGGTGCTGGTCTGGGATGCTGGCTCGAGCCGGGGAGGGGTAGAGGCATGCTCCGGGGTGTAAGGGGCTGCCCTGGGCTCCGATTGAGGCTGCCAGCAAGGTGGTCTGCTTGCTCGCTGGCTGTGGGACACAGCCCCTTCCCGTACCCATCCCCGGGCAGGCTGCTGCCGCTCTCCGGCTTGGTGGTGGTGGTGGGAATTTGGAGTCAGAGGTCCATTTCAGCAAGGCTGGGATGCCGTGGGGAGGGCAGGTCTGGCAGGGACTGCGACAGCAGTGTGGTAGGTGGCTGTCTCCAGGTGTCCTGGGAAAACCGGCAGAGCGAGCACAGCGTGCCATGTCCCCTGTCTGGGAACGGGGTTGGTGGCCTGAACCTGAGGGCTCTCTGTGTGGTGTGTGGTGGCAGGAGCGGGACCGTGTTCCTGGCTGGCACTCCCTCTGGGCTGGGACACGGTGCCTGGGGGATGCCTGCGCAGGACACAGCTCTGCCCCATGCCCTTTGGGGGGTGAAGACAGGGACAGGCCTGGGCTCAGCTCCCTCGTTGTCTCAGACACGAGGGCTTCCCCATCCTTCCTGCCCCTGACTGACGGGCTCTGTCCCGCAGCTGCAGCCAGCAAGCTGGAGGTCTCCATGCCGGCAGTGGTCGAAGTGGAGAGTGGGGGCACGGCCAGGATTGAGTGCAACTTCTACATCCCTAGAAATGATTCCTACACCTACATCAACTGGTTCTACGTGAGTGCCGACCTGGGAGAAGAGTGGTGGGCGGTGGGCTGGTGTGGCAGCTAGCTCGGGGCTTTCTCCTGGGCTCCCCATCAGCCTGGCCTTTGTCTCTCCCCTTGCAGATCGACCACCGCAGCAACCGGGTGAGGCTGTGCCACATCACGGGCAGCGAGATCCTGAAGGAGAACACGGACTACAAGGGGCGGCTGTCGGTGGGGGAGGACAAAGCCCTGTCCATCAGCAGGGTGACGGTGCTGGACGCCAGGACCTTCGTGTGCCAGGTTGGGGCAGGCAGCCATGGTGAAGGAGAGAACAGCACCGAGCTCCATGTCTACAGTGAGTGATGGGGCAGGAGGGTAGCATGGCCATGCATCCGCGCTGTGGGACTGGTGGGGCGTCCCATCCCATCCATCCCATCCTAATACGCATGAGGCGGCTTCTCTTTCCAGAGGTCCCTGAAGCCCCTGAGATCACAGCGAACCCAGGAGGCATCTCCGTGCAGAGCAGTGACATCCCACAGGTGAGGAGAGGCTCCAGCTGTGCCAGGCTCCCCGCTCCCCTCTGCCCATGGGGGCACCTGGTGCCCAAGGCTCTCTCTGCCACCACAGATCGCCCAGTGCGTGAGCAGGAACAGCTTCCCACACCCCAACATCACGTGGCACAAGAATGGGGAGAAGCTGCAGCCAGAGGACAAGAGTGAGTTGGATGTGGGGGTGGACATGAGGAACTGCACCTGCCTGCCTGGGAGAGGGGCTGGGGCACTTGTGCTATCCAGGGCCTCATTGGCTGGGGACTGGCAGCCTGTGGTCACCCAAAGGAGCCCTGTGCTCCCAAGGGAGCCCTCCTCTCCTCCCGTGGCCTCCCTGTGGGCTGGGAACAGCAGCTGTGTTCCCTGCAGTGGTGAAGATCCCGACCACACTGACCCGCGAGTCGAGTGGGCTGTACACAGTGAGCAGCACCCTCTTCGCCCACGTCACCCGGGAGGACCGCAACTCCCTCTACTACTGCACCGTGCACTACTGGCTGCGGGGACAGATCCGCACCGTGGAGTCACAGCGAGTCAACGTCACCGTCTTCTGTGAGTCAGGGGCTGGGGACCATGCCTGCTGCCTGGTGCTGCATGGCAGGGCCCCACACTGACCCTCCCCGCTCCCTCCTCCCCCAGACCCCGCAGAGCACGTGAAGCTGCAGGTCATGCCGTCCTCGGCGCTGGTGAAGGAAGGGGATGACATAAAGCTGGTCTGCGAGGCTGACGGGAACCCAGCGCCTGTCTTCAGCTTCTATAAGAGAGAGGTGAGGCCGGAGGGGACCTGGGCACTTTTCCCTCGGCGGACCTCTTGTATCCTGGGTGCTCCTTAGCCCCTGCCTGGCGGCCTCTGGGGAGTGGGATGCAGCAGCTGGGATGGAGGGTGCCTGTGTGGGGCTAAGAGCTCTGCTTTCTCCCCACTGCCTGCAGCTGGAGAACAGCTGGCAGGACCTGACATCATTGGCAGACACCAACAGCGGGGTGCTGAACCTGCATGGTGTGGATAAGAGCAGCAGCGGCCTGTACAGATGCCAGACCCTGGACTTGGATGATATGAGACAGATGGAGAAGGATGTAGAGCTTGTTGTGAACTGTAAGGCGGGGGACGGGACCCTGCGCACCTTGTGGTTGGTGCCCTCTTCCTCCTGCTCACCCTTCCCTGGTCACCATCCCTCTCCTAGACATTGAAGGGGTCCGTGTGAAGATGGAGCCGTCCTCACCCCTTCAGGAAGGTGATAGCGTGAGGCTGAGCTGTGATGCCCACAGCCCAGTGGCCCTGGACTACCAGTGGAGGGATGAGAAGGTGAGCAGGCATTCGGGTACTGTCACGCTCAGGCTTGGCAAGCCTGGGCTTTGCAGCAAGCTGGGCAGGGCCAGGAGCTTGCACCATCTCTCCTGAGAGAGGCCAGGGGTAGGATTTCCCTTTGTATGGACCCATGTTGTCCGTCTCTACCTCTTCACCTCCCGGCCAGCACTGCAGGGAGGTCCTGTGCTTGCAGGCTCCCTCGCTGTGCATAGGAGGGAGGGCTGAGCCCCTCTGGGACAGCCGCAGAGCCTGGGGAGCTGAGCGCAGAAGGGCCTGGTGCTCAGGGCTCATTGGTGGGGGGCATCACTTCCCAACAGGGCAGGAAGGTCGCGGAAGGGAACCAGCTCTTCCTGAGCAACCTCACCTTCGAAACCTCCAGCAACTTCAGCTGCAAGGTGATCGCACCAAGCGTGCCAGGGCTGGAGCGGAGCAAGCAAGTGGCTGTGGCTGTTCAGGGTAAGAACCGGCACGTGTGCAGGCATGCCGCCCTGCCAGAGTCCTGTCCCACCCAGTATCAGCCCTGTTCCCCCACGAGAGCCGCAGGTGATTGATGTGCCCTCCCCACAGGGAAGCCGCGGATCGTCGCCATCAGCTCCCCGCTGTATGTGCGGCAGGATGAGGTGGTGAACCTGACCTGCAAGGCCATCGCTTTCCCCAGGCCCTCTGTCCACTGGAATGTCAACGGGACGGTGAGAGCTCCGGAGGGTGCTGCGTCCAGGCCATGGCCACCCAAAGAAGGGCTGCACATTGCTTCAGGCGCTGAATCCTTTGCTGTTTTTCCCCCTTGCAGGCTCATGAGTACGTTGAAAATCAGCACATCGCCAGCAACCTGACAGTGCGTGTGAACCATGACCTGCTGCGGGCAGGAGCCATGTGCAGGGTCTCCAACGCGCTGGGTGTCAGCGAGAAGCACATCCAGCTGCTGGGTGAGTCTCGGGCACTGCCCTCTGCCCCGGGAACCCAGAGATGTATTAGTCCCCCTCGCACAAGCACCCGTGTGTGCCGTGCTGCCATGGCGTGGCTGAGCTCTGTCTCTTTCCCTCCCTTCCTGCTCTACCAGTGGAGTCCATCAGAAAAGGTCAGTCTCGCACCGCGCTGGGTGCGTGCGTCCGTCAGCCCAGGCTCTGGCAGGAGTGTGCCACCGACAGGAGCCGTGCTGGCCTCTGACCCGGGGAGGGAGCCTTGGCTGCTGGCTCTAGCACTGCGTCTGTCGCTGCACCTCTCCCTGCCAAACCTCGTGGGGAATGGAGGCTCTGCCTCCACCTATTTGCGGCCGTGTCAAAAGCTGCCTGCTTGTCCTCAGCCTGTAGCCCAGCGTGGCCATCAAATGCAGCTTCCTGCAGCCCAGAGCCACTGGGCAAGGAAGCAAAGGGATGGCCTGATGTCTTGCAGGAAACCCTGTAAGCCATCTTGCCACGGCATGCAGGGGCATGGCAACTGGGAGCAGAACGCAATACATTCATACAGCAACTGCCCTCGTGGAGCATTTTTATACTGACATCTGTGTCCTGCAGGGAGCTGGAGAAGCACCGGGAACTGAAGTCCGCGTGGTGCTTTCTTGGGGGAAGGGATCCTTTCCTTGTCCCCAGGGAGGTGCAGTAATGCAGAAGCTGGAGAGCATCAGGGTGGGACAGGCATTAACTACTTCTTCTCTTCCCGTTGTGTTCAGATCAAAAGACACCAGAGAGCAAAGGGGTGATCATTGTGGCGATCATCGTCTGCATCCTCGTGGTGGCTGTGCTGGGGTCTGTCATCTACTTCCTGCACAAGAAAGGCAAGATCCCATGTGGCCGCGCTGGGAAACAGGACATGTAAGCACTGCCGCCCACCCTCCTAGGGAGCCCTTGGGGCCAGAGGTGCTTGCCATCACTCATGCTTCCCATCTCATTGCACCGGCCTCTCCCTGCCCAACGCGGAGGGAGGTAATAGTGCAGCCTCAGGGGGCACCGTGCTGGGCTCTCGGCAGCGCTTCCAGCTTCCCACAGCCTGGGGTCCGCACTGCTCGCCCTGTCCACGCAGGGAGGCACTGAGGAGGACAGCAGAGTGGTAGAGCAGCCAAGGGACCCCTCCCCAGGGAGGGGCTGGGCAGCCCAAAGCTTTGTCTGAGCTGGAGCCTCTCTCACCCCTGGCCTTCCTCTGCCCCAGCCCCACTCCAGAGCATCCCCTGAGGTGGAGCCCCGGGGCTTGGCCTCTCTCAACTGGCCACATGCCCTCTTGGGTATCGCAAACATGTCTCAAAATTGTCACCTCCCTCCCCTAGCACAAAGCCAGAGGCACGTAAAGACAAGATTGTAGTTGAAGTTAAGTCAGATAAACTTTCCGAAGAGGCGGGGCTCCTGCAGGGTGCCAACGGCGAGAAGAGATCTGCCGCAGACCAGGTAGGACAGAGCGTCGTGCACAGCCCTTCCCCAGGGCCAGGGCTGCTCCCGGGGCTGGGAGCGGAGGTGAGGAGCGTAGGGGGGTGCATCGAGGTAAATGCTTTGCTCCTCTCCCGGCACTCCCCACCCTGCATGGGCCTCCATCATCCATCATCAGCGCTCGAGAGGGGCCGTGGGAGGGAGGGGAGGTGTCAAAGCCACGGCTCTCCGCTCCAAGGACGTAGGAGCAGCCTTACCCTGCGCATGTGCAGCTCTGCTCCGTGCCAGCCCCTGGCACCTCCTGGGAGCACGCTGACCATTGCCCAGCCTGCTCGGCACTGCCTCCTTCCGTCCTCCCTGGAGCAGGAGCCGGGCTCGCCAGGGGGCTCTGGGAGAAGGAACTACATAAACATCTCTGGCCAGGAGTCAGAGCACAGGCTGCAGGAACGGGCCCTGCTCGGGCATCTCTGCACCAAAGCTTGCAGGGGAGGATGAGATGAGTCTCCCGAGCCGCGTGCTTACCTCTCGTCTGGGGTCAAGAGCCACGGGGGGCTTGAGCAACCATTGGCGGTATCGGTGCCGGACTGTCACCATGCTAAGGCAGGGTTTGCCACACTTGTGTGTCCTGTGGAGTCACAGGATGCGGCACCTGAGTCTGTTGCAGTTTTATTTGCCTTAGGCCAAGAGATAACACCGCCCCCCCCAGGTCCCGCTGCCCAGCAGCTCGTTCTCACCACCTCTTGCCCTGGGACAGATGCTCAGCCACCACGGGGTGCCCCCGGGCTGGCAGCTCTCCCCCATCGCATTGCTGTCTGTCACTCAGACACCGGCAGTAGAGGACCTGGTTTTATGTTCAACCCTAACTGCTGTTTTTTTCCCCTCTTTCTGTTTTGGTGGACTGAAGAACGAGAAATACATCGATCTGAGAAACTAGAGAGGGAATCTACTAAGTGCTTTCTTTCTTCAAACCTTTCCTGCTCTTGGATTGCCTTGTCCCACCCCTGCTCCAGTACCTGGGGAGCACAGCCAGAGATGATTACTGCGTCGCAGTGCTGAGACCCAGTGTGCGGGGGACACCCCCCTGACTCACCCGTCCGTTACCTCAACCGTGGGCTTGCAGGTTGCCGACTTAGCAGCAGCAAAGCTGGACTTGCTTACTACTACAGAGAAGCCAACAGCAATATTAGAAAGAAACACCCTATTAAGCTACCTGGTGGAAGGATTTGAGGCTTTTTCAGGAAATCTGTCCTGTACGTGTGTGGGAAGGTTTTGATGCGTTTTACCCGAAACTTGCTCAGAAAGGCTGGTGAAATTTTACTTTTACTTTTGCGATGTCCCAGGCACCTTAGATGTAGCGGTGTGCAGGTTAGACGAGCGAAGAATGGAAGTGGTGTGTTAGAGCGGCATTTGCCAGCTGCTGGGGAGGTGTTAGTGCTTTGCTTTTCCTTTCAACTGTTCTTGTCTTGTTGGTTTAGCCCAGCGTGTCCTGGCGATGCTGTGCAGGCAGGGAGCTCCACGACGGGTAGCTGTGATCCTACGGGAGGAGAGTACCTGGCAGAGCAAGGACAGGGGCACCCATCTCTCGGGCACATGCCAGACCAAGTCCTTAGGTTCTCTGGTTTGTAGCGTGGCCTTGCTGACATGAGGGGGAGGGCTTCCCTCTCCCCACTTCCCAGGGAATTGGATTGCTTCTAGGGGTGCTGCGTAGCTGCTGGCAACAGCGGGTCCCAGACTGCCCCCCCAAATTTAAAGAATATTAGGCCAGGGTCAGTCGGCGATGTCTCAGGGTTCTTTTTGCGCTGAACAGTTACCAGCCCCAGGTAAAACTGGTTTGTTTCTGTGCTTCGGTGGCACCTCTGGCCCCACAGCCGGGCCGGTGCTACAGCAGCTGAGTGGTGGAGAGGGGAGACGGGCAAGGAGCCTTTAGCTTCCGCTGCCGTGGCCTGTCCCAGCCCTCTGCCTGCAAACGTGGCTCTGCCTCCTCCTAGAGAGATCAGCCCCCGCAGCCTCTCCTTCCTCCAAGTCGTGTACTCTCAGTGCTCTGCTGTCCGCAAGCCTAGCTCCCCCAGCTCTTCGGCAAGGGGCTAATGCGGGGAGACAGGAGAGATGTCCCCTTGCGCACCCCCAGCATCCTCTGCCGGGAGCAGGGAGCCGTGCAGCAGCCCTGCGGCCAGCGCCCTAACAAGCGGCGAGCTATACTCGTGAGCTACAAGTGTTGTCGAAGCAGAAGCTTTGGTTTATATATATTTTTGTTGGATTGTGTGTAAATTTCCAGAAGTCTTGTCTGAAACTTGCAAGGTTTTTTTTATATATGTGAAAATAAAGTACAAAGTTCAAAGCTGGGTTCTGAGTTTGCTCCCGCTGGCAGCAGCCCCACGGGGAGGGTAAGGGCAGTGTGTCTCCCCCATCCCCGCTCGATGTCAGGGCTCCCTTCCCCAGGAGCAGGTTGCCAAGGCCAGGTGGCACCGTGGCACCCCCACCCACAGGTTTGCTTCCACAACAGCAGGACCTTCACCTCGGACATGGGCTTCATCAGACGAGCGTCGGGCTGGCGGCCGCTGCCCCGGGGTCTCAGCCGGCTGCTCTCAGCACACGCTGCCCCAGTGCGGCTTTTGCTAGAAACAGCCCTTTGCTTCCCGGACGAAGGCAGCAGAAGAGGGTTGGCTCAGCCTGCCTTTGCACCGCCGCCGGCGCAGGAAGATGTGCTGCGTTCGCCCGTAAGAGCTGATGCTGGTAATTGGGCTTGGCGGTGCACAAGTCCGAAACCAAATACTAAGAGGTAACGGCTAACAAGTACCGATAGCTACTAGTCCGTAATCCTGTTGAGGTTCTGACACGACACGTCTATACCCTCTGTAGCTGGCAACAGATAATTCTGTAGATTCTAATAGGTAATTGCATTAATAGCTAATATAGACACTAATAACTACTAATACTAGTAAGTCTGCTAAGGTATTCTAATAGATAATCGTTGTATTAGATTGTAATATATAATTATATTACTAGTGATGGTAGATACTAAAGGATAATACTGTCAATAGAATTTAATAGATCCCAACAGTAGAATCTATTGGGTAGTTGTGTTAACAGCTAATATAGATAGTAATAACTACTCACAGATAAGTCTATCACTAAATTCTAATAGATATCGAGACACTTATAGTAGATAATTGTATTGATAGCTACTATAGCCATTAATAGATATGAATGGATATCTATTTAATAGATAAGGGATAAATAATGGATTTTTCCCTTACAGAATTTTAGTAGATTCTAACTGTTATTCATATACTAGCTACTCCAGATCCTAATAGATAATTCTTACTGATATATTCCAATACATTTTAATAATTGTATTCATAGCTACTATAGATACTAAATACAAATAGGTAGTTAATTTCTTAGATGCTAATAGTAATCATAGAATCATAGAATGGTTCAGGTTGGAAGGGACCTTAAAGATCATGTAGTTCCAACCCCCAAATAATAATAGCTTTTATAGAAATAGTAATATTCCATTATTTAGAATTTATTTTATATTTTTATATAATCAATTATAATAGTTATTATATAAATATTGTCTATTATAGTAAATAGTAATAGTTTTTAATATATAATTGCAATAATACTAATACAGATATGAATAGATAATTCTGTTAAAGATTCTCATAGATGACGAGACAAAATTGTAGGGCTAGCTACTAAGCATACTAATAAGACATTTCATTAATGAATTCTAATAGTTCTAATAGATAATTGCATTTATAGCTACCATCAGTAATTCTATAAGTAGATTGTGTTACAGATTCTACTAGACTATTGTATTTCTAGCTAATATAGCTTATAATAACTACTTAATGAATTATTGTTATTAGATAGCGGTAGATTATACAAGAAAATCTTATTACCAGCTATTGTAAATACTAATAAATCTACGAATACATTCTGATAAATTCTGATAGATAATTTTAGGACCAGCTAGTGTAACTACTACCCTTAGATAGCTGTTAGATTCTAATAGATACTGTATGGGTTGAAATAGCTATTTGTATTACTCCCTACTATAGATACTAATACGTAGTTCTATTATTAGAATCTATAAGAAAACTTCACTACTCGCTGCTGTTGATGCTAATAATTACTAATAGACTTGTTTTAGTGTAATCAAGTCTAAAAATTGAATTACTATTAGTAACTTAGTGTCTACAGAAGCTGTTATCTGATAGCCTTAATGTTCTAATCTAATATAACCAATAAACAGAATTATCTGTTAACAACAGCTGCTGTAAATGCTAATAATGCTAAAACCAACTGTTAGTGGATGCTAATGAATACCAACAACCTTAACAAATAACTGCAGTAGTAGCTTCTGTAGATACCAATAGTTACTCATCGATAGTTGCAGTATTAGAATCTATCAAGTTCTAAGAGAGAATTGTTTTACTAGCTATGATAGACACTAATAACCACTACTAAATAAACCCGTTAGCAGTTCTGTTGTTGCGCTGTGTCTGATTCTATAACCCAGCTCTGCTAGCAGCTAGGCAGATGATAATAACCCTAAGAGGTAACTGTCGATACATGGGCTTATGGAAGGCAGCAGCCTGCACTAGCTAACTGTACTAACACCTGGAATAACCACAGGGCCGCCTTAGATTCTGATTCTAAGACATAGTTCACATTATGGGCAGCACCACCGGACCCTGTGTCACCCAGCTGGCGCCTTTGACTTTTACTTAGATCAGAGGTGCTTGATACATCTAAACCCCACATGCCCCCTCATTTGAGACCAGTTCATGTTATGGAACCCCTCGTGGCCTCATTTGACACAATTAACCACATTTGACTATACAGTGACTTCTTTGAAGGGGCACTCGACCTAAGTTGACACCTATGTCCCCGTGTGACCCTGTAGTTACATCTTTGCAGGATCACCTGACCTCAGGTGACCCCTCGTGTCCTCATTTGACCCCCGTGTCCTCATTTGACCCCACAGTGATGTTTTGCAGGTTCACTTGACCTCAGGTGACCCCTCGTGTCCTCATTTGACCCCCCGTGTCCTCATTTGACCCCACAGGGATGTTTTGAGGGTTCACTTGACCTCAGGTGACCCCCCTCGTGTCCTCATTTGACCCCACATAGACCTTTTGGGGGCTCACTTGACCTCAAGTGGCCCCCTTGTGTCCTCATTTGACCCCTGTGTCCTCATTTGACCCCACACGGCTGTTTTGAGGGTTCACTTGACCTCAGGTGACCCCCTCGTGTCCTCATTTGACCCCGTGTCCTCATTTGACCCCCACATAGACCTTTTGGGGGCTCACTTGACCTCAAGTGACGCCCTCGTGTCCTCATTTGACCCCGTGTCCTCATTTGACCCCCACATAGACCTTTTGGGGGCTCACTTGACCTCAAGTGACGCCCTCGTGTCCTCATTTGACCCCGTGTCCTCATTTGACCCCCACATAGACCTTTTGGGGGCTCACTTGACCTCAAGTGACGCCCTCGTGTCCTCATTTGACCCCGTGTCCTCATTTGACCCCCACATAGACCTTTTGGGGGCTCACTTGACCTCAAGTGACGCCCTCGTGTCCTCATTTGACCCCGTGTCCTCATTTGACCCCCACATAGACCTTTTGGGGGCTCACTTGACCTCAAGTGACGCCCTCGTGTCCTCATTTGACCCCGTGTCCTCATTTGACCCCCACATAGACCTTTTGGGGGCTCACTTGACCTCAAGTGACGCCCTCGTGTCCTCATTTGACCCCTCGTGTCCTCATTTGACCCCTCGTGTCCTCATTTGACCCCTCGTGTCCTCATTTGACCCCTGTGTCCTCATTTGACCCCACACAGACATTTTGGGGGTTCACTTGACCTCAAGTGACCCCTCGTGTCCTCATTTGACCCCTGTGTCCTCATTTGACCCCACAAGGCTGTTTTGCGGTTCACTTGACCCCCAGTGACCCCCTCGTGGC
>VYZM01008024.1:76258-112076 GCA_013398915.1 Dromas ardeola
GTGACCCCTCGTGTCCTCATTTGACCCCGTGTCCTCATTTGACCCTACAGTGATGTTTTGGGGGTTCACTTGACCTCGGGTGACCCCTCGTGTCCTCATTTGACCCCCCGTGTCCTCATTTGACCCCACAGTGATGTTTTGAGGGTTCACTTGTCCTCATTTGACCCCAACTGAATAATAATCGAGTAATCTAATTAATCGATTCTATTAGAATATGTTAACTCTTATCATCAGACTTCTTAGTGTAAACTGTGCATAACTCTTTCCTGCCCTCTGTTAATGTCCGTTACATGACTTGGAACTGACCAGCTAATTGGGCTAGTAGTCAAATAGCTCGAGGCAGCGGCAGTCTGGAAGAGCCCCAGGTGAATAACTGACCATCTCCGACTTGGGCGCCCTGACCAAGATGACTGAGACAGGCTTGAGCAGGATATTCTTTATCCAGGACTGACAGAACCAACACAACACAGACGGTATGCTACAACAAAGGAAATTTTATTTAAAAATAAAACTTTGTTTTGTTTTCTTTTTACTGACACAGGTGAATGAAATCCCAAACAAAGAAGCTCTTAGTGGGCAGCATATAAGAATGGAATCAATTAATAAATAACATTAGTATAACCTCTAAACATTAACAATGCATCTGCAAACAAAATGAGGACTTTAAACCAAGTGAACCTTAAAGCTCAGCTACTCTCTGTAAGAATATTTACCTTCTGTTTTCCTTATTCTTTACAGATCTGAAAGGATTAAATACTGCTATTATATTTTTATATTAATGACACTATTATACTTTTTAAAATATTTTGTGAAAATCTCAACATTTTTAACACTGATATTATACAAGTTGGTGTTTGTCATTCAAGAGAAAGAACAACTGTTCCTCCCCCACTGGAATTTCAAAAAAGATTTCTACTAGGAACTTTAAAAAATAAGTGTCCTTATTCCCCACTAATTTTTAAAGTGGCACCTTTAAGAAAGTGCCCTGGGAGTTGCATTTTTTCTTGCTCAACTGAAAAAACATTTACAGTAATGACCCTGCCTCAGGATTAGCTACAGTAATGTAATCAGTCTAGTGCAGGAAGCAACATGCTGTACTCTGAGCCTGTCCGGCTCCCCCAGGATAAGGGCTCAGTGAAGGGCATGCAGAAAAGCTGTTTGTAGTGACAGCAAGTCCGCTGGTTCCCAGCAGAGACACCGCATGCCTCAAGCTGCAGCACTTGCAGAGACAGACAAGGCAGCAGACAAGATTTACCACACCCCTGGCAGGATATGTCTCATTGCAGATTCCCATGCAGCTACGGTGGCATTGAACATATTAAGTCAGGCGGAAACCCTGTTCAGAACAGACGATGCTTGCCTGCTTTCCACAGCTACCTGCTGCTCGCTGTGCAGACATGTATACTGGACCCACACCGTTTGTGCCCAGCTCTTACTGTACAAAGTGTTTTCTGCTTGCTTTGTGTCCAAGGTTGCTAGGTAGGGAGAAAACCAGCATTTTTTTATGAGCAGAACTCATATTTTGTTACAAGCAAAACCAATCCTGTCCTACAATTCTACTGTCTTCACACCATGCTTAGTACAGCACCAGTCCAGACAAGTCACTGTTAATAACAGGTAAAGTGGGAAACCTCCACAATTGAAATGCTACAAAACACAGTGTCATAGTAGAAGTGACAATCGTCCATCTTTCTCGCCCCTTCTTTTCACCCCTTTCAAAGCAGTCTCATGCTCAAAGGCATCTCTACAGCTTGTCTAGTTTGGGCTCTTCATTTTCACAGAGGGGCGGATACTCAGATGCAGCCTAGCAATGCAGCGTTCCGTTAAGAAAGGCACTAGACCTTTAGGGTTTTTTTTTTTTTCTTTTTAAAGTAGCGTCATTAAGTTAAATTCTTCAGAATAAAGATCAAGGAGGTAAAGGGAAAAAAGAGAAATCAATCTTAGGCTTACCTTTCTGAAAGAACAACAAGAAAAATACACTGTACAGTGCCTGGATTGACTTCACAGAGCACAGCCACAAGCCACGGTCAGGACTCTGCTGCACTTCAGTGGTACTAGCAAATGCTTACATTTCTAAGGAAAAAAGCCAAGACTTAAGTTTCTTAAATCAGTTTGAGACACAAACAGTGCACAGAAAGGACACATGCAGAAAAATTAGTGATACGTGCCACAAAGATTGCTCTCTCTAATCTCTAATACTTGGAACAATACCCATAGGAACCCAAAGACAGGCCACTAATAGCTCTGCGAGGCATGATTTAATTTAACATTACAACAAGCCTGTAATAAAGGGCTTGTATGGGACAGGGCATCATTACTCTGATCACGCACACTGTGCAAGACAAGAGTTAAGGCTTTCTAGTTGGCTGGACGTGGCTCTTACGCAGCCTTGGCAGCGGCACCTCTGTCTGTGTGAACCAGTCACATGCCACACTTGAACACACTTGCACTGAGTTTACACAGCAAGTCAGAAATGAAGTGGCTCCATACCCAACACAGAGCAAGTGGCAGCACTGGACAGAATATGAAAAAGAGGGAAATAAAACCGTAGTGCTCCCTTACCAAAGGGCTTACCTGGCTCCCCAGGACAAAGCCAGGAAACAACTCTCATACGCCAGGACTGGTTGCTCAGGCTCACAAGTGTAATGCAGATCCACTGAGAGAACAACCAGAGCTGCCCCCTGTCCCTGTCTCAGCAGCACCAGTGCTGGGCTTGCTTCTCTAGAAGCTCCCACAGACACACCGACCAAGGCTGCCATGCATAACTGGCAGAGCACTTCACACAGCAAGAGTGGGATTCATGACGCCGCTGACTGTTGCACGTGTGGGCAGAGGAACAAGAACAGCTCTTCCCTGAGTGCGATATGTCTTGACATCACCTTCTCTGCAGCTCAGCACCTTCTGCAAGGCCGGATTCTTGGCCTTGCTGTGCCTGACCTCTCTCTGCACCACTGCAGAGCACTGTGCCCACTGACATAAATCTCATCACTGGGCTGCATTTTCAATTTTCAGCCCTGGCCTCAGAACAGCAACAGTGGTGATGGCCTGTAAGTATTGCAGGAGATCTCCTTACGGTTTCAGGGAATGTTTTCTTTACTATAGAAAGATGGGGAGTAAAGAGAGACAGTTTATGCTTTTAAACTGCCTGGAACCCACTGCATCAATTTATAAAGCTGTAGATCTAGAGAGAAACCTATACCCTACATAAAACAAACACTTTATGCTTAGTTCCCTTTGTGAATACTTGTTAAGTCCTCTCCGCCAATTGCAAGCTGTTTCTTTGAGATCTGGGCCCAGCTACTAGATCCTTTAAGAGGCTAAAATGCATCCAACTGCCATAATCACTCCAACCAAATTTCAAGTTGCAACCCTTTGCCTAGTGACTACTGCTGCCCTTGGAGAGATGTAAATAAGGCTAGACATGCTTCAAAAGGCTAATAGCCTCTCAGTGTACACAGAGCACTTGTTTGTCTGTCAGGCTGTGACCTGTGTAACCCTACTTGATGTAAATCCTCTCAAAAGGAACCACACACTTTTCTCACGTTAAGCATATATGAACAGAGTTAAGTAGCTGAGTATGCAAGTCAGGTTTTTTCAAAGTAACAGCTCAGTACTGACTCTTAAAGCCATGTGATCATTTTACAAATACAGAAGTTTCCCAGATCTGTTTTAACACAAACTGGCAATGCCTCAGAGTAATGCAAATGGAAAGAAGAGCCCTCATGTTGTTTGGATAGCCATGCAGAGAACTGCTGCATTTCTTTTACTGCAAAGCAGGTAAGATACCAACAAATACATCAGCTGCATCTACCAATTCCACAAAACAGCCTGGCACAAAGACAGCTGGCTCCCGCAAAAGCTCTCTGAAGGAGCTGATGGAATGTGTGTGAAGGCCACTAGTCTGCAACAGCCACCATGCAATTAAGATAAATAAAACATCATATTTACCAGGTGCAACATTCCCAGAGAAAGAGCGCATAGGAGTGTCCAGTGACGGCTGCTCAAGCCCAGCAAGGCTACAACCACGCTTGAGCATTGAAGCACAAAATGCTCAAGGCTATAAAAAGGAGAAGCAGCAGCCAGTTCTTTGCCCTCGCTCAAATTCTTCCCACCCTCTTCCACCCCTCAAAAACACGCAAAACTTTCAGCACATCTAGCTGCCTGGAATCTGGTGCTGCCAGTGCTGCCGGCAAGAGGACACATATGAGAGAATTCAAACTCCCAGCACTGCCAAGATAAAATGCCTGACAGAAACTAGTCATGCTATCTCCAGGCAAAAAGGGAGGACTTGAATCATAAGTAATAAATGCTATTATTACAGGCAAAAGGGAAATGCCATGGCAAACAGGAAGCAATCGAAAGATTCTTCCAAGGTCTCCTATTTATTCCCAGCAGAAAGTGACCTCCCAGCTGCTCTAGAAAGCCTGAGCCAGACACACAGCAGCAAACAGATCCAAACCTAGTACCATGAACCACAGGACACACCACACCGACCTCGAGACTTGTTTCTCAGAGCATTCACTTAGAATTCACAGCACAAAACACTCCCCCCAGCCTCCAGGGCATCAGCTCGGGGATCCCTTGTTGCGATACCTTTCTCTACCAACACCCTGGAAATAAATCTGTTCTCTCAAACAAGAGGTAGGGGTAAAGGACTCCAAGACATACACTATAAAACACCATTCTGCTCCATTTCATTCCACTGCTTTGAAATCTGGAACCACAAAAACCTGATAACTGATTCTCTTAAGAGGCAAGACTGACCTCAGCACGAAGTCTCTAAAGGAAACCCCTTCCCCTTTGGTGCGTAGCTGGGCTACGGCTGCCCAGGCAGTTGGTCCACAGAAGCTGTAGGCGTGGAGGTAATGTGCTATGTGGCCACATGCGCAGGGGAGGAAATGGAAACAAACTCCCGGAGAATATTCTTGGCCATTTCAATATTGTTATGTGCAATGACCAGTGCTTTCTGAATGTCCTGATATGAGTAGCCTTGGCTCATTAGATTCTCGATCTCACTGGAGAGTTGCAGTGACGCACTGGTCCCACTGCTGGCTCCAGCTGCTTGGCAGCTCCCTGCTTTCCGCTCAGAATTTATTCTCCGTGGTAGCGGCTTCGGCGGCCTTTCTGGAACTTGAGAGCCATCTGAAAAACCTGTAAAGAGAAAAAAATGCATCACTTCAAAAAAGGACATGTGATTCTTGCTTGGAACAAAGCGGGAATGACATTAGACTGATAAATGGCACTTCAAAAACACGCCACTGAAAGCGACGCCACTTCCTCCAACCAGCCTATCCTCCCTCACAACAGTACGGATTAGCTCAGCTTCCCCTCTCATGTGCAAAAATCGCTCTGGAGATTTTTTTTAATTAGGAGGCCATAAAAAAAAATTAAGCAGGGATGTATGTGTGTGTGAGTGGAGCTCAGATATCAGCCTTAGTATAAGAAGCAGAGACCTGCTGGGACAAAATGACACAGAGAATATGCAACTTTACCAAACATCCCATTTCCTTCTAGAATCAGACAGCAACCCCCAGTTGAACTGTCCAGATGCTGAGCTCTGCTCACGGAACTGTGGTCTGCATTGCAGCGTGCTGAGGAGTGTATGCACATAACCGGATCTATCAGTTACAATTCATCCACCACAATCATTCCAGCAACTGAATTACATTCTCTGAAGGGTCTGCTCCTCTTCCTCTGCCAGCCCATCAGCAGGCCAGAGCCATGCGCAAGAGTTCCTGCTGACGCTCACCCTACCTAACGGCTGGCAGCTACGGCAGACCAGTAAGCTCAGCCTGTCCTGCCCCTCTTCTTAGTCATTCAGACGTGTTACTTGGCAGTAGCCACATCATGCACTACTCCCGGGGAGAAAAAAAGAATAGCCAATAGACCAAACAAGACACCAAACATTCCAACACGTTGCTTAATGTCTTAATCCGACATCTGATAATTTTTGAGTTCTAACCTCCTGTATCATTGCAGAAAGCATTTTTTCCTACTTTGCAAATCACAAGAAACTTTTCTGCAAGAATATTTGACATCACCTTAAAAAAAATTTTATTTGTCTTCTGGAGAAACTCCTCAAAGAACTCAAGAGAAGAGTTTTCTAGCAGTAGAACTGGTGTATAACAGACAAATACATAAGACTACGAATGTCCAAACAATCCCTTTTTAAGAGTGGACATTGCAGCCCTGGTCAGAAAAGAAGCAGTCATTGTGGAGTCTGTTTGAAAAACTCATACCAAAAGCACTAAGACAGAGAAAGCTCTTCAGGAAACAAATTCATTGAAGCTTCCTCACCAACCACAATGCAGTTCAACTCCCTAAACTTCAAAGTACAAGCTTCTTACACATAAAAAGCTTTTTGTACATTTGAGCAAAAGGACTAGCCACTTCTCTCCCCCACGTTGTCTTTTGAAACAGCTGCTTCAGCTTGAACTGGATCAAATCTCAGAGACCATGGGGTCAATTTGAAAGGGCAACTACTAGCACAGCTTTTTTGGTAGATGATTAAGAAGCTAAACCGAAAGGCACAACACATGAGAACATAAATCTGCAAAAATATATTCCATACTAGTCAGGCTTGCTTAACACAAGGCTTCATCAGTAGCCAGTACCCAGTGTTTCAGATAACCACATATGCTTCCCAGAGCAGTAACAATCAGCATTTCCACAGCGTTTTTCATTAGCAGATCTCCTAACACTACAAAGCAGGACAATAGCACTCTTATTTCAGGGCTGTAGAAACAAAGAAGCGTCAATAATTAAGCTCAGTACTTCATAGAGGAGAAGGATGTAAGCCCTTTCTTATCCCTGTCAGCCACATTCTACAGACACAATGACAGACTTAAGAAGTGAGGCAGGGAGCAGGGAGGAGTGGCAAAAGCTAATAAACTTCTCTTCACTAGTAAACCCTTCTCTGCGCTGTAGAAGGGCAAGCTCAGGGAAGTGAAAGTGTTGAAGCAGGTGAACAGAAGACTCATTGGGGTAAGTGGTCCTGGCTACAGGAGGCTCTGCCTTCCATCTACCTCCAGAAGGAACAAGAAACTCAGTCCTCTTATTTGGCAAATTGCCAGGGTGTTCAACCATGCTGAAATCCCCCAACAAGAAGAGCTTCAGCACTTCCTTTAGAGAGGAAGCTGGGAGTTGCAGGGATAGCATTATTCAGAAAGGCTCTTGGAGCGACGAAGCTTTGATTTTTCCCTCAGAGAATGTGCCTTGCAGCCAGAAGGACAAGATGTCCTCTACTCCCCAGGGACAAAAAGCTGACCTTGCTGAGCGACTAGGTCCCTGCTCAAAGGAACTGACAGCATCGAACAGTACACTTGTGCCATCTGCTGGCAACAATCGCAGCCGAGACTGAGCCAGATGAGCTGTGCAAGGCCAGTCGTGTCATCTTTTACTTGGAACAGTGAAAAGCAGTAATGTTCTGAAGTTCTGTTTCATGCGCTTGTACACTCTGGTACAGAAGGTATGCCATGCCCTGTAGGAAACACTGGCTTAAGGAATATCCTTTAAGCTGAGGAAAGGTTTTCCTGACTGTGATTTAAATGTGATTTGCTAGCTCAGTGATTAAACGACCAAGGCAGTGCATTCAAGTTGTGAATCAAACTGAACACCTAAAAACCAGTAGAATTCTGCCTTGTAAACATGACTTCACAGCTTACATAAAAAAACCTCGAGTTAGTGACAGAAATTTCAAACGTGCATAGCAAGCTGTCAGCACCCACTTCAACATGAAGAGTGCAAGTGTTGTCTAACCTGTTACAGGGTCATTTTCCAAAGACATTCGGCTGAAGGCAGGCGTGGCATTGGAGATATCAGACAGTGTGCGACGAGCAATAGCAACTGGTAGCGGTGGTTTGGGGATATCATAGCCATCTTCTTCATTTTCTGACTCTTCGGGGCCATTGCTGGCAGTGGCTGCTGCCAGATCCCCTTCATCTAGAATAAGAAGCACATTCTGAGCTCTGGGACTGAACAGACCCTCCGTCTCTCAAGGCAGACTCTGTTCCCCTGTAGTCCACAAACATTGACAGGACACAGAACTAAGGTTTTGCTGCCAAAAACCCACATTCAATGGATGCTCTTTCCAGAAGGTAGTGTTGGATTAAAAGTATTTATGATAGATGTGGGCTGACAACTGATGCCCAGCAAAAAAATATCTTCAAGACAGCAATTTTTTTTAACAATTGTTGAGTATTTTTACAGTGCGTTCCAACTAGGCTTCTCAAAAACATCCCCACATGCAGTCTGCAGTACACAGACCCAGATGTTTCCACATACATCCTAGCTATTTTAACAGCAAATGCAAGTAACATTTAATTTAGCCTAAATGCTGTTCCAACTGGGATTGGGACCAATTCCTTGTACCTCAGTTTCTCAGTTGTTTTTTTAGTACACCCACTCACCAGAAGTGTTGACAGCCTCGAAAGCAGAAGATGCTGCTTGGGAGTGAATGTTGTACATTGCTTCATACATACAGCCATCTGTCTGCTGGTCGCAGTCTAAAACTCTGAGGGAGAGAACACATATGTTCCTTCAGACAAATGACAGTGGTCAACCACAAACACTTAGTCTCTGTGAGTGAGATTCTGTACAGATCCCTGCTTCAAAGGGAAATCACTGCTGTTCTGTGAAAGAGTATTTGTTCCAGAAAATGCTCTAGTAATGTCTATTGCAATACAGCATATCAGCTTAAAAGAGTTTGATACCACCAGAACACAACCTTTTAACAGACTTTTGAATTTCAGTTGCTGCTGCTCTCAAAAGGTTAATGGCAGAAAAGAGCACGGAGTTGTTATCTGACTCCTTTAATACTGTATAAGGATTCTGCGGAAGAGCAGAGGTCACATGTCATTTACAGTTAGTTATGTTAGTCTTGGTCTGGTGAATATCACTGGGGAAATTCAGTAAACTAAGCACACAAAATCTCCACCCTAGTGAACAAATGTGCTTTCCTGGAGCTGTGAGGAGGAAGCACAGCACATACAAACAGAATCTCACCGTAAACTCTGAGTCATTTCCAAAGGCATTTTCATCTCTGTTTTTTGTACAGCAGGACCTGGAGGCACCACAGGCAGAGAGGACGGTGACATGTATTCAGTGTCTTCATCACTTTCAGACTGTTCCCCAGGAGGCAGTTTTGGTACAGGCAGTGGTCTGGAGGCAGAAGAAACAAGATGTAAACATCAAAAAACCATTTACGCCAAATCTAATTAATATTAAAGTAGCCTTTAAAATCCACAGCAGAAGTAACAAGCAGTCATCTTATAGTGATTCTGCCTAAAGAAATAACCTGGCTTTCAGGATTCTCAGCAGACTAGCTGCAAGGTCACACTGGCACAAGGTCATTATGCAAAAGGAAGTTGACAATATCATATATATTATACATCACCTACTTCACATAAAGACCGACTCATAAGTGAATTCATAAAAGAGCTAACAGCAACAGTAGCCTGTTTCCTATTGCCACAACCAAGGGTAACTACCACCACTATCCACAGATCTTTAGGATGCTGATTTCATCTACTTTCTCTAGATTGTGTACTTTGAATCTGTCAGAGATTGAAACTAAGGCTCACAGAGTTGTGTCAAAATCTGTCCCTGGTACCAACATAAAAACAGCCCTACAATTATCATTCTGTAAGTTATAAAATAGCACTTTTGCTAGAAAACAACAGACCTGGCAGCTAAGGAGTAGATCGCATTGGCAGATGAGGAGGGTTTAATTTTGGGATGTTCACACTCTGAGGTTGTTGTTGGACCACTGTTCAAGCTCTGAAAGAAAAAATTCCAAACCAGGAATCACAAACACCAATGTAGTTGCAAAGCTGTCATTCAACACATCCTCTAGGGGAATGAAGCACCTTAGAAATCCAGTAGTTCTGTGACAGTTTTCCCTCAGTGAGGGCACAAGCAGGGTTTTTCTCCTGTAGCCAACTGCTTGTTTACACAAAAACTGGAGGAACTTCATATCTTTTGAGATACCAACGGCTTTGGCAAATTCAGCTGAAAGAGGCCAAAAGGCCAAAATCGAGGACAAGAGGAAAGGGATGCAGACAAGCACAAACATACAGAGACAGAATGACAACTGTGGAAGTGTCATTTTCTTAGGACAATCTGGCTAAAAATGTACTTGCTTTCAGTTTTAGAAAGCTAGAGTTTTTAAAAGGAAAAATTAGGGGAATGGAATCAAAGAAAGCAAAACTGCCCTGGATTTCTTTAAGAGAACAATATGTTGCACTACAAAGTGACACATCATGACATTGGTAATAGTAACAGATCCAAATTTAACTCAGATTTTACTGTGTTAAACTAATCATAGCTACTGTGTGCAGGTTATAGGACTGAAAACTGAGAAGAGTAAATTACACTTTTTCAGCATACCAGCTCCCAATACAAAACATTTTCAGTTTTTCAAAATTGAAAGCTCAACAGTGATCATGAAATTGTGGCTCATGACTGCTCAAACAGGGATTTTGGCTTTGCTCCCAAGAGGCACAAAAGCACTTCCCAAAGAAGTCCTCCCATTATTCTCCCTTGCTGGGCATTCACCAGTGTCTTTCAGTCTCTCCCTTGGCACAAAATTGCCCTGTTCAGTTGTACACTACGAGAAGAGGGCACCTTGGAAGGCTTAATTCCTCACAGATTACGTTCACCTCCAACAGGCCTACTCACCACTGGGTTGTCCAGACTGAGCGTGCTCCCAAGCCGATGGCTGTCAGCCCTGGAGTCCATCTGAGAGGGCAAGGAAAAGGGAAGCGAGTGCCTGTTTGACAGTTCTCTCCCAGCCCAAGGGTCACCAGGGCTGAGAGCTACAGATGGGGCTTTTGGAATCGGCCTGGATGGCCACAGATCCGCCTGACGGTTGGAGGGCACAGGGGGTGGTTTGTCTCTCGAAGGACAGTCTCCTGGTGTGCAGGGCAGGGGACGTCTCTGAGGTCGACCTTCAGTCCCAATGGAATGTGGCCTATCTGGAGGCGGTGGCGGTGGGAGATCTCTGAGCGTGGGTGGGATCGGCAAAGGTTTGTCTTTGTGAAGAGTACCAGGTGCAGCCTGGAAAGCAGAAGAATGTAGAATATTGTTAAACAACATAAAAAAGAAGGGAGGCAGGTGGCAGAAAGGTGAGTTTTGGCTTTTGTTTTATCTATTTTTACAAGCAATTATCTCAAAGGATGTGGAGATAACTCTCCACATGTCCACAAGTTAACCCTTCAGAGACACCTTCTCTACAGGCTTGAAGAGATAACACAGTAACTATGTGCAGCTACAGCTAGGCACCAAACATCCCTGATTATTTTTCTTGAAGGAAAAAAAAAGGTTACAGCAGTATTAGATTGGATTCCCAACAAAGGATACCCATAATTTAAAAGAAAGATTCAATTGTGGGTTATTTATATACGTTAACATTCATCAGTCAGCAATCAATATTCACCGAATTGGGTATTTCCTTCTGCCTGACCTTTCAAGCATAATTTCGTACTTAACAGCTGCCATATCTCAACAATGACCAAATGCCACCAAGATCACACTGCTGCCTTCAGCTAGTCAATCAGAGAAACAGTTACTCTCTCCCAGTCACACACATTTCATTCCTTCCTTAGTTTTCAATCTGAAAAAATGCTCAATGGAAAAATTTGTGAAGAAAAGTTGGGACAGGAATATGACACCTTCCTACAGCTAGCTTGCTAGCTAGAACAAAACACAAGCCCACAAGTGTGTCTCCAAACGGCATAGGCAGAAGTGATTGAGGCTGAAAATCAATGAAGATACTGGTAATAACAGTAACTTGGTAGTTAACAGGAGGCCACCTGTCATGCTAAGGGAGGAAGCATTTCAGCTTAAGACCAGCTTCCTTCTAGCAACTGCATGGACGAATGTGAAGAAAAGACAGGCCTTTTAAACAGCAAAAAGGGACTGTGTACCATGGATTCCAGAAGGAAGCATTTACTTTCAGGACAGACTAGGCTCTCACGGGGAATGGAAGGAAAGTGGCTTAACAAGACTATAGAAAAGGAAGAAGTCATCTTGTGTGAAAGTGCTTAGGGATGTCACAGAGAACATATAGCGTTCACCGGAATGCTCATCTTTCCGCCTGCCCCACCAAAATCATAGTTGAAAGGGCAAACAGTGTGTTTGACCTTTGAAGTGGTCCCAGGACTGGAAGCCCCAGGCGGATTGGACACTCGCTGCTGCAAAAGATCCAGTCGCGGCGGCACGGGAGGAAGGGTGGCCTGTGGAGCTACTGAGAATGGAGAAGGAGGACGCTCAACCTGAAAAAGAAAAGAATGGAAAAATCAACAAATGACAAAACCCAGCAGAACTCCTTTTCTCTAGAGAAGCTTTCAGCACTGTGACTTGTACTGGCTTCAGTATCGTTATTGGTAACAAATTACTACATTAGTAACAACCATACCCCAGTAAATGAAGGCACTTTAACAGCAGAGCAGCATTTGACTTGCAGCAAGCCTTGAAGATCACCAATGGGGTTAGCTGTGGCACACAACTAAAAATGCACACTTAGCAATGGCACAATAAAAGACAAGCTGTTTTGATAGAGCAACAAACCTGCCTTACTGGGCAGGTGCAAGCTTCTTTTCTTTTCGACACAAGAGGGCATGATCTGCTGCAAAACCTACTGATTACTGTAGGCACCACTGTGCAAACTACCTTGACTACAGTGTCATGGCTGTTGCAGCAATCACTAGTGTGCACCAAACCCTCCATTTTTGTCCCTGGAAAGTTGTTTGTCCACCTAACAAATCAGAACAGTGCCCGTTCTTCTCTTTTTCATAAAGTTTATTTTACAAGCAAGGCTAGTGCTTTCTAACTTTGAAAAGCTTTACACAGGTTTGAACTCACTAATGCCAAAAAGTACCAGCCTACTGCAAACCACGCCAGGATGTCACACAGAGGAATCTGCTTTGCTTCTCCAAGCTATGTATACGAAAACCACCTCCAAGAAAATGGTTTACTGTTTAGTACACTACTTCACAGGGGGGAAACTAAAGAGAAATATGACCATAGGTAAACCAGTGTAGAGGATTCTTTCTGATCAGGAAAGGCAGCTTATTTTAGTAAATTCAACTATTAAAGATTAGCCAAATCCAAACCCACTTCCCTATGCCATAAGACAATGCTAAGTGCAGATGTGCGAGAGCAGCAACGAGCTTTTAGAAAAAAACAGGCAGGGATCCATAAATAATGCCTGTCTTGTAAACACCTCCTGGCAGGAAATAGCACTAATGGCAGAGAGTTATCACACCTTTATTATACAAATTTATCAGACACCGTATAAGAAGATGACGGCCAAACTCACGTCCTCAGCAAAATAGCCTGCCCTCTACGCAGTTAGTCATCAGGACCTTGGGAAGGCTGTATACATCACTGAGGAAGATGGATGAATTTTTGCTGATATGGGTGAACTATGGCTAATAAATCAAAAGCAGCATTGCTAAGCATGCAGAGAAGTGTTATGAACTTAGACCTTACATTCCAATAGGTCAAGCCAGCCTTTTCACCCTCCAAGGATTCTCTCAAGACAACCCACAAAAGATCAAAGATTTCGAAGTGTGATCACCATTGCTTAATAGAATTGACAGTGTAAACTGAACAGGCAAAAATGAACCTAAATCCCCGTTTTCCATACTGAGTAAATCTTTCCTGTTATAAGGCCTGACAACCCTCACACACACAAATCACTAAGACCACAGAAAACTGATGAAGAACATGCAGTCTTTGTACATACTGCAACATCTACTAGCACACACTCTGGTGACCTTACTTTGGTACCAGCGAGTTCTTTCATCATGAAGAGGGAATCATCAGCTCTGTCATCATCATCATCGTCATAATTGGGTGATGGAGTTCCTTCTGCCCCTTGCCTTGATAATCCTCCTCCTCCTCTGGGGTCAAATGGGTCTACTACAATTGGCTCCGTGCCTTTGATTTCACAGCGGCAAAAAGGACAACCCTGGCCTTCTGATTCCTTCAGGGAAGAGAAGAGATATGTTACAGCAGCCACTATGATGCAGAAATGAAACACATAGGTAATATACAAAGTGGTTTAAACCTACTTTTTGGCAGGTACCTTTCAACTGAAAGGAATACACAAAGGCAAACTGTGCTACAATTATGGGGAGTATTTTCCCTCTGAAGTAGAAAAACAGCCTTTTAGCAAATCCTCATACTTCTTGCCTATTCCTAGATTAAGAGATCAGGCATCTAACCAGCTTCTCCCTGAGCTGGTGAAGCTGGCACTGATGCACTGATATTACTGAACTATGAGCTTACGTCCTCAGTTATGCTATTATCATCTCCATACCTGAGGGAAACTGAACAGTTTTGAGGAGAGAATATACCACTTCTGTAAAAAAGTAACTAGCTTCACTCAGAGATGAACAAGAGGCAATGTTTCACCTGCCATGCAGTGAGACAGGACGTGCACATCAGGTGGCCGCATGGTTCAATCTTCACATCCTTGTCGTTTTCAGCACATATTTTACACAGCTGAAACGTGGAGCCCATTTCGCAATACAATTCATATTGTTCCTTGGGGAAAGATAGACAGACATGGTTGATACTGTAAAATAACAATCATGAAAAGTCATAGCTACAAGAAACCCAACACAAGATTTGCAGTAAAAAAACCTCCCAAACACAAGAACACATTGCAAAGGAGAAAAGAAGTCTGCAAAGACTTCACTATAATTTATGTATTAGATACATCTGTCAAGCTCTGAAAAAAGTGGGCTTCAAGTTATCCTAGATTTTTATTTAGTTGTCCCAAGAACAGTCTAGGAAAGCAGGGCTCAAGATATGCTGGATGGCACAAAAGAATGAGCAGAACATTCTAAAAAAAACATTTGGCAGAACGTTCTAAAAAAAATCTTGAAATCCGTCAGCTTAGGTAAAGCTTCACCTAACCTTTGCAATCTCCTCTGCCCATTCCTACCATTCAAAGATTCCTGTAACTCCTGTAAAATACAATACATCAGCCTTAAAAACAAGCCTTGGGGATATCAAGTATGACAGAATTGTATAAACAGCTAAGGAGGCTAGAAATTAGGAAGAAAGCAAGCAAGTTTGATGGGACAGAATGCTTTGCTCACCTGGGTAACTTTAATGTGGTCCTGAGGTGTGGGCTCACACAGGCCAGTCAAGTCAGGATTCTGATTCCGGCCATCAGGAAATAAATAACTGTAAGCAGTTGCGGGGGGGGGGGAGGAAGATATCTCTTTATATATATTCATATACAGATGCACACAAACACACACACAAGGTTCTTTGGGGGATGGTGGAGGAAAGAAAGAACAAGGCTGAAGAAGGGTGGGAATTCAAGGTATTTAAATTCAAAAGAAGTTTTGGAAGAATCTTCCTATCAGACAAAACCTAAACATGTCATTCTTAAAAATAAAAAGAAGCTTGTCTTCCTTCCTGGCAGCAATTTTTATTTTAAACAGGATGTCATATATGGTCCCGGACTACTCTTCTTAAATCATCCTATAGTGAAACTGTAATATCCAGAGTAAGAAAACTGATGCCATAGTATCAGTTGCAGTGGCTCAAATTAAGGACTCGACTGGAAAAGAATCTATGACAAGGAAAACAGTGATGCACGCTTATCGTCTGCTATTGCAAAGGACAGTACAGCTCTCCAGTGCAAAAGATAGCCGTCTCAGCATTCTCGAGGGCCAAAACAGTTCAGTATATGAATTATTCCACTGACATCAATGGGACTATTCACATAATTGAACCGTTCTGCTGAATCGAGGTCTAAATAAAAAGGAAGAGCTGAGACACGTCCAAAAGGGGCTCAGTGATGTCAATAGTGATTCTTTGACCTCTACAACATCCTGGCTCTCCTGTGAAGCAGATAATGTGTGATGAACTCAGACGGTACGTTTTACCATTCAACTGACTTTGCGACCTCACCTCAGGATTAAGATTTCTAAAACAAACTCACAGTGAAAGAGGGCAAAAGGGCAAAAAACCTGAATTTTGATAAAGTTACTTACAAGCCTTCTCTGAAGCCATCAATCAGTGCTTGAAAAAGAGGTTTGTTGTGGGGGATTGTCTGAAGAATGTTCCCATCTGCAGTGACATAGCCAATGGCCCACTGACCGAGTCGTGTACAACTCAATCGGAAAATATAACTAAAAACACACAAAGGAAAAGAAACTTTAGTTTGGACTGTAACAGACAGAAAATATTAAACGTCAAGTAGGCAGTCTTTGTCTGGCTATCTCAAGACAGCAAACAAAAACTAGTAGGAATAATTTGATGATTTATACTGGCTTTCCTCAATTTACCCCCAGGCAGATCAAAGGAGAACCTTGCAATCTGTTACGAAGTGAGAAAAGCATCCAAGCACTGGCCTGCAGGTGAAATTAAACCCAGAATCCCGAGCAAAAAAAGTTAAAATCATTTGTTTCAAATTAACTTTAAAAAAAAACAACAAAACCAACAAACAGACTACACAAGGTTTCCATTTTTAAAATCTGCACAGAACTAAGAGTACAGTAGCAACCTCCAGAAACTGACACTTGGTCCTTCCTGCATAAAGAGAAACCTGTTAGCCCTATTATATTGGGCCAAATTCTACCCAGGACATTAGGTAGCCTAAAACTGCTCAGGTCCACAACCCCTGTAGAAGAATGTGTTGCCCCCACCACCTTCTGAAGTCCACTCGGCCTGCAGCATTACCTTGCAGCCTACTCTGCCTACCATGCTGCCTTCAGCCAGTGCAAACGCTGGTCAGCTGCCTTGTCTGTCTGAAGTTTGCTTCAAATGTACAGACTGCTTCTGGGGGCTGCAATCCACTCAGCTCTCCTGGTTTTATGCACGCACGCCAGAAAGTTATGGGACCTATAGATACCTTCCTTTATTCATGGTCCTAAACAGCGCACCGTTTAGGCTCACCCTGGCAGTGTTTGCCTCTGCGTTCTGCTGATGCCTGAGGGAGCTGTCGTGACAATTGTGGGGGTGCGCATGAGGTAAGTCACCACACGGAGGATAATTTCAAAATACAGGGCAAGCTGCGGTTTTTGCACAGTTTAACTTTATGAGGAAGGAGGACAAAGACAAAATAAACCCAATCTCCTCAGTCAGTGCAGTGCAGTAATCGGCAATGTTAGCAAGAACGATCAAAAAAGCCACTGCTGCCAAGCACTAACCTGCCAGGTTTGTGAATGAATTTCTGAAGCCGTGCTTTCACCTCATCATACGTTAGGAATGCCATATAACCAGGATGAGTCACCGCTAGGCTATTCCAGTTCCTGAGCAGAGAGGACCATGGCTAGAGAAAACAACAAAGAAATATGTTAACCAAGCACTTCTAAGAGATATCAACACATACAAATATGCCTTAATTAAAGGGATCAGTTCCTCAGTAAAGAATCAGGTTTCTTATCCCACCACAAATCCAGTAGAGGAATTAAAACCTACATTCTCATGCAGCAGCCTTAGCATTTGAGTTTCTCTCTTGTCGGTGATAAAAACACCACCTAAGACAGACCTTAATCAAAACTCCGTTAATAAATACCAAGGGAGAAGTCACTGAGGTCACAAAAAGACAGCTCAAGAATAGCTACCAATTTGTGCTGCTTCTGCAGAGAAAATGACTCATTCCTAAAACAGGGATAAAGACAGGAGATTAAAAAGATTACGCGCAGGACCAGAAACCATGACTAGTCTGATCTCTAACACCGACTTCCTACATAGCCTCAGGAAAGCGACCTCCCCTCTCTGTCTCAGTTTCACTGTGTTTAAGATGCTTGTGAGGTGCTTAACCACCTAACCTCACTTGGGTGTGGCAAGGATTACTGGCTACTCTAATATTTGAATAAATAAACCAGCACATACATGCTAAATATTCCTGAAAATGATGCATAAAATGTCATAACTACCCTTTGAAAGCTTTCAGTCCTGAGAAGGGCTTGAGTGTCTAAATCACATCCAATTTTTCCAAATTTCTCAGCTTGTCTAAAAGAAGGTATTAGCTCTCCCTAAGAACTTTGCGTCTCTTGGAAATTGCAGCAACTCTTAACTTGCTCTTTATGTACTATAGTTGGAAAAAGTACTGAATGAGATCAGCTACATTGCAACACCGAACATGGGAATTTTTCATCTACACATATCTTAATTACAACCCACCCTATCACATGGGAAAAGGCAAGTCAGAGCCAAAGAAGTAAGTGTTTGTTCTTGTAAATACTCAATTGCACCATCAGAAGCTGTGTTTTTGAGTTTAGCACTATTAAAGACTGCGGTTTAGAATTTTACCTACTGTTAACATCACTTCAGTAATACAGATATTTCTTGTGCACAGAATACAGACATGCCCACAACGTCCTGGCTGTGTCAGGATGTTCAGGGTGTTCCTAGCCACATTAGCTAGGAAGCCCAAATTTCCATGCTTGTGTTCCATCCTGAACACCCACCCCCTGGAAAATAAATCTGACAAGAAAGTAAAGGACAAAGAAAGACAGACTGATAAACTAAGCTTCACATTTCCTGCCTTACAGAAGTTGTATCAGAACTTCAGTCTAAAAGTGACCTTTGAAAGGAAAAAATTGATTCATGGAAGGATACTGAATGTGCCTTACAGTTGCAGTACATATTTAGACAATTTTTTCTTCTACAACCAGAAGTATCACACACTTTCACTACAATATAGGGTCCTAAGTATTACTAGAGCTGTTTAGGGGATGAAGGGCAAGATGGCCAAATCCCTTACAGCACAAGTAATGCCATTCTAGTGCGTAAAATACAGTTTGTCCTGGGAAAATAGTCTAACCTGAAGCACTGAGACACATTTCAATTGATTCACATTCTTCAATTCTTACCTGAAAAAGTCGTGTGAAGATATCAAATTCAAATACTGAAATGTAGTCATTGCACGTCAAATCAATCGTTGACTTCAGGGCCATGGCCTCCAGCCCTGAACTGATTGGATGCACTTCATGCAAGGCCTGACGGAAGCTTTTCCAAGGAACAATAGTCCTGGGGAAAACCAAGCCATCTGTAAATGTGATATGTCTGAAGACCACCACCACATACACGCCTTACATATTATTTTGTGAGTATGCATTACATGATAAAGGAAGAGAAGAAAATCAAACTTAGCCATAGGCTAATACTACCATATATATACTACAATACTATGCAAGCACAGGATTTCATAGAATCATAGGGTTGGAAGGGACCTCTGGAAATCTAGTCAAACCCGCCTGCCAGAGCAGGGTCACCTTAGAGCAGGTTGCACAGGAACGCATCCAGGCGGGTTTTGAATGTCTCCAGAGACGGAGACTCCACCACCTCTCTGGGCAGCCTGTGCCAGGGCTCTGCCACCCTCACAGGAAAGAAGTTCCTCCTCGTGTTTAGGTGGAACTTCCTACACTCAAGTTTGTGCCCATTAACCTCTTGTCCTGTCACTGGGCACCACTGAAAAGAGCCTGGCCCCATCCTCCTGACACCCACCCTTTAAGTATTTGTAAGCATTAATAAGGTCACCCCTCAGCCATCTCTTTTCCAGACTAAATAGACCCAATTCCCTCAGCCTTTCTTCATGAGAGAGGTGTTCCAGTCCCCTAATCATCTCAGTAGCCCTATGCTGCACCCTCTCCAGCAGTTCCCTGTCCTTCTTGAGCTGGGGAGCCCAGAACTGGACACAGTACTCCAGGTGTGGCCTCACCAAGGCAGAGTAGAGGGGGAGGATGACCTCCCTCGACCTGCTGGCCACACTCTTCTTGATGCACCCCAGGATGCCATTGGCCTTCTTGGCCACAAGGGCACATTGCTGGCTCATGGTCGTCCCGTTGTCCACCAGGACTCCCAGGTCTCTTTCCACCGAGCTGCTCTCCAGCAGGTCAGCCCCCAACCTGTCCTGGTGCAGGGGGTTATTCCTCCCCAGGTGCAGCACCCTACACTTGCCCTTATTGAATTTCATAAGGTTTCTCTCCGCCCAACTCTCCAGCCTGTCCAGGTCTCGCTGTATGGCGGCACAGCCTTCTGGTGTGTCAGCCACCCCCCACAGCTTTGTGTCATCAGCAAACTTGCTGAGGGTGCTCTCTATCCCCTCATCCAGGTCGTTGATGAATATATTGAAGAGGACTGGGCACAGTACTGACCCCTGGGGAACACCACTCACTACTGATCTCCAACTAGACTCTGTGCTCCTAATCACAACCCTCTGAGCTCTGTCTTTCAACCACTTAACTATCCACCTTACTGTCCATTCATCTAACCCGCTCTTTCTATGTTTCCCTACGAGGACTGGTGCTGCAGGAAATTAGCAGCCAAATGAACTTCAGACAATTTTCTCTGCATATGCAAAATTTTGGCATCTGAAGTCCAGTTCCGCTGCCTCCTTTCTCTTTTTCTGCAGTCCTATCATGTCAACGCTTGTATGTACTCTGGGCTGTATACACCACCAACATTTTGATAAGAATTTCATCATGTTGCAGCTGGTAGAGAAGGAGTTAACAGTAAATCTTTTAGCAGAGTTCTAGAGAGTTTAAAAAAATAACAAACAAGCTGTAAACAATTCTCTAAAGAGGGATTAACTGGCAAAGTAAGATAACCAGAAGCCAAAACAGAAGCTCCTGTTCAAAGGAATATTTTCCTTCTTTTAAATTATCAAGTGGAATAGAAATACAGAAAGAACAAGCCTAGCTTTAGACAACTGTGTTATTCATGAGTAAATATATTATTGCTTTTTGTTCTGACAGCTACTAATTACATTCTTTATGTGAAGTATCTTAGTTACCTTAGTTAGAAAGCAGTACCCAATTCCGTTAACTTTAACCATCAAACGTTGCTCTATAGTTCATTTAGTTAGCGTTTTATCAGATAAAAAAGTTAAAATGACTTTTCAAGTCTGCACGCAAACATACATTGCACTTTGCTTTCTCCTTCATTCTATCTTAACAAAGCCATTATGCAAACTGACAAAAGTTCAGAGAAGCCAGAAGAAAGGTGACTAAGTGATTGGAAAGACTAATTGGAGGGAAGATGAAAAGAATTTAATATAATGGCTTAGCTAAAGGACAACTAATATTAGGGGCATGGTAACCTTTGTAAGAAGAAAGCAGATTATTTTGCATAGTTCGTGGAGCTTATTACAAGTTAAGGAATTAAATTAAGGAGAGGAAAATTTAAGCTGAATAATCGAGGGAAACTCTGTGACAGTACAAGAGTCTCCTAGGGAAAATGGGGAAAGACCCTTCTCTTGACACATTTAAAACAAGACAGGACAAAGAACCGGGAAATATAATGTAGGAACAATCCTGTATCTCACCCCAGACAGTGGACCAAATGACTAGTAGGTCTCTCTCATCATTCATTTTAACCTGACAAAGACCCTTCTGAACCGCAAAAAGAATTTTTAAAAATACACAATGCTGTGTGCAATTTTTCCCCACATCTCTATTTTTAAGCAGTTCGAAACTTACTTTTCACCAAAAGCCTTTCTCCAAAATTCTGCAGCATCTGCCTTGGTGATCCGGAATGTGTCTCCCTGGAAAAGGCCGCTTGGGAAAATACCTTTCAGTTCTGCCAGCATATGGCTGAATATCAGGGATAACTTTGTCAGGTTACGCCTACAAAGGACCGCAAAAACAAACATTTCTTTTAGAAAAGACAGATGTGGTTTAGCACTCTGAACAAAACAGAAACAGTACCTATTGCAATTCAAGAAGTATCCCAGCCTAGAAAACTCCTCTTATTTGGGACCGCCTTTCAAGTATTTACCCGGCATTCAGACCACATCCATCACACGGTACTTTCAGCAAGGCCTGTGTCTGTCAAGACATTTTCCACAATGACTAACTTTGCATAACCTCTTTGAGGTGGGCAGGTTATTTCCAAGGCAAACTGCCCCAAGGAAATACATTCACAGAAAATATCCAAACCCAATATTCAGACCTTACTTATGAAGTAACAGCATAATCGGAGCCAAAACATCATCACGCTCCTCTGCTCTTGCATCTGAAAATTCCTTATGAGAGCACATTAAACTACTACTGCCGTGGATCACGTAAGCTGAATGTCTTTCCAGGTTTCCAGAGGGTCCCAACACAGCATATTTGCTCAGAGAACATCTAACCAATAATAACAGGCCCAGATCAGAAGGGAAGGTCAAAACACCTGCAGGGTTTTTCTAAAATGTTAATAACTTACATACGGTCAGGGCGCTCAACCATATTGTGTTGAGTAATTATCCAATTTGAATTACAAATTGGTACCCCAAGTCTGTTCTCTGCCTGATGACATTCATGTATCAGGAGTGCTCTAGTCCACCAGGGTACGCCCTTTCTAAACTGAAGAGGGAAAGTGGGAGAAGATCAGAACAGCTATCATCTGCTTTGTGTTTAGTCGATGTGAAAAACATTTCCAGAAATAGATGACAGGAGGACTACTGCCTAGCAGAGCGGACACAGCATCACTGGGAGCATTTTGGGTTACGTGCTTCACAAGAAACTAGCATTGGACTGGCACCACACTGGCAACGAACTGCAGCCCAGGACTGCTTCTTCCCTCCGTGTAGTCTTAGAGACTGCGTTAAGGAAGTAAGCTCTATGTTGTAACTGTGCTATGCAGAAGTAGAGCTAGCTTGGGTACCTTAAAGCATCAGTGTCTGCTGCAGTACAGGAATACCAAAATAACAGTCTTCCTACTTAGGAGTCAAACAATAGCACTATTACACACTAGAGAGGTCATCTTCTACTTGTAGACAGAAAAAAAATATCTATTCACCAATGGCACCTCTTTCTCTCATTCCTTTATCCAAATAAAGGATGACTCTCTTCTCCTTGGCTCCATATACATTCTCCCGATGCTAGGAAAATGGAGTTCCTGAAGACGGGACAGGGAAATTTCTAGGCCAGAGGCTTTTTTTCACCCCTATATCACATGCTTGAAGATAAAAGAAGGAACCAGTATCACATGGGAAAGGATAACTTCTAAGATATGTCCAACAGACTGGAGCTGGTCAGAAGACTGCACCAACCACCAAGGCACTGCTCAGACTCTGAGCAACAAGTTATATTGCAGACTGCAAAATACTGAATCATTTAGAGAGGGGCTAGAAGCATCCCCAGTCACACATTATTTTCTTAATGTCTTATTTCCCAAGCTCTCTCAGTAAGTATGCTACTATTGTAGTGTGCCATCTCCCTGAAGACAGCTGTGCTTGGCAGCAAACTATGTTCCCCACAGGTTTCAGCCTTTCACCAGTTTCTAGTATTCTGGTTGGATTGGTTCCAATTTACTCAATCTTGGCCATTTTTCAGATACCACTTGCTTTAGACATGCTATTCCTAGTTGAAGTACTTATCCTGGTAATCTGCCTGATTGCGGAACTGACCTCCAGCTAAAGGAGATAGGTAACTGCCTCCAACCTTTCTGAAAAAATTCCCTGGACATTTGGGCTTAGGTCTTCTAGCTCCATATCGTACTTTCGTAGAGCCTAAACTCAATTGGAAGTGACCTACTTTGCTTGACATATATTCTACCGTTTACTCTATGAACCCTTTCTGCATGCTTATCCTATATGATACGGTCGAGGTAGACCAGAAGCTATAAAGGACTCAAAACCGTGTCATCTTTGACAGTGGTTCTCCTCTCTTATTCATTCAACTACGTTTTAATTAGCAACAAAAGCTGCTTAAAGTGTTTATAGAAGGTGCCGGCTATATAGCAAGAGATTCTGGTTTTTGCAATTTCATACATGTCCAATAACAACAGATGCTCAAGATTAACATAAGTAAAACCACGCAGATGCTGGATGCGTTACACATCCAAACTGTTTGTATTTTAAAGCAGCTATACAATGTGGTTGTTTGATTCTATGAACACGAACTGAAGGGCTTTGTTGTTCACTGCTCTTTGTCAGTTAACTGACCTCCAGAGAGGGACTCTCAGAAAGTCCTCTTGCCTTACTACTGTATCACAATTTCCAGTCACCTTGCTTTTGCACTTCTGTTATGCCTTTGAAGTGCTACTGCAATTTCTCACCTTCTGCTTTTAGGAAGATTGTCTTAAAAAACCCCCACAAAACTATACAGGGTCCTGCGTGTAGGGAAAACTAGGCTGTATCAGAACAGCAAAGTAATGGTTTCCTTTGTGATCACAATCACATTTATGAAGATCAGTGGCTCAGGACCTAGCTGTACAGATACACAAAGAAGCCGCAGTAGTACAAAACCAGGCTGTTACCTTACCAGTAGTATCTGTTTGCGCATCTCCCTACCCTGGTGTAATGTTAAGTAATTCAAAGTTGTGTATTCCCCTTTCCAGTAGCAGATACGCAACTTTGAGTTTACCAGGAGGCAGCTCAGATTCTGGGGCACAGCCACAGAGACAATTTAACTGTAAACTCACACCCCAGCTCCCTCCCTCCTGAGGGCAGGTTCCCACCATGTCCCTGCAATGCCTTTGGCTGACAAACACTAGAAAAAATGCAAATCAGAGGTTCTAGCTGCAGAGCTTGTTCCCCAAGCTGTCTTCTGAAAGTCCTCACTTCCATAAAATGGCAGAAAAGATGAGAGTTTATGGCAGTGCAAGGAAAATAAACACCACACTATTGTGAATCATTTAATCTATCTCCAACACAAGCAAAAAAAGAGATGGCAGTTGTTTTTACTGAGTTCATAAAAATGGAGACTAGAGCAAAACCTGCTAATTACTTTGTTACACTAACATGGAAGTAATTGGTAAGAATTAAGTTCTGAATCCTTTCCTTAAAGGGTTAGCGTGCAGTATTCGTGTGCAATCTGACCCTCAAACAAGAAGCTAAGTGAACAAGTACAGAGTTTAAACAAAGCAACAGTTAACACTGCAAGTAGTCAAGGTATATTTCTGCGTCCAGTTGCTTATCACTTTTGCCCAAGACCCTTCTCCCTTATCTGAGTTACAGGAAGCGCTTGCACTCAGCGGAGCACATCATTTCAGCAAGAGAAGTAAGAACTTCCGCAGGCATAAGGATGGATAAACAAATGATTTTTTTTTTTTTCTTTACACACACATGCACAGAGGGACTCTTTACAAAAAAGTTCCTAATACCCGAACATTTTCCATTCTTAAGGTCATCATATTTTACAAATATTCAGATGTATCTTCAGTAAATAACAGGAAAAACACAGGTAGTAAACATAAAGAGCAGCAAATTACAGAACAGTTTGGGTTAGTAACTAGCTTTTACATACAGCAACTAGTTACCCATCCTGTGCTAAAAGGACAAACATTTTCTTTCAAGAGTGCACTCCTTTATTTTAACAAGGCAAGTTACACATTTGTAAATTAATACAGACCAAATAAATGCTTGCAATTACAGTGAACATTTTTTATTGGCCTATCAAAGTTTAGTGATTATGACTGTATTTTATTTTTAGTAACATCAGCAAGTGTCCTCATCTCGATTGTTTCAACTAAACAGAAGCAAGAGTTCTTCCAGAAAAAAAGGTAGTATTTTCAAAGAACGCTTAAATGACTTAGACCAGAGATTTCCAAACATTTTTGGTCACAGACCTCCAGCAATCTTCCATGTTTCTTTTAAACCACGATGGCCCTCTTTCAAACTTTTAGCTAAACACCAGAGGTATGCCAACTGCAGTTTGGGAATCACTGACTTAGACACCTAAATCCCACTGACAGTCAGTGGCATTTAAACATCTGTCATATAAGCACTTTTGAAAATGTTACCCAGGGACCGCAGGCCACATCAGTTGGCTCTCCTCACCGTTTGCAACTGAGCTGAAGGCAACACCTGTACCAGCTTCAAAGGAACAACTACAGCATGTTTCTGTTGAGAGACAGAGCAACAGCTACAGTTTATGTAGGATTTCATGTTCCTGCAAGTGCTTTCACACATACATACAAAGCATTCAGTTTATTATTGTTAGATAGTGAATCAACCACATACATAAAAAGTAAAAGCTTAGAAAGCCAAATATTTTCCCACCCTATACAGTAACCAAATATTTTACTAAGAAACACCTGCAGCTCTAGCATGGAGGCATTATTCCTTCTGTACCCACAATGTTAATGGAGAACTGTTTCTTTAACAGCCCAGAAACATCACCAGAGCCTTTTCAGCTTCAATTATACTCTCCTGTAAAATTGCACTACCTTGTCACTGACAGGGCTCTAAAGATGAAGGTCTTGAGCAACCGTTTTGGGGAACAAAGACTAGCGTGAAGCAAGACTGTTTCTCCAGTTACCCAGCGTTCCCCAAGGCCGGGCTGGGCCTGCCAGCGGCTCTGCAGGCTGAACAGGCATGTTCCTTCGTCCTTCCTCCTCCGTGCCCCCCTCCGCTGTGGTTGTGCTACTTCCTTCCTGCTTCATGACTGTTTTTGCTCCACGCATCTTAGCGGAAGTCAGAAGGTCAAGCAGGCACTTCCATTTGCACCACAGCTCCTGCGGCAGCCCCTCTGCTGGCCAGGTCCCAGCTGGGGTTTCTAGTGCTCTTGCCTCCCCCAGACCTGTAGCAGATTTTTCTTTTCCAGTTTCCTGTTCGCTGGACAAAAGCGTTTTTCCACCATATAGACTCAGTCTTGCAAAACCATTAACGGCAGAGGATGGTTTTAATCAGAGCATTGCCTCTTTCAGCTGTGTCGACACGATTAGTTAAATTCATTCAAGTTACAAATGACTAAAACGCTTTTCTTACCTCAAGGCGATGTTAATATAGTACTGCTATTCCTGCCACTGCCAGCTAGATTTTTTTCATTTTCTTCCAATATCTCTCAACTACTTCACAGCTAACCAACTGACACAGTATAATTTTGTTCCTCACACATAGCAAGGAGACTGCTCCATTGGATGATGTAGTCACAATATTGTTCTCACATGCCATAATTTGACACGCACATACTGTCACATCTGTAAAACTCATTCTGTTGAAAGCATGCTACAAACACCACTGTACAGAGGAATTAAGAGCTGTAACACAAAACAACCAACTACAAAAGTGCTTATTTCTTATATAGGACTGAATTTTCATAGGGATTTTTGTATTTGCAATCCCAGACTTCAGTTACACATGTGAACACTGAGTTTTCCCAAATAATGTTCAGCCACTCTAAGAATAGGCTGTGTTTAACAAAGATTCTTCACGGGAAGCTAAGACAAACAGAGCAACACCACCACCTTGGCCCCAAAACAAAATTAAACTGAACATGACTTAACTGACTTCATTTCAACACGCTTTCAAGAAAACGCTTTATTTCATAAAATCAGTGTCAAACTGTCTAAAATTACACAGCAACAATGAAGATTCAAGAGGGTAAAAAGAATACAAATCAGAGAACCTAAGTTACTATAAGGCCATCCTATTCAAAACTCAAGAGAAGGCTCTCCCTACACGTCAGCTTGGCTGTTTAAAGGGGCATAACCCAAAAATGCAGCTCACAAGAAACACACTTGGTACACTGGAGGAATGGCTACAGAACATTTTCTAAAAAAGTCTATCTACTTATTCTAATGGAATATTAAGGGAAAACATTACAGAGGATGTGGGAGTGTCTGACACCTTAGCACTAAACTTGTTGACTGAAGGCTCCTAGAACAGATGACAGTTTCTAATTGCTTCTGTCCTCACAGAATTGCAGAACTAACATGTTCACCCAAGACAACTCAGATGCACCGCTTCCTTTCTGAGGAAATTCTATGTTTACTTGGTGAAAGAATTACAAACTTGTGGCTTGGAAATGAGACGACTGCTCAGTTAAACTGAGGGAAAGCACACTGTAATCACTGTGCTATTATTTATTCATTGCTACTGCTGAAAACTCGCATTATTTTTTTTTTTTAAACAACTCAGTCCAAATGGCTTCTGTAGTACCTCAGTCTTATGTCTCCAGTGGCTCTCCATTTAAGTTTATGACATGCAGAGCTGCAAGCACACCCTAATTATTTCACAAGTTGAGCAATTAATGCTTGCTTTTCTGTAAATCAGAACTCAAAAGCCTATTGATGGATAAGACTTTCTTCAGGACTTTGACATTCTTCTGAATATGAGATATTAAATTTTCTGAGGCACAAGAAAACCCCACTATGTTTTTTACCTCATTTTACGGGTGAGGCAGCTGAAGAAGAGAAAGAGAAAGTGCTGGAAGCTAGAATTACAGCTAGGGAATTTCTCATTCCTTATCACATGCTCATTATTGCAGAATACTATCCACTTACTAACTACTACTGCAAGAAATTGTAACTAAGGAAATACAAGTTTCCTACCCTGTCACTTCTGGGGTTACTTTGGAATTAGACACTTGGCACCAGATGACGTTTAGGTGACAGAGTTAGCATCCACTACAAGTAAATGCAAGATCCAGTACTTAAGAAAAAAAAAGACACCCTAAAACCACAGTTCTCGGGTCCTGCAAAGAGCCAAACATTATTTTTTCCTGTAACTACTTTACATCTAAATTTCATTTTGAAGATTTAAGAGCTAAAAAAAAAATAATTTTTTTAAAAAAATCAGCTCTTTTAACGAGTCTCCAACAAGGAAAATGCACCTTTCAAAAACCTCAAAGGTGCGAGGTTATCATATAAGGCATGCTTTTCAGATGTTATGAACTACGCACCAGATATGAGCAGTCAGACACAATTTCAGCAGATAGGTGGCTGTGCCTGGTTCCAGAAAGAACAATCGTACCTTATATCCTACTACCATACCAGCAAGAGTTTTCCTGCATGCTCTTCATGTTAACGTAGACCTCTAGCTTACGCATATAAGCAGTAAGTGGAAACACTTGAGGTGATCCCAAGATGTTTTTTATAACTCTGAGACAGCTTCAGAGTCTTCTACACGCAGTAATCAGTTTTAAAAATAGAAACAGCGGAACTACTTTCAACAAAACTTGCAACACAGGAAGTGAATGAAATTCCATTTAACCATTACTTGCTCAACAGAATTCACCTTACAAAGTTATGCCGGGCCACTGCTCTGTAACATTTACAGTACTTCCACAGGACAACTAACATAGACTAGCAGCAAACCAGACATTTTTGAATCAGCAAATTAATTGCTTGTACTATAAAATTTTACAGCATCAGCTAATGCTGCATTGATTTTGTAGACTAGCTCATTCCTACACCCTTTGGAAAAAAAGAAACACAGAACATGTTTAACACCTCATGTTAATACGAGGTTCAGCTCTAAACATACTTTTTCATTTAAAGAACTACAGGCTTTACTGTTTCATTCTTTGTAGAGGTACAAAACCAGCTGGTTAATTCTGCAACTTCAAGACTTCACTTACTAAAACTGCAAAATGGGAAGGGGAACACAAACCACAGGACCAGATATTTCTGTCCATTCTAGGTCTAATCCTAGTTCCATCACATACTCTCAACAGCAGGCTTGAATAACCTGAATGCAGGGTAGCCCTATTGCCTCCTCTGCAGCAGTGCATGCCACGGGCACTAGCATGCCTGGCTAAGGATGCCAGCTCATGCACAGAACACACACCTAGTTGCATCTGGAAGCTAAACTGCCACATTCATAAGATACTGCACCTGAGCTAGCCCTCCCAAAGCCAAATCATAAATGTCTGCAACCACTGCATTAGACTCTTACTCTGTTTAATATCTGCAACAAATCTGTATACAACAGCTACAACTGCTGTGAAGCTTCCCTTCTACTCCCTCCCTCCCCCTTTTTTACCAATTAATTAGGTCTGCAGCCCAAAATGTAACAGTTAACTAGTGAAAGGCATTCTCTGCATGCAGTATTTCTTACCATTCTTTTTTTTTTTTTTAAATAGCAACAATTGTTGCTTTAGAAAAGGAAGAAATTCTATAGGCTAACTCCTTTATCAGTGCTTTAGATATTACAGGACAGAAACACTACCCAATTTCCTTACAGTCTTCTGAATCCTGTCACTTTTCAAGTAATATATATTTAAACACCTCGAGTTGTGTGAGTAGACCATGACAATTAGTGTGTCACACAAAATATACTGCAGGCCACAAGCGACCAGAAAACTTTGGCATGTTTGTATCGTTATGCAAATGGATGTGACTGATGTGAAACAGAAAGGACAACACAGTCCAGTGTGCTGACCAGAAGCACCAGCCTACTGACCTTTGAAGGATCTGGACTTATTATTCTAGGCACAAATGCTTGTGTTATATTTTTAACAAGCTAGATTTCTTTCAATGTTAAGAGGGTGAAAATCCATTTCTTGTTCTGGATTTAAATATTACAGAAAGCACTTTAAAGAGAATAATTAGATATTATTAATGGACTTTAAAGAGCTCAACATATACTCAGAGAATTAACAAGATAAAGGATAACCTCTCACCTGTGTAACAGATTAATCCTTTTACCAGATTCAAGGGACAATACAGCAAAACTTACTGCTCAGAACTCCACTACTCATTATACTTATATTTGAGCTCTCTGCACTGGAGTCAAAGTTTGTATTTCAGGAGCTACTTGCTTCAGTTAAAGGGAAAAACAAAGCACAAAATCCCTGTTTCCAAATCAAGGAAGACTCCATATTTCACACTTGATTTTCAGCTGCCTCAAAACAGTCTTGGGTATCATAACACCACTGGGCCTTCCTTGGCAGAAGTACCTGTAAGCTCTATCGCTTCATTCCCAGCTCACATCCTGTCAAAATACTAAACCCAAGATATTTTGCAACATACATGCTCCAGTACAACATCCAACTCACACATACATTTGCTTTCCAAGCTTCAGACTCTAGGATTGCAGCTAATGGCAGTACTTGCCCAGCCTGTAGCTGTCCTGCTGAGAAATTTAGAAATAGATCTCTGTTTTTCCCCCTCACACCATACTCATTTACCATGACCAACTTATCCTCTACAGTAATTTTACAGTCCTTTCTACAGGAGGGTAGCGGTCAGCAAGTCACATTACCTGAGCCAGCTGTGGGTGGCACACGACTGAGTGCCATCTGATCCACCTTCCAGAGATGGAAACAGGGCAAAGCCAGCAAGTTCACAAACTGATGTCACAGAAGGTACTGCTTCAAACTGTTGGGAAGCAGTTGGCCTAATTTTCTTCAGTACCTTCTAGCAAGCTGAGGTTTTTTTCAACACTATCTTATAGTTCAGAAAATATTTCACGCACCAAAACACAATTTGTTTTCTGGCTGAAAGGGCCATGACTGCAGACTTCTTCAAATCAACAGAAATCCAAAACATGGCATCTTGGCCCTTAATACACAAGCCAAGCACCCAAGAAACACAATACGGTTGCCAAGTAGCAGTAACACATTTTTGACAGTGTTGAGAAACCTATCCACGTTTCGGAAGATAATTACTACGAACTAAATAACACGCTTGCACTTCCATCTACAATATCAAGTCCACAGACTTAGTCTTCCATAAAACTCTATGATTTTATAGGTCCTGAGAGCAAAGAAGAATAAAAATCTTACTTCCTTATTATGTAATAATCTGAAAGCTTAAATTTGCCATAAGCTTATTTTCAAGACAGTGATCCAATTTTTGACAGAAAGAAAATTAAAATAAGTGCAAGCTTATGCCAATTATGCTAAGTGTTACTTAAGTTCCACAACTATCACCTAAAGTAGCAATTTAAAGCCAAATTAAAAAGAAATAATTCACATTCCTCTCTCCAACAACATTTAAATGATAATGAATTTCTTCTTGGGTAATAAGCAGTTAGTTAGTGTTCATATGCTGGAGCCTGGCAAAGAAACCTTTCTTGTGGGCAGCTTTGGAGCCTGTTCTTTTCTTTAAGATGTTCTAATTTAAATGCAGATGTAGACTTCACACTAGTGAGTTTTGTAAAAAAAAAAAAGTATTAGCTGTATTAGAAGGAAGTGACAGAAGGAGGACTCACACACACCACGCACCATTTGAGTTCCACATTTTATACTACCTCTTTTTCACTGGGCAGGAGTGTGTGCAAGCACTCCAAAATATGAGATTAGAGCACTAAACCCCCCTCCCCCCAGAGGGCTTTTCTGGTTCATGGCTTAGCACAAGTGTTTTCCAACTTTTTCCTCTTTAAAATCCAAAATTTTTTTCCAAGTCATTCTTCATGCATTTCCTTCCCTTTTAGAGATATGCATGGTCATTTCCAGTAAACATTAAATATTGGTAGCTTTTTCCTGTGTAAATTAGAAAGTCTTTACCTTGGAGCTAGAAAAGAATGTGAAATCCTGCTGAGCCAGCATCCCATAAGGCTATTGTCAGAAAGACAACAGTTAAATATGGATTAGCTTCCCAAACCTTTTTTGAAACTCCATGTAATATGAAGAGGTTTGTGATACTCCCTGCCTAGCCCCATTTTCTCCTCTACAGATACGTTAGTTTTGTTAACCATGTTTGTTAACGGTTTGTTCCCAAAGTATGCAAGCTGAACTAGTAAAATAAGTTGTGCTATTTCCTAAACATCCAGTCTACATCCTGAGTAATTACTTCTCCTCAGCCTTTCACCTAACCCCCACCCTCCAGCTTGCATAACTGCATTCTCACATGGAAACATTTGCAGTGGTCTGATTTTATTTAGAAAACAAATTTTCTGAATTTTGCCTCATAAAAAACTGTTTTAACATAAGCAGTAAATTTGATTCATTGATGAAAAATGGACTCTTCAGCCTAATTCATCATTTCCCAAGTAACAGACAATTCGTACCCCCGTCCACTGATCAGCAAGCTATTTTTCTGTTCTGCCATGTGAAGTGTAATCTATTTACACAACGGCAAAAAAGTTGCTGCAATGAGTAATTTATGTAGTGGGGAAAACTGACGAATCACAGCTCCTCTGTGCAAGTAAGGGGTCTGGAGAAGTAAAAGCTTTCTGCAACAGAAACAAAAAATACTCCAGCATAACCACTGAGCCTCTAAATTAAACTGTAATCAAGAGCTTAGCCAAGTTTAGCATATTCAGAGTAGTTGTGGCATTAGCATTAATAGCACTATCAATCAATGGAACCATCACATTGCAGGAAAAATAGTATGTATGTTTAACCAGTTTTTGTAACCACTAGTTAAAATGTAAACTTAAGAAATGCACGATATTTACAGGGTCAGAGAAGTCACATGTTTACCACTGTAGGCAGCACCCGCAAGCTACTCGGTGCTAAACAGGTGTACCTTTCTCCTTTGCATATAGGCCTGCTAACTACCCTCTACAGAATTTCTTTTATTGCACTGTTTCAGCTATACAGGCTACAAACTTCACCTTTTAGTGTCTTTTTTGTTTTGTTTTCAAAACTTCAAGTGGTAAGTCTTAAAATACCTTTTGCATTAGAAAGCACAGTGGACCTATAAAGAATAGGAACCAACAGCTCTGGAAATGTGTATAGCCTCAAGAATACCTGCTAATTACTGCAGCACAGCCAACCAATTATCAAATGACTTACCTTTGGCTTACTCCAAGCATATAACAAAATACCCAGAATGTTTAACTCTTGAAATGCTATTTGAGTCCAATATCAAAGCCTGCAGATGTTACCATTTTATTTCACCAGATCCCCAAATACATAGTTTGTTTTAAGAGATCAACCTACCTATTAAGCAAGGACAGCCCAAATAAGCTCCTAAACTGTCAAAACTCATAGAAGCAATATAGTATCTCCACTAAAAAACCCACACCTACTCAAAAGTCACGAAGTAGAATGCAATCTAGTTGCTAAGACTCAGTCTTTAAACAGTAACCAGAAGTTACTGCATGTACTTATTAGTCAGAAAGAGCATGCACAGCTTTAAAAGCACTCTCAACAGCATTAATTTTTAAACAGATATGGAAGCGAGCTAAAGCAGAATTTAAATAGCATCTTTAAAGCTCTCATAATAAAATGAGTTCTCTTCACAAAAATCGCAGTATGAGTTTATGCAAGAGTAACAATTTCGGCTGAATGACTATACATCAAAACCACAGAGTTAAAGACAAAACAACCGTTACAGTCCTAAGAAAAGAAAGGAGGCCATTGAGCGTTCATAGCATTGGGAGTCACGCTAACTGTGGTGTTAGCCACAACAGGAGGATGCTTTCAGCATGCTGACGGTTAAGGTATGACATAGGAGAGCTGCATTCCCTTTTAACAACTCTGAGTACAACTAGCTTAAAACTGAAGGAACAAACACTCACCCACATCCGCGAGCACAGCGAGTGTTAACACAAGCCTTTTCTAACCCTGTTCTCAGCACCTCCGCTCCTCCACCGTAGTTTGAAAGGCAGAGAATGCATCAAGGCTTGTGTTCTCTTTACATACACAACTTTAAACGTTCAATATGCAATTGCAATCTTATTTTGTACTACTGGATTTTAAACTGCCTGCCTTAAAGCAAGTGGCAAATAGCATCCATATTATACTCCCACACAGTCTACACATACACAACACAGTGTACCGAGCCACTCAACACTCGATGACACACATCTTGCAGCTATTATGAGCCCTCAAAGCAGCACAAGCAGCTACAAGACATGGTGCTCTCCGCAGCTGTGCTCCAGTTCTGCTTCAATCCACCTTGGAGGAACACACTGGAGAATCTCTAAAAAGCTTGAGAGGAAATACACAAAGAGCAATTTAGAAATAATAAAAACAGAAGGCTCAAGCGATCAAGATAATTTTGATCCTACGATCTAAGATTTCAGTCTTTTCTAATGACTGGTCTGTTTGCTAGTAGCAAACACCTGCACAGCTTTCACACTTGTTATGCAAATGGAAAAATAGTGCATTTGCTCTACATCAAGAGACATTTGGGGGAATAAAAGCATACACAACAGGAAACAAAATTAATGCTAAATCTGGAAGACAGGAAGAAAGAAGCTTCAAGGACAAGAGGAAAAAAAGGCAGAAAAGTCAAGACAAACCCATTATTCAGTACAGCAGATCAGATTTTTAAAGGCATTAGCTGTAAGCTTGCATGAGATCAAAAGCGAAACAGAATTTTTTATATATATACACACACTGCCACAAGTACATTTCCAGTGAATACCGGATTCAGGTTATATTTGTTTGCTTTACAGGCTACTGACAATCTTCCAGAAAGCTTTGAATATTTGAATTCATTATTCTTACGAAAGAAAATAAATTAATATTTTTCTTCAACTCCTAATAAGGTGAGAAAAATCTTTTAAGTCTATTCACCTTAAATTATTATATGCATTTTAAATCTAAAGGTGAGCTTACAGCAAAAATTCATTTACCTAAATTTCAGATGAAACAAATAGCACTTTAGGTGATCAGATTCCAAAAGCTCACACAATCACGAAGTCTGACACTGGACGTGCAGCATTTAAGAGAATCCCTTGCTCAACCAAAAGTGCCACTCTATGCACAGATCTCTTGAACTAGTATACAAATTATATGCACTGACTACTCTAAACAATTTGAGAATTGAGAAAGTTACCATGCTCACTACCAACAACATCAGGAAAAGGGTGCCTGATATTTCCCCTTTATGGCAAAACAGTAACTGCTGCTTCCTGGGCTGAGTGAAAAGCTAAGGGATATGTGATGAGATTAGCCGGGATGTGATGCTGCTTTTACATTTATGTTTACAAGTCTCACCACAGTTGCTTCACTGGTAAGCTGTTTATTCATAACTGGTACAATTAGCAATTCCCCAAAGACTCCCATTGCCTCTGTGAGAAAGCAAGCCTCTACTGGAATCCTGTTTCTGAAGTTCACATCTATTGATTTGTGTTTTCCCCCGCCCCTTTTTGTCAATTAGTTTGACTACAAACTGACTAGGATGATTAACTCTCTGGAATTACTTCTCTTTGCTTCTCTCTGAAAAACAAGGGACTGGAGGTGAGATGTTGGACTTATGATTGACATAGCTATGAATCATAGAACCATAGAACCAT